>CAUJNA010001502.1:920000-922500 GCA_963377175.1 Effrenium voratum
GGGACAATCACGGCAAATCCTTGGCGCAAAAAGGGCCTTAGCCCAAGCCGCCCTTCACGTGGCTGTAGTAGGGATAGTCCTCTGGAACCTCTGGCTCACGGAAACAACAACAAGGCGCTCATTTCCTGGCCGGTGGCCATGGCCAGAAAAAGTCTGAAGGTCTTTCTCAAGAAAATGGAATCCCAAAAAGTGACTAGTCCAACTCAGAGGCCCAGTGGCCGTGGAAAAAAAGGGCACCCTTTTGGCACACGGCGGGCGACGAGTTCGCCAGCTGACGGAGGGGCGTGCCGCCCAACCATCTGAACAGGCCTGGTGGGACGGGTGCCCACCAGTGACACATACCACAGCCATCGCTGTGGAGAAAAGATCTGGCACTCAACGCGGTGAGGATGAAACATAAGCCAGAGCGCCACCACAGGGGCTGACGGCATCAGGTCACAAGCGTAGTCAGCAAAGCATCCACGGCATTGAGCCGGGACTGCATGGTTCGCTTCATCGGGGCTTGCCAGTAGGACAACACGATGCCCTTCAGCACAATGCCCAGGGCGCCAAGCATCTGCACAAACTTCACCATGCCATTGGGAACCCCACACTGCCAAGCGGATTCGGAAATCTGCTTGTACACGTACCCAAGTCGGGAAAGGCCAGCATCCAGGGCCGCACAGGCGCTAAGAAGGCAAAGCCAAAGCCAGCTCCCACCACCACTGCAACCACTGTACTGCTAGGTGAGGAAAGCAAACGAAAAGGCCCGAGGAAAGTCGGCATAAAATGCTGTTGCTGGGCACCGTCACGTTGAACAGATACCGGTTGATTATCAACCCCACAAGTCCGGTAGATGAGGATGTAGCAACGCCCAAAAGCCGAAACACTGTACAACTGTAGGTCTCCAGAGAGGCAGCAGCACCACAAAGTATAAATCACAGTGGAACTCCCGGGGAGGGACCATGAGGTTTGCACCCGGCACCTGGGGCATCAAATCGCCACCGTGAGAGGAGGGGGCCGAAGAACAGGACCCATCCCTAACGCAGGGATGGGCACATGCAGCGGAACCCCACCAAAGCAATCCACACACCAGGACCAAAGCGAAGCAGCCATCAACGAAAGAGACCAAGCCAGGGGAAAGGGCGACACCACCAAAAAGGGGGAACAGCACGCCAACAGCACAACGGGCACAGCAGGGAGGTCACTAGGGGGCCCCGCGCACGAAAAGCGGGGCACTGTGGAGGAGACCACAGCTTGGTGGACGACCAACGCACCATGGAGTGTCGCAGGTCCCCGGGGGCCCTACTCCCTGAGCTGAATGGATTTGGGCCAGACAGCTAAAAGGGCACCCTTTTTGTGTTGGTTGAGTTTAAAGGCGAACTTCCCCAAAAAAGGGGAAAAAAGCTGGGCAACAGAGCTAACCAACTCAGGGAGTGAGCTTGAGAGAGCCGGCACCCTTGGCCAGTGAAATAGCACAAGTTTGAAAAAACAACTGCAGCGTGTGGCAAAGCAGTCCGATCCTGTATTGTACTTTACCAGGCTTGTCCCGTTCTTGTCACGGGGTTGCCTTGTAGCTCACGATCGTGGTTGTTAACCTATGTTTGATCATTCGGGCGAAGGCTTGCTTACACTCTGTTGTCAAGCTAGATACGGAGTTGGATCCTTGGAAAACGTTATGTTCCTTCAGCAGCAGGCTTGTCTCCTTTCTGTTCGTGCCGGATTGCCATTTAGCTCCATATGATTGCTAACCTATCTTGTGAAGTCCCTTCATTCAGGGTATGCTGCCCTGAAGACCAACGCCTGGGGTCAAAACGGACAAATCAGAAGCGCGGATCTCCACCCGTCCCTCCACACCATCAAAAAGATCCCTTCTGTCAGAACCTTCCTTCAGAGCGGACTTTAGGAGCCTTTGCTTCTCCATCGTGTCAGCCAAGGTCCATGTTGAAAATACCAGCCCCCGCAACACTCTTTTCGAAACTATGTGGCCGTGGGGGCACCTGCAACCCAAATACTTGAGAACTTGAGAACTTAAGAGCTTTTCGCAACGTGGGCAATCCCAATGTCTACTTTGTCACTAAGGGCATTCGGGACCCTGATATCTGGGCAATCCCAATGTCTACTTTGTCACTAAGGCCATTCGGGACCCTGATATCACAGCAAATGGTCTTTGAGAATATCACAATCTGGGCATGCGTTCAAGGGGAAAGCCAAAGGATTTCTATTTTGGTTGCCTTTTACTTCCCCTTGAAATCAAGGCGAGAAGAATCGATCCACGCACTGGCAAAGCACTCACTTCAAGCACTCACTTGCCAAAGGACCTGGCAATCAAAGGTGGCTTTTTGGATCTTTTTGGGAGCTTTACCATAAAATTGGACCAAGGGAAAACCAAAGGGTCGAAAGTTGCAGGTCAGCTTTGAACAAGTCAGTAAAACATCATCCCGGCGGGCCAACGAAAGGTGATGTTCAAACCAACCCGGTTTCCCGGTTTCCCGGAGGCCTCTTGGGCCTCCAGGTGCCA
>CAUJNA010001502.1:925000-932500 GCA_963377175.1 Effrenium voratum
GAGTGAGTGAGTAAGTGGGTGAGTGAGTGAGTGAGTGAGTGAGTGAGGGAGGGAGTGGGTGGGTGGGTGGGTGGGTGGGTGGGTGAGTGAGTGAGTGACATTCGCTGCCCGTGAATGGCCTTTGGAAGCGCCTGCTTTGCAAGCACGCGGTCGCTGGCTCGATTCCCCCCAGCTCCGCGGCAGCTCCGGCTCGAAAATCGACCCTTTTCAGATCTTTCAAGTGCAAAAGTATACGGAAACTGTGCTCCCGCAACTGGCTTCAAAACGCAAACCTCGAGTACAGAAGTAGCACGCGAAGTGCATTCCCGCAGCTCCTGCCCAAGCAGTGCGCGAAGAGCATTCGCGCAGCGCAGGATCGAAAACCGTGACTCTTGAGTACGAAAGTAGCACGCGAAGTGCAGTCCCCTGGCTCTGGCTCAAGCATAGCCATGTCTACGTGCAAAATTCTGCGCGCAAAGGCTACGACATCGTAACAGTTGAGTGCAAAAAACTATAAGTTAGTACTCTGGCTCAAGAATCGCAATTTCTAAGTACACAAGTTATTAGTATGCAAAGTGCCTTCCTCTGCAACAGCGGGCTGCAAACTTCACCTCCCAACTTCGTCTGCCAGTTTTTCGAGAGTTAATCTCATGTCAACTTTTCAGGAGCCACTTCACATGCCGGCCTCTAATGCCAACTTTCCGAGAATTATTTCGCTTGCCAACTTCTCATGCCAACTTGTCGACACTTACTTCACCTGCCATCTTCTGATTCTGATTGCAGCATGTCCAGGGTTACTTCACCTGCCAACTTCTCATGCCAACTTTTCGAGAGTTGCTTCATCTGCCAGCTTCTCATGCCAAGTTTTCGATAATTACGTCGCCTGCCATCTCTCATCCCAAGTTTTGGGGAATTATGTCACCTGCCAACTTCTCATGCCAACTTGTCGCGAATTACTTCACCTGCCAACGTCTTTTGCCAACTTTTCGAGACTTACTTCACCATCTTCTGATTGCAACATGTCCAGACTTACTTCACCTCCCAACTTCTCATGCCAACTTTTCGACAGTTACCTGACCCCCAAAATTCTGACTCCAATTTTTCGAGACTTACTTCACCATTCCAACTTCGCCTGCCAACTTTTCAAAAGCTACTTGACCTGCTAACTTCTCATGCCGACTTCTCAATCGTTACTTTGCTTGCCAACTTCTCGTGCCAAGTTTCGAGAATTGCTTCACCTGCCAACTGCCAACTTCTCATACCATCTGTTCGAG
Organism: Effrenium voratum; assembly: GCA_963377175.1. Classification (NCBI taxonomy): domain Eukaryota; class Dinophyceae; order Suessiales; family Symbiodiniaceae; genus Effrenium; species Effrenium voratum. Next base: position 926,254 of record CAUJNA010001502.1, read on the forward strand.
AGTTACTTCACCTGCATCAACTTGCCTCTATTCTTCCGGGCGACTTGTCGTCTAGTTTGTGAGTTTTCGTCTCGCAGAGCCGTTGACAATGCCATTCTGTTTGTTGCACTTCTTGTCCGCAGACGCGATTCGACACTCAGATTGCCAGTTGGTTGGAAAAATATGCCTATCAGAGTTCTGAACAACAGAGACCAACAACATGCAAGAAAACATCGACATGCATCACACACTTAGAATAAATTGCATTTGAAAATAAACATGCACCTAAATTCAACTACGTTTCAACATTAACAGACGCGTGGAAACACTTACATTTCACGATGTTTCGCATTCGAATCAGCTAGTGTGACTGATGTTGGGCGTCACCTCTGGAGCAAAGTGTTGGTAAGCTGTAGTCTGGATTGGATGGAACCCCCCATCATGCGGGAGTGAGCCTACCACCATCTCAGCTTATTAACGAACCGTAGGTCACTACCTCGAGTTGCCAGAAACTCTGCCTGGGCCATCCGAAATGCGTCCTGGAACCGTCGATGCAATGGCTGGTATGGCAGTACCTACTTGCCCCCTCCATAGGTCATCGAAACAATTGCTGATAAGTAGATATCGTGGTCACCCGCAAATCCTTATGTCCCAAACAAGAAACGCTGGAACATAGAAATGTTCTGCGCTACGTGGAAACACTGTTTTTTCTCACATCTTTGTCAGTGGCGTTCTTACTTTTACCGCTCGTCGTCCAGCCGCGTCTGCTGCGTCCTTCTCCTTCCGCCTCCGCCCACCTCCTTCCGCCTCCTTCCTCCTCTCACTCACCCACTCACCCACCCACCCACCCACCTACCCACTCACTCACTCCCTCACTCACTTACGCACTCACGCACTCCCGCCCGCACGCACGCACGCACGCACTCACTCCCTCCCTCCCTCCCTCCCTCACTCACTCACGCACTCACGCACTCACGCACTCACGCACTCACTCATCACTCGCCCCCTCCCTCCTTCCCTCACTCACTCACGCATGCACTCACTCGCTCGCTCGCTCGCTCACGCACGCACGCACTCACGCACGCACGCACTCGCGCAATCACGCACGCACTCACGCACTCACGCACTCACGTACTCACGCACTCACGCACTCAATCGCTCAGTCGCTCACTCGCTCACTCGCTCACTCGATCACTCGCTCACTCGCTCCCGCACGCACGCACGCACGCACGCACTCACTCACTCACTCTCACTCACTCACTCACTCTCACTCACTCACTCACTCTCACTCACTCACTCTCTCACTCACTCACTCACTCGCTCGCTCACTCGCTCACTTACTCACCCACCCACTCACTCACTCACTCACTCACACTCACTCTCACTCACTCACTCACTCACTCACTCACTCACTCACTAACTCAATCACTCACTCACTCACTCACTCACTCACTCACTCACTCACTCACTCACTCACTCACTCACTCACTCACTCACTCACTCACTCACTCACTCACTGACACACCCACACACGCACAAACTCACGCACTCACACATCACTCACTCCCTTCCTCCCTCTCTCGCTGGCTCGCTTGCTCGCTCGCTCACCACTCACTCATTCACTCACTCACTCACGCACGCACGCACGCGCGCACTCACTCACTCTCACCTCACCTCACCTCGCTCCGCTCCGCTCCGCTCCACGCCACGCCACGCCACTCCACTCCACTCCACTCACTCCACTCCACTCCACTCCACTCCACTCCACTCCTCTGCACCCACTCCACTCCACTCCACTCCACTCCACTCCACTCCACTCCACTCGACTCCGCTCCACTCCACTCCACTCCGCTCCACTCCACTCCACTCCACTCCACTCCACTCCACTCCACTCCACTCCACTCCACTCCACTCCACTCCACTCCACTCACTCACTCACTCACTCGCCCACTCACCCACCCACCCACCCACCCACCCACCCACCCACCCGCCCGCCCACCCACACCCACCCACACCCACCCACACCCACTCACACTCACTCACTCACTCACTCACTCACTCACTCACTCACTCACTCACTCACTCACTCACTCACTCACTCACTCACTCACTCACTCACTCACTCACTCACTCACTCACTCACTCACTCACTCACTCACTCACTCACACACTCACACACACACTCACTCACTCACTCACTCACTCACTCACTCACTCACTCACTCACTCACTCACTCACTCACTCACACACTCACACACTCACTCACTCACTCACTCACTCACTCACTCACTCACTCACTCACTCACTCACTCACTCACTCACTCACTCACTCACTCACTCACTCACTCACTCACTCACTCACTCACTCACTCACTCACACACTCACTCACACACTCACTCACTCACTCACACACTCACTCACTCACTCACTCACTCACTCACTCACTCACTCACTCACTCACTCACTCACTCACTCACTCACTCACTCACTCACTCACTCACTCACTCACTCACTCACTCACTCACTCACTCACTCACTCACTCACTCACTCCACTCACTCACTCACTCACTCCACTCACTCACTCACTCACTCACTCACTCCACTCACTCACTCACTCACTCACTCACTCACTCACTCACTCACTCACTCAATCACTCCATCACTCCACTCACTCATTCACTCACTCACTCACTCACTCACTCACTCACTCACTCACTCACTCACTCACTCACTCACTCACTCACTCACTCACTCACTCACTCACTCACTCACTCACTCACTCACTCACTCACTCACTCACTCACTCTACTCACTCACTCACTCACTCACTCACTCACTCACTCACTCACTCACTCACTCACTCACTCACTCACTCACTCACTCACTCACTCACTCACTCACTCACTCACTCACTCACTCACTCACTCACTCACTCACTCACTCACTCACTTTGTGCTTTGGCAAGGAGAAGTGGCACCCAAAAAGCTGGCATGCGGAGCTGGCAGGCGAAGTAACTCTCTAAAAGTTGGGCCTGAGAAGTTGGCAAGTGAAGTATGGCGTACAAGTTGGCATGAGAAGTTGGCATGAGAAGTTGGCAAGTGAAGACATTCTCGAGAAGTTGGCACGAGAGGTTGGCAGGTGAAATGAATCTCCAAAAGTTGGCGCGAGAAGTTGGGAGGTGAAGTAGGTCTCTAAAAGTTGGCATGAGAAGTTGGCAAGTGAAGTAGGTCTCGAAAAGTTGGCACTGGAAGGTGGCAGGTGTAAGTATTTCTCGAAAAGTTGGGATGAGAAGTTGGCAGGCGACGTAATCATCGAAAACTTAGCATACGCTGGCAGATGAAGTAACTGCCGAAAAAATGGCATGAGAAGCTGGCAGGTAAAGTAGCTCTCGGAGCAGCCCGCTCAGCTAGTTGAGAACATGATTTGGTTTGCCTGTGGAAGGAGTTGGTGTGCGTTTTTTGATGAGCAAGAGGGCCTGACACGAGCTGGCTTTGCTTTCGCCGACACTCCAACCTGATTGGCAATTGAATTGACACCAGTTTCTGCAGAGGCCTTACGCCGGCGGGCCCTGCTTTTTCGTGGTTTTGTTTCCCGGAAGCACGATGGGTTCTTCTTCCAAGAGCGGCTGCAAATTTCAGCTGCCACCTTCTCATGCCAACTTTTCGAGAGTTACTTCCCCTGCCAACTTCTCATGAAGTTCTCATGCCAACTTTTGGAGTTACTTCAAGAAGAATGCCCTCGAGAGACAAACCCAGCTCGCTCAAAAGTACTTTCCATCCATTTACACTTTCCAAGCTTTGCCACACATTTACAATTGGTGGGTAATTCTGCTAGCTACTGCGGGCCCCTCTTAGTTTGGGGACCCCCAATTTTCGGGGCTGGCAGGGGAGGCAGTTTTGTCAATGACGCTTTTTCGGGTGGAAGCTGGGCGGTGTCATATTTTTGCGCACGACGGGAAAACACGGACATATAAATGTTAACTTCCCATGCCAACTTTTCGAGAGTTACTTCACCTACCAACTTTGCCTGCCAAATTTTCGCGAGATGTACCTCGCCTGTCAGCTTGTCATGTCAACTTTTCGCCAGTTACTTCAAGTGCAAAATTTGCTTGCCAACTTTTCGAGAGTTACTTCACCTGCCAACCTCTAGTCCAACTTTTTGCCTGTTACTTCAACTGCCAACTGTTGGAACGTTACTTCGCGTGCCAACTTCGCCTGCCAACTTTTCGGGAGGGAGCTACTTCAATTCTCATGCCAACTTCTCGGGAGTTACTTCACCTGCCATTGTCTCATGTCGAGGGGCTTCGCCTGCCACCTGCCTAAAGCGGTCGTCCCAAAAAAGGGACTCAAGTCCATGAACTCCGAGAGTTTCAACCATAATCACTTGCTTCCTCTGGTGTTGCAAAACGTGGAAAATCTAAAACCATGCATTCCGCAACCAAGTCCTTCCACCCGAGTATGTCCAAGGTGAGCCAAAGGGAACCCTGTTTCCTTGAACGATTGTGACCCCAAAAGCAATTAAGACGTAGATAGATTGGAGAACCAAATCCAGAAACAGAAATGCCAAGGCGCCCGGGGGTTGGGTTCACGAACACCGTAACCTCATGTTCGCCCTTGCCTCAGTGACGGATACTGCAGTCAGAGGACGGTGCGCGGTTTGCAGTCAACGGCCTCCAGCTTGAAGCAAAGGACACTCATGAGTGCAGCGTTCGAAAGGAGCCCAGTTGCTAGAACGCGTTTGTCACCCAAACATAAGTGCCTGTGTGGTTCGAGTGGGCTTGTCTCGGCCCAAACAGGGTGCACCAAATATCCTTTGTCCAGGTTCCTTTCATCCTTTGCCAACCTGTACATACAAATAATCCCCGAAGAGACCCCAGTTGGGCAGTCTGATATCAAATTAAACCCGAAGTACAAAACGAAAGCGCAAGTGACCGTTCGCTACATACTGTCGTATCAGTAGCGCAATCCCTCTCAAGCGGGCCTGTAGGCCATGAAACGCTGTTCCGTAAGAGGCTGGTATGAGCGAACATCGGTGACTGAAACAAACGCAACTTGTTCAAACACCAGCTTCCAGGTTAGTTGGTCAACAATTGAAGAAACCCTTGCGGATCAACCCTGCTATCCCTGGGAAGTACGTGTTTTCCTGCCCGCACTGCCTCTGCAAATTGTATAACAATCCAAAAACGTGACATGAGGGATCCTCAAACGGTGGGTTCGCCTACATCCCCTAACGCAACATAGGGAGATACGCACACAGACGCACAGACAGACAGACAGACACAGACACAGAGACACACAGAAAACACACAGAGAGACACAGAGAGACACAGAGAAACACACACGACAATGGACTGAATCGGCTAGTAAGAGATCCGGGCTATGATTGATCGGATCCGGCATCCCGTAACTGAGGTAGCTTCGTTGAGTGCGGTCGCTCAGTCACGCCGCACTCCCCTGCGGAAAGTTGTCTATACATCAATTGGCAGTGACGCCATGCCTCCGAGGAGGTTTCACACACACATACACACTTTTTTCATGAAATGTAGCCGTCGGTCGACGGTTTGCGAAGGAGGCGTCCGACAGCTTTGTAGCTGGGCCGCGCACGTTCGTTCATCTTCATTCAGATCACATAGACGTCGTAGACGGGCAGGTGAATTGCCGGCGAAGGTGAAGGCGGCGCAGGGAGGGCGAGAACTTGTCAAGTCGTCAAAGGTGAAACTTCAGTGTTGCCATCCATAAGCGGGCCAGCACGAGGGTGAGGACCAAAGGCTTTTTATTGGTTGGTGTGGAGGTGGACGCTTTGGCGGTGGTGTGGTCAAGAGGTCGCAGGCGGTTGTTGTGGAAGCAGTCGTGGCGTTGGGAGGTAGTCGCGGGGCCTGTGGAGGACTGGTCAAAAATCAGGAGAGGAATCAGCATGCGGTAGCAAGCTACGCCCCATGCCTGGATGCAGGTTACGTAGTTCAGTCGCCATGTTGGTGGCTTAGATCGCACAAGCTCAAGAATGGCGGCAGGTGAAATGTGAGCAACGGTGAGGTATATAAAACAATTCGCAACGGACAAGGCCTTTTCTGGAAATGAATGGGCCGACTGGGCGTGAGTCCAGGGAGATCTGTCTGCGTGTGCAACTCGTTCCAAAGGGTCCGAAGATCATGAACCCGGCGGACCGAGAGGGCTCAGTTTTACAGGCGTTTTGCGTTTCGCTGAGGCGACACTGCCAAGACTTTGCGTACAAGAGGAGATGCGGGCTGCACGAAAGCACCAAATTC
>CAUJNA010001502.1:935000-1067500 GCA_963377175.1 Effrenium voratum
CGCCCCAAACGAGTTTTCCCTGCGAAGCCGTGAGCACTGCAATTTTACCGCACCACAAAGGAACGCAGCCGGAAAAATATGCAACGCACGCAACGCGTAACTCAGTTGCCCAAAGGACCCAGAAATAAAAGGTTAACCTTTTGGGGCCATGACCTATGGACCAAACAGAGGAAACCAAAAGGTCAAAAGGTTGGCTTTAGGCAAGTGAGGCAAAACACATGTGCTTGGAACCCTGCGGCTCCGATTTTTTGTCTGGGGTCCCGCACGGCCAGAGGCCACTTTGGTCCCACCATGGACCCTGAGGTTGTCCGAATAGAAAAGCCGGAGTCCACTCGTCTCCTCGGCGATTGCAGGAATGTATCTCCAATTTGTGTGTGTTTGCAACACCGGATTGGTTCATATATGTATATATATATGTTTTTTGTTCATGTTTTGTCCTCTCGTATTCCTTTTCCTTTGGGGGGGTTGTTGGATTGTGTCAAACGGAAACGGGAAAGAAATACTTCCCAAACTACCCGGGGGGCCATCCACAAAGAGGGGCATGTCCCAAAAGCAAATGAAAATGACGCTTTTGTCTTTTTGACTTGGCCAGACTTTGGCCGCAAGTATCGGCTTACCGTTTTCGAGGAATTTCAAGGAAAGCTGGCTTAAAGTCAAGGGAAAGTCGATGCGAGTCTCGAAGGAAGGAAGAAGGCCAAAAAACCAACGGAAGGTCGATGTGAAGGCCTAGTGTCCTACCCCCAGAATTTAATGACGCGGGCTTACAAGAGTTCAAGGGAATGAAGGTCTACGGGCTGAAAAAGTCTATGTGAAGGTCGACCTGTTGGAAACTTACTCTTGCATCGCCCTGTGCAGAGGTTCTATGCTCACCTGATGCGCTTGATGGGCCCAGAGCGCCATACTCAACATCCATGGTTTTAAGGACCGGAACCTAAAAACCAACGTTGAAATCGGGAGAGTGGTCTGCAACCTTCGAACGGATTTACAAGTGGCTTAATCGGGGGGTTTGTTGGGCTAAGCGCTGGGCTAACTTGCGGATCGCGTAAGTTTAGGACGGTTTCAAGGGATAGCGACAGGACAACTTCTGGGGGGCCCAAACCCCTTCTTTGACACACAAACCCAAGTGTTTTCGGGAAGGCGAGCAGGCCTCTGGTTGAAACACATGTCTGAGAAGTTCGTCGCATGTCGCAAGAGATTGGACAGAAAAAGTCTGAACTTTTGAAGAACATGGTCCCCAAAAGTGACCACCAATTTCCATGGAATAATATAAACCCAGGGAGCATCAGGCCACCGGTTGCAAGGTCTGGTGGCTTTGCCCCTATTTTCTTTCAAGAATTGGCCCAGAAATTTGGCGGCCGTGGAGCCGTGAAAAGAAGAACGGGCCAAGTCAGTGATAGCAAAAACCCGGTGAAGCGGCTTGCCCAAAACCATGTAAACAACGTGTTTGCGTGGCTGGGCCGCCCCCTGCCCCTAAAGCAGACACCCCCCCTATCTAGTCATTTTGCAGATTCGGTCAGTGGTCGACATTTGTTTGGCAAAGAACAGGGTGAGGGAACAGGACTTAAGGGGTCTGGCTCTCTCTGAAGCTGGCCAAACGTTTTCCCAGCGGGCACTCTTATTGCAGCCAAATGCCCAAGCCTCGGAAATAGAAGGTCAACCTTTCGGGGCCATCGAAAATGGGCCAAATGGAAAGCAGAAAGGTGTAAGGGCCGATTTTTCCGCTTCGCGCAGGTGGGGGCGCTTTTTTGGGACCCCTCTCCAAACACCAAATTTGGTACCGCATCCAGCGCGAGGTTCCGACTTCTTGTAGAACTTGAACTTCCGGCCCGTCACGGCACCAGTGTCCCGGCCGTCCACGGGCCCTTGCTTGGTCACACCGTGCCAATCCAGCAAAGACGGATCGATCCTGGCATAGGAGCAGACCGGGTAAAGTGGACAAAAGTGACTAGAGGTCCCCCTCAAAGGTTGCAAGAAAACCGGTGGCTTCCATTAAAACTGCCGCTTTTGGATGATGGAGGGCCTGGAAAATATTGCAAGCAGTATCTATGTTTGGCTGGCTTGGGAAACAGCTCACAGCTAGTTCCGCAGGTTGCTCCCCAAACTGAGGGAAGGATTCTAAGCCACATTTCCCGAAAAGGCGTTCCAGCAAATGAGATGGGCATTTTGGGTTCGATGTCAAACTGCAAGAACATTGGCAACAAATCATGGAACCAGGCCTTCTCCAAACGCTATCGGCTTCCACTGGTCGCCCTCCCTAGTTCCGCACATGTTGTTTCTCTTTTGACACCCCCCCCCCCCGGCGATTGATTTTTCTTCCCTGAGATTCCTCACTCTCGCATACCGGGATCCACACATCATGTTTGTCCAAACCTGGTGTTGGCGCATACCTTGGCAGTCGTCCAAGGGTGCAAAAACTGAAGAAAAATTGGATTAGGAGCAAGTTGCGAAAGCTGCTCGAGCCATGCCGGGGACCGGCATGGCTCGGCGGTCTCGATTTCCCTTCGGTTTTCTCTACTCCCTTTGACACCGGAAAACCGCCGCGTGCCCGAGAAAGAAAACAACCAGACGATTTGATATCCTTGCATGCCTTGGGGGACCTCACTTGCAACAGGCATGAAAGGCCTACGGATGTTCAGAAGGCCAAGGCTCAGGTCCATTCGCTTTGGGCCAGCGGGTTGAATATCCTCATTCAGGACCATTCAGGCTTCCGGGTGAACTGGCGGTTTCAATCCCCCGGAAAGTTGTCCTGATGCAGCCCTCCTTTTGGGGCCAAAGTTAAGGCCTGCCTAAGGCCATCAACCTAGATATTCTGCACTCAGGATCAATTCACCCGAACTTAAGGATTACCCTAAGAGACAGTCATCCCGTTTCAGCCCGGAATCGACGTGCTCGCGCAAAAGAAGCGCTTCGATCCTCCAAAACGCCCTCGGTGCCTGGGCGTTTTGCCCATGTCCGAAACCAAAGGCGAGCTTTTTGGCGGGTTTCTACGCCTATTCTTTTTTTCGGGAGCTGCGCGCCTGGGCTCTTCCATGCAGCTGGGCTTGCTGTCGTCCAGGCTGTAGCAGTACTTCTCCTTCCTCGGGCTTCCCCGAAAAGTGGGCTGTGATGGTAGCAATCCCCTGCTGAAGGTTGAAGTGGCAGTGAGTCAAATGGAAGATATCAAATGGATTGAGGTTTTGTGTTAGCTTTCCCACCCACCCAAATTGGTTACCCACAACATAGGAGAGTTCGTTAGTTTCTCCAAATTTCAAGGCCCCACTAAGTCCAAGAAACCCAAAAGCCTTTCTGGGGAAGGAACCAGCAAGTTGAAGCGGTGGATTTTGAGGGCTCTCCCTCTGTCATGGCCCGGCTGAGTTGAAATGAGCAATTTGGAGGGACCTCGTCTCAAGCCGGCTTATGCTTCCCTTTGATATCATGCTTACATTGGGTGGCTCTCACACAGGCCAAGTGCTTTGCTTTGTTGGGAAGGCTGGTTTTGGGGGTTGGGGGTTGGGAGCCTTTTTGGCGGGGATGCTTGTTACGTTTAAGGGGGAGGTTGTCAGATGAGTGGTAGCGCGCTCCCTTCCAGAAGAACTCAAGCCTTATATGAACGGAGTCTACCAAAAGCCCATCCCAATTCCTGCCGCGAGTTCGGCAATGTTTCAACGGACAGAGCTGAGTTGGACCTACCAGTTTGAGGCTGCTGCCGGCGATAAGGGGAAAAAAACGCATCGGGCGCCGGCTACACAACTAGGTTCGATCCTTAGCCTGTGAAAGCAGGCCATTCCCGATCGGAAGGTTCCGATCTTGGCGCCACAAAGCTCAAACTTGGGCACTTCTTTTTAAGCAGCGGTCGGGTGCCAAAGAATTGAACAGCTTGGATTTGGAGCTGGCTGGACAAGATTCCCTTAACTGAAGCAAATGGAAGTTCCCTCATTCCCTACGTGTCGAACCACGCGGAGTCCGTGGCCGAGGCTCTCGCAGCTGGCCCCCTCACATTCGCAAGCGTCCCCCAAAGGTACCCGGTCGCTCACGGGGCACACGATCTTGCCTGTAAGGATCCAGGAAACGGTCTCAACGGTCTTGAAAAACCCCGCGAAACGTGAAAGCGATACTTGAGGATCCCTTCAAGGACAAGAAACGCGGTGTGAATTCTACTCGGTCCGGGACCCTTTGGTGGACATTGATCCTCACTTTAGGTGGGGATCCATTCATTCCTGGACCTTCATTTGTTACATAAATGTGTGTCCCTTGGGTGTTTCGTAGCAGACATTTGCTGATCGGGCGTTTTCCGGGCGCAAATTTGGATTCGAGCATGTTTGGCCTTTGTGCAGCTTAGTTTGTTGCGAGGAAACATGTTGAAACATACCCGCGAAACGGGTGCAAATACCCGCAAAACGGGCTCAAATACCAATCACAATTGGCATTGTGCAAGAAGCCCGGCCCGAGCAGTTTCTTTTTCGTGACACAAATTTATGTAACGTTGGAAGGTCTAGCAACCACCTTTGAGGTGGTTTCATTTGCACGAGTTGCTCTAACTCGGCAATGGAACCCTGTTTAAGCTCCAGGTTTTTTGACCCACTCAGAGGGACCTTTTGAGAATGATCCAGTAGCCGATCGCCGCTCAAAGAAGTGAAGGGAAATCAAATATTTAGGGCATCTCTGTCTCAGGAATCATCTACTTAAAGGCCCTCCAAGCCGCTTGCGGAGTCAGCCGAGGGAATGGCAATCTTACTCTCAACTTCAGCTGGGCAACGTTGCTTGAAACCAAATCGCCATAAAGAAACAAGCCATACAATGCCTCCTAAGGGTGGAAGTCACCCTGTACAGCTCGGGGCTCGGGTGAGACCGGAGCCTTTTGGTCCGTCCCGCCGGCCGCCCGCCTGTTGCATCTTTCTTGGGCTCCTCAAACGCCACGCTGACCCCACCGACGCCTCAGATCAAGAGCTGTGGAGGGGGCCTTGCAGAAATACAAATTCTGGGACACCTGGGAACGACCACCAAAAGCCCAGAAGAACGAGGTCCATGGCAGAAGTTCGTAAGGTGTAGGCCCCCTTGACTAAGCACTACCCCAAAGTGACCAACGACCTGTGAATTCCAATGGCCAAGCAAGCCGCCCTTGGTGCGGTTGATTGGAAGGCTGCAAGAATGATCTCACGAACGACCTCCGCGGGGCCCAGGCCCAGCTGGCTTCAAGAACGCTCAGCTCTCGGGTGTGGCTTCCCATCGACCCTCCACAAGAAGGAATGGGCCAAATCCAACCAAACCACCAATCCGAGCCATGGAGGGAACTTGACGCTGATTCTTCTTGAGCAGAAAAACGGGAAACAGCGTCAGGTCCGGGAATGGTGCTGGGAACCTTCGTAGAAGGGGTTCATACAATTTTGAGAGCCTTTCTGGGGGACGGGGGGGGTCCCAAAAAAGCCATGGGCCAGAAGATTGTACACATGCGACCATGCAATTGGCGATGTCAGGTCTCGAATTCCATCCGGTCTCGTCCCATCCCACCCCCCCCCCCCTCCCTCAACGAATTGCCAACCCCAGAATACACCAGAGACAATCAGATCAGATTCAGCTTCAGTGGTTGAACCACCTAGTCAAAAGCATTTACCCTCTGCGAGAACCAGGGTTCAATCCCCAAACCAAGTAAGGGTAACCTGATATAAAGTTCTCTTGTAGCTTGGTTTAAGATTTCAGGTGCAAAGTGTCCGAACCAGCCCCTCCCTCCCTCCCTCCCTCCCTCCCTCCCTCCCTCCCTCCCTCCCTCCCTCCCTCCCTCCCCCCAATTCTCTCCCAGGAGCTTCCGTGCAGGCCACCCTGGGCATCGATCAGCACTTCCGCTGCCAGGGCCACCGGGATCAGCAAAACATGGAACATGGATCTCGCAAGCGCTAGGCTTATCTCGAGCCGAAGCTTCCAACGCTTCTCCGATCAGAAAAGCCATCCCATCTAGCTCCTCCAGATTTGAGAGCTTAGAATAAGGGTACCTGATTTTTCCTGTTTTGTCTACTTTAGTAGGGGAACCCTCCCCCAAAAAAGATGGAAAATGGGCACTACTGGGGGACCTAGCCATTCTCAGCAGCAGAACCCTTCCCGATCCCCTGAGCCGCTCCGAGCAGGAAAACTTGACCCAAGTCACCGAACCTGCTTTGGTCTTGGGAGTGCCCGAATCGGCGCCCGAATCGGCGCCCTCTTCAGCAAACATGCGCAGGTAACAACTCGCCCCAAGGACAACCAAAGATCACGATCATGCCATCCTGAGGCTTGGCATAGATCCGTTCCAGCTCACTCCAAGTTGCTTTAGGGGTGTCGCCTTGGAGGTCCAGATTCTCAGACCTCGTCCAGAGAAATTTGCTCTGGCGAGCCCGGTGCTTCAGATTCGCTGGCCTTTTGGTCCCAGTCTTGGCCCGCACCATCAGGAGCAAATTCGATTTTATAAAACCCCACAGCCCATTCTCGCCATCGCTTGGCCCAGTCGAGATTCCACAATGATCGCTATCGGGTTGGATCGGGATTTCCATTGGCAACAGCAACCAAGCCAAGTGAGAGAATGGCGGGCATGAGCCCATCGCGTTGACCCTTCATCAAGAATAACCATGCTAAGGGTTCTGATGCAGTTTGAGCCCTGAGGGTCTCATTCTTGGCTGAATTGTCCTTTCAGAGCCCCGGCCCCCAGAATCCCCCCCCCCCAACCCACCCTTCCATCACCCTCCCGTGGAGGTCCATGATTAGGAGGACAGACAGGTTTTGAATTAAACAAAACATATCTTCCAGATCCCTCAGAAACGGAATCCTTCTCGGCCGAATGGCTGATTCATCTGTACCCGCTTGCCCCGCGTACCCTTCAATATACTGAACCCTTCCTATGTACTGTCAGTTGGGCTGCAAGCTGATCACCTGACTAAAATGAGGACCACAGCAAAACCCAAAGGCCCAAAGCTCAAATCCTAGATCCGGTCGATTCGCTTTGGGCCACTCAGTGCATAGCCATGTCTGGGTCCATGATTCAGCCAACCTTAGGGGGTCCATGACGGCACTAACATTCGCGCACAGGAGGGCTATGCATGCATAGCCCGCTCCTCCGCCCCCCCCCCAACTAAAAACAAAACAAAACGGCCCAAACTCCCAGCCATATGAAGGCGCTGCGGGGGGGGGGGGGGGACGGCAAAGTTTAATTGCAACCTCCTTCTTTTAGGGCATTTGGTGTTGAGGGTTCTTGGTTGCAAATAGACGCTACGCGCGGCTTGCGAGCGGATCCGACGAAGGGATCCCTGCAACGCGCGCTTTGTCCCCCCCGTTGCATTGGTCTCACCGCTCCGGCGAGCCTCGGCTGTCGATACCCCAAGCAGAGTCACTGGACCCATATGGGTTGTCTCAACTAGGTCCTCCAGTAGAGAGGTTAGAAAAAGTTGGTACCAACTTTTTCTGTAATCCACTTTAGTAGGGGAACCCTCCCCCAAAAAAGAGTAAAAGGGCACTACTGGATGACCTAGTCAAAGTAGTGGAACCCAAAATGGGTGGTGACCAACCCAAAAAAGTAGGCCTCTGCAATGCAAGAGAGGATAAACATAAACATCATAGTTGTTTGGTCAATATGCCCTCTACTGCAGGGCCCCGCCTTCCCAATTCCATGTGTCTAGTCTTTCCTGAACACAAAAAGCAGGATGATCACATGTTGCATTTCAGGGTCATTTCCCTCTCGCTCCATTGTTCTGAGGGGTGCAAATGATTTGGGCTCCGGCTTAGGTTGCCCTTGCCAGCCCTCAAAGCCACGTACAAGAGTCTCGATCCCCAAACAGCAGCAAGTCCGGGAACCCAGGCTGCGAAGGGTCTAGAAAAAGGGGGGGCTTGACCCCCGGAATTCCAAAAGAACACCCCGAATTTTCCGAATTTTCTGACTGAAAGTCAGCGTCCGGAGGGCGGCGGTCATCTCCGCACTGCGTTGCAACGTCCAAGCCTTCAACTGGTGATATGAAACTGCAATTACGTGTTCAAACAATCCAAATGACCAAATTTAGCGTGACCCAAAAGAAATGTGCAAGTCACATTTATATCCATGCGAGCTGGCATGGAACCCAAATATGTAAAACCAAAAAACAAGTCTCCTCCTAACCAACTGTTCTAACTAACCAGCACCACCCACCACGAACCCCCAGGCCAATGGCCACGGAAAAGAATATGCCGTTGATCTCAAAGAAAACCGCACGGGTGGTATCCAGTGGTTGCGCAACACAAAACATATCCCAAAAGGAAAGGACAGTGAAAGGGAAGCTTGCCATGCCTCAGGGATACATCCAACGCCCTGCTTTCTGAAGGGACCTCCTACTGGTTTTGGGTGGTCTAAATGTATCCTCACTCTAAAACAAGTCTAAACAGTTGCTGCGTAAAGTCAAGGAGGAGTCACTGCAAATATTGCTGCGCTTCCCCACTAAAACCCAAAGCTTGCAACAACTGGCTCTGGCAAGCCTAAACTGTTTGTTTGCCACTAAAATGGCCTTCCTAAAAAGTATACAGTGATAATTCCCGTGGGATACCCAACAACCTCCCCCTTACGTCCCCCTCAAGAGCTTCACAAACTTGACGAGGCAAAACCAAAACTACCATGCCCCTAACCAGAACTCTGCTCGGTAGCTCCCAAATTTGGATTCTTCTGGCTCCCTGTCCCGGCTCCCTTCCAACCTTTACACAAATTGGAAGGGAACACCAAAAAAGCCGAAAGCTAGATTCCAATCCTCAAACTGGGGGTCCAATCCTGAAGAACAAAAGCTGCAACCAGCAGCTAAGGACCTGGACGTACAAGCTCAACCGTTTGGGACCTTTACTAAAATTGGAAGGGAACACCAAGAAGGTTGAAATATTCCAATGCTCAAACTAGAAAAACCAAAGCCACCGCCCCTTCCGCCGACCGTCGGCTCTCGCCGCTAAAACCGCCGCCCGCCGAAAGGAATGGCCGCGGCGCCGTCCTCCGCCTCCAGCACCGCGCCCAGCGCGTTGGGCGGGCGCCGCGCCTTTCGGCCTGGCGCTGCCATGGATGCCATCCAAACCCGGAACGAGAAAACACCCAGGTCCTCCAGTAAAGAGGTTTGAATAAGGGCAACCCTTCTTTGTTGTAGTCTTTTTCTGTAGTCTGTTTTAGTAGGGGAACCCTCCAGCAAAAAAGGGGTGAGCAAGGGCACTACTGGGGAACCTTGACACAGAACCAAACCCTGGAACCAAACACCAAAACACAAAGCTACTGCGGGTGGACGAACTCATGCAATTCGAAACCATGGTTCAAATATGGTTCGTTTGTACAGTGGGATCATCATTCCCGGGTTTCTCGGGGGCGAAATGGATTTCGAGCACAATGGATCCGCACCGCGTCAGTGATGTGTAGGAGATCATCCGGCGACTGGTATGCTAGCAAAGCAGATTCTGCAGCCCGCCCGAAAGCTTTGAACTCCAGGGTATGTCCGTTCTTCGCAGCAAACATGCGTTCAGGAAGTCATGGGGGCTGGGGTGCGGGGAGGTCAGGGAGCCTGGGCATCTTGTTTTGAGGGTACTCCTGTTGATCTGTTTCCCTTTTACCCATTCTACTCCATTTGGTCGGTTTAAGAGGGAAACCAATTGTCAAATCAGTTTGGGGGGGGGTCCCCCAAGAAAAACTACCAAAAACAAACACACAAACAAACAAACAAACAAAAAACAACACCCATCCGTTTCCAAAAGGACCTTTTGGGGCCTTCGGGGTCGCACCAACGAGCCACGAGTAGTGGGAGCTTGCGCCCGATCAAAATCTGCCAGCTTGTCACGGCGGGGTAGAACCCCTGACTAAAACGGGAGGCAGCCCTAAACTGGCCCCATCATCACCATGACCAAGGTCAATCGTCACGTGGGCTTTGTGTGACTCTGATACTCCCAGAAACCCTCAACATGAACCCCCTTCCCTTCCCCAACTGCTTCTTGTCCCTTTCAGGTCCAACACCCTCAAAGAAAAACCTCAGCTTTCAAAAAAAGAGCAGTCCTTCTTGGGCGCTCCTACCCACAACCCATACTGCCACACCCTCGCGCCAGTTCCTACCGGGGAGGAGCAAGAAACACATGCCGAAAAAGCACCCGTCGCCGAGTCCAAACCGCCACCCGATACCGCGCCACTTTCCGCCTGACTCCTCCTCGTGCAGGCCAGGCGGCGGGCCTCCCAAGGAGTTGGGCTAAAGGTCTGGGAAAAACCGCAGAAAAAGCTCAGTTGCTCCAAAACGACCTTTTCCTAAAGGTCCAATTTTTGTAAAAGGTCCCAACAAAGTTGCCAGCTGCTTAAGCGTCAAGTGAGGTCTCCCGAGCTTGTGACCCCTTCTTTTCAGCGACGAAATGAGCTGAAACCGGATGGCTCCGTCCCTCAAAGCATGTCCCACACACGTTCAGGTCTATGTCCAACCAGCTAAGCAATCGCCTTCGTCCACTTCCCGTAGAGGCACCGCGTTCAAGCCCAGAAAGCCCCGAGCCTCGCCTCGGGGCTCAACTCCCGGGCTGGATCCCATGGAGCTAGGTGTTGATTCCCCATTCTGTTCAAAAACCTGCTCTTTTTTTTGCTTTTTTTCCTATTTCTTCTTTTTCTTTGTTTTTTGCTGGGGTTCTGATGGTTTTCTGAAATGACGGATCCCTGAAAAGAATGGGGAAGTGTCCCATAGAATCGAGGGGGAAGTCCACCCTTCCGTTCTTGCTGCTGCGATAGTGAATGTGGGAATGAACCCCAAAATTCCCTTCAAGGAAACCATAAGGGATGGTTTATCAGGGTCATTCCATTTCTCGCAAGTTATCCACCAGAATGGTCTTCTCAGGTGACAAAAGTCCAAAGACCTCAGGGAGTGAGATCCGGTTCAACTTTGAGCTGGAATGTGCCAACTTCGTCACTCATGCTATCTCTCTGCTTGCTCCAACTTGTGGAATGATTCGATTTGTATTGAAATGTCTCATCCTTGATTTGGGGTCCAGTCGCATGAATAAAGGCAAATGCAACAATGCAAAACACGCACAGCATCGGGGCTTCAGCCATGCCAGAGAACGGTCACTGCATGGCGGTTGTATCTGTCGGGTTGCCTGTTGCCTCTATTGAGCAACACCTGGGCGTTGAAATGCTTTGGAAACATACAATAGGAGAACACATGGCCACTACATGTCACTCACAAGTCATGGTCAACTTCTAGGAAAGCACCGCTTCCATTCGTTTGCACGATCAAAGGGCGAACATCACCAGTGGCTACCATCTAATCATTTCCCTCCTGAAGCCAGCTGACCAAAAGGTGACTGCTCGACCTGTCACAATGGACGCCACCTGCCAGCACTGGATGGACTAGTTGGCAGGTGGTGTCCCAGTATTCGTTTGGCGGTCCCTCTGAGCCTGCCCGCCCGCCCGTACCTCAGCTTTTTACTCCGAATTGACAAATTGACTCAGATCCAGGGGGGGTCAGGCCGATGATTTTGTGATGTCGACTGCAAATGAATCAACCCGGTCATTGAATAAGGGAGTGTCCCCGCCAAGTATGCAGGATCCCTGGGTTCCCAACATATGTATGTGCGTGTGGCCACAGTAAAAGATTTGTCACAATATATGGATACTGGTAGATTAGAGAGCCGTTTGGTGTTTGCGGCAAATTTAAGGAGTCCGCCATCCCCCCCAAGGACGATAGACTACCGCATGTGGTGTATGAGTGCGGGTGTTTTTGGGATAGTGACGTGGAAGAGAGCCCATTCCTTTCCCCTTTCCATTTCTCCCACTAATTCACTCTCTTTACCTCGTGTCGTGGGAGTTGGAAAGGATTAGGAATGAAGGAATGGAGGAAGTGACCAAGGGATACAGGTCCTGACGTAGGAAGGGATGGATGGTCACTCATCTCCAAACCCATCTCCATCCAAGATGCGGGGCAGCGAGGCAATGGAGATGAGGCATGAAGTGACTGGTGAGATACGTTCCTTCCAAGACACGCCAGGCAATGAAGGATTCTTTTTTTGCGGGTGTGGTTGTTTGTGGGCTTGAAGGGTCACAAGCAGAACCACCAAGTGGCTGTGGCTCAAAAAACCGGTACCAAAATGGAACCCTGGTAAGTAGACACATGGACCTTCTCCTGCCGTTTGCCCCTCCTGTTTAATTTTGAACCACACCCAACAGGGATTCTTACTCTATACACCCGAACATTGCCTTGTAAATGGTGGTGTCCCCTTATTTTGGTGGAAAAAGCCATGGTTCAAATGGGCAAAATGTATCTGTTAAGGAGCCCTGCCCAATTTGGGGGGTCCCCCCTAAGAAACCGGACGTCACGCCGCAGGACTCGGGCCCGCGCCATCTTCTGGCACAGGACCTGTGCGGGACAAAGCCGGCACACAGACAGACACTTTGGGATGCAAGGCACGCTTAAACGTTGGAAAGTCGGGTCAGACATGTGGCAACGGCTCAAAATCATGTACCAAAATGGCACCTTCGTAAATGGAACCAAACACTAAAACCTGCGTAACCCTGGCTCTTTAATTCTGAGCCACACCCATGTGGTTTTCTTTTAGTTAAATTTGCAGGTACACAGTTGGACGTCTCTACCTGCTTCACCAGGGATACGAATCGGCAGTGACGCCATGCCTCCGTGGACGAGGAGTTTCACACACACACACACCCAGCAGCATCTGCGGCTTCTGGTGGTTTTCTGGATAAAAGGATCCCTGGTACTGGGGGAAGCTACTTTGGAAGGAGCCCTCAAAACTTTGCCTCGGATATTCGCACATCACCCGCTTCCAAAGGCACTGCTTCGCTCTGGCGAAAAATGGCGCGGAAAAGCTTGTGGCCAAGCTTTCAAAGACCATCAGTCGAACGGGTTAAAAAGGCTCGGCCGTTGATTTTCTCGCTGGTGCTCAGCATTGAATGTGGGAATGAACCCAGGGATTCCATTAAAGGAAGCTACAAGGGATGGTTTAGAGGGGTCATTCCATTCCTCATTCCTTGCTGAGCACCAGCAAGTTTGCTAAGGGGAGGAGTCTTCAACTTGTTTGTTGAACTCAAATGCAAGCGCAATGACCTGTTGGTCTGCTCTCCTGTCGCGAGGTCTCAAAAATTCTGTGTACGGCTTGCATCCCAGGGACATTGGTGGGGCCCCCTTCGGTCCAGGGTTCACTGAGTTGAAGTATGCTCTCCTGAAAACGGCCTAAGGAGTCCCAGCACACACACACACACAACACACACACACAAAGCAAAACGACACACCCACACACAAACAAACACACCACACACATACAACACCCAGTGTCAAATTATTCAGTGTAAGGGGCCCTGGGTGCCAAAAAAAGAGGGCCCAAAAAAGGACGCCACAAACAAAGAAGCCACAACAAAAACCGCCTGGGACCACTCTACCACTGGGGATTCCAATCCTGGACTGCTTCAATACAGGGTCTGGAAAAGACAAATACATATCAGCTTTCATGTAGGTGGTTTGGATTGGTGGTTTGGATTGGTTGAGGAGTGGTTTCGCTTTTACCCTCAAGATGCACGGATTCCAATCCCCAAAATTCCAATCCAAGCCACCAATTTGTCGGTAACCTGATATGCCAAGATACGCCCAGCCAAGCACGGCACAAACTCATAGCCGTGGACTCAAAGCACCAAACCATATCTTCTGAGCGTACCGAGCCGGCGTGCTCAAAGATAAGGGAGGCTTTTGGGACACCTTCTCGTGGCAAAAAGCTATGGCTGGGCGCACTGAGGTTTGCGCAAAGCGCTAGGATCGACCCAAGAGACCTTCAATCTGGTCTCTGGCTGTGCCGGGGGCTGAGGCGAAGGCGCGGTCGCCATGGCATCTCCAAGTTGTGGCCAGAAAGCGAGTGGATTATGATTATAAATGAGGGGATATAACTTTCGCTCAGCTTGGTTGTTTTGCCAGGTTGGTTGTTTGGTCGAAACGAGACTTAGCTGTGTATGTCATGGCTTTACTTTGCCGGCCATTCAAAATCCCATGGGCCGTTTTCGCAGGATGAGAGTTGCTGGCTAAGGCATGCACAGGGGCTCCAGGTGTCCTCGCAAATGCGGGATGGACCTGGCTGTCGATCAGGCAAAGCTCAGTGAGGAACGCAGGCGGCGGATCTGCAATGATCAGCAATTCTTTCGGCGAGGAATTTGGCTGGCAGGCCACAAAGCTTTCGGCGAGAAATCCAACGGGCAGGCCTAATATTTTTCGGCGAGTTCCTCCGCGAGGGGCTCTCCCAAAAGTCAGGATCTCGGCGAGCAATCTTGGCGAGTTGCGCTGAGCGGCTTGGCTGGCTGCGAAGCACGAAAATTTCTCCTTAAGGCCCAGTTCCACCAAGCCCTGCTTTCGGAGAGGCCCTCGCAGAGGGGCTCTCCTTGAGAGGGGGGTCTGGCCGACTTTTTGGAGAGGCGACTGCATCGCGCCCCAAGTTTCTCTCCCAAAAGTTGGCCAGACCCCCCTCTCAAGGAGAGCCCCTCTGCGAGGGCCTCTCCGAAAGCAGGGCTTGGTGGAACTGGGCCTCAAGGAGAAATTTTCGTGCTTCGCAGCCAGCCAAGCCGCTCAGCGCAACTCGCCGAGATTGCTCGCCGAGATCCTGACTTTTGGGAGAGCCCCTCGCGGAGGAACTCGCCGAAAAATATTAGGCCTGCCCGTTGGATTTCTCGCCGAAAGCTTTGTGGCCTGCCAGCCAAATTCCTCGCCGAAAGAATTGCTGATCATTGCAGATCCGCCGCCTGCGTTCCTCACTGAGCTTTGCCTGATCGACAGCCAGGTCCATCCCGCAGTTGCGAGCACACCTGGAGCCCCTGTGCATGCCTTAGCCAGCAACGCAATCAAGAAACTCTCATCCTGCGAAAACGGCCCATGGGATTTTGAATGGCCGGCAAAGTAAAGCCATGACATACACAGCTAAGTCTCGTTTCGACCAAACAACCAACCTGGCGAAACAACCAAGTTGAGCGAACGTTTTTTGGGGGACTTTTTTTCAGAGTACCCTTTTTGAGGGTTAGTTTGCAGGAAACCCAAAGGAATACCAGCTTTTCAGGTTATTTCTACTTGTTTACTCTTTCTTTCTTTCTTTCTTTCTTTCCTGGGGGGGGGTCCTCTGAAAAAAAGAGAGATAGAGAGAGAGAACCCAGGTCATAAATCGCTCTCAAGTCACCCAAGCGCCAAACCACCCTGGCGGATCATACGAACCCAAGGAACTTCCGAGCCTTGCGGCGGCTGCAGATCCTGGCCCGAAGGTCGGCCAAGAGTTTTCTGGAGCCGCTCGAACAAATCGATGGGCTCCCTGGTAAATGGCCATGGGTCAAAAGCCCGTACCTCAGTGAACATCCCAATCCCCATGAAAATAGACTAAAATTGGTGGTGCACCCACCCCAAAATGGTACCATTGGTTTTGACCCACAGCCAAACGGAATGAAGCCAATCTAAAGCAGTGGACCTCATCTATGTTTACGCAAACTCACCGATCAAAAGGACACCTATGGAACTACTCTGACTCTGAAGACATGGCGGCCTTTTTCTCTCCCTGCCTGCGTGGATGGCCCAAAAGAAGTAACTCAGGCAACCTTCATGACTTGCTATTCACACCCGGCAAACAAGGATTTCATACGAGCTTCTTCCTAGAGGACCCGCAAGATCTGTGCTTTCCTTCAAACTTCCCAGAAAGTGGTGCACTGAAACTGTCAACACCCATCAATTGTGCCTCGCTCGAACCAATTTGGGTTGGGGTTGGCAAGGGATGCAGGGATGGTCATGGACCCCTCACGAATTCAAATATCCATGAGGGCAGGAAATAAAAGCTAAACCTGGGCTGCAACTGAGCGCTGACCAAACAAACCCAAACAAGCGAACCCAAAAGAATACTTCCATTTGCTTCAGATCCCGGAGATAATGTTTGCAGTAGTGATAGATTCCCTTCAAAACCAACAGTGGAAACAAAAACACATATTCTTAACCAACTTGAAGACTCAAAGATTGCCTGGGCAAGTCAGGAGTCGTTTTCGTGGGAGGGATCTGAACCAGGAGCCACCAGCGGAACCCTCCGGGTCACATATACAAAGCCAGCCGCGCAGGCAGTCTGAGAGGACTTGGCCAAACACGGGCCCGCAACAGGTTAACTTCTTATGTGGCTCACTCCCTGAGCAGATCGGCCAAGTCTGAACTTTTTATTCCCCAACACGGTCTTCCCAAAACAAGTCCAGAAACTCAGGAAGCGAGGTGGGCCTGTCTCAAAAATTGGGGACCTTCGAAAGGGTTGGTTCCTTCTGGCTTCTCTTTGAAATCCAGAAGTGGAACCCCCCAAAGATTGACGGGCCACCCATTTGCCGGTCAAGAGGGACCATGAAGAAAACTCGAAACCTCACGCTGATTCGCAAGCAAGCCTCAAAGTTGCTCTCTGAATTGATTGCTTAAAGGGTAGCCGCACTCCTGGTACCATTCACCAAAGGTCATACCAAGAGGCCAGGCTTTCGATAGCTAACGCGATACATCTCCAGGAACAAATTTTGTCTGAGACCGCGAAGGGGCGCAGTGAGACGGGCAAGTCAGAGGGCCACAGCCAATGATCTCAGAAAACAACGCAAAGCCCAACTAGGTCCTCCAGTAGAGAGGTTAGAATATGGGCACCCTTTTGTCCGTAGTCTATTTTAGTAGGGCAACCCTCCCCAAAAAAGGGTGAGAAAGGGCACTGCTGGGGGACCTAGCCAAGTCCTGGTGAGAACCGCACATCGCCGGCGAGCACTTCCAAATGCGAACTGGGTTCCTTCAAGTTGATACCACTCAACTAACTGCAGGCTATTTTCCTTCTTCGGCCAAAAAGGGGCTATCATGCCCAGTGATTTCATCCGCAACTCAAACATCAGGGCTCCCCCTTCTTTTAAGGGTCTCACCCGGAAAAAGAACCTGCTCAAACCCCTCAGCTCTTCTTGAAGATGGTGTAGCCCACCCACTTGCCCTTCTCGAACTTCTCGCGCCGCCCTTTCCGGGGCGACAGATCCACCCACAGCCCTCCTCCAACGGACCAGGCAATGGTGCGCTTCGTTCCCTCGTAGCCCTCCTTCTCCGTGTCGAAGAGCTTCACGCGCTCCTTCCTGTGGACCTGGATGCCAATCTCTCCGTGGCCAGGAAGGGGCACATCAATCCACTCGTCCCGTGTCCCCTTAGGCGGATGGGACAACATGACCACCGCGCTCTCCTCAAGGTCCTGAAAGAAAGCGCGCCGCATGATCTCCAGCATGTTCTGACTCGAACCGCCCACAACCCTCCGCGAGATCATCTCCTCTCCATGCGTCCTAGGCCGCTTGTTTGCCGCCCCATCAATGCCACCGCCACCACCTCCGGTAGATGCCGATGTCCCTGATCCAAACGCCGAGGAATCCCCTCCCGTGAAACCAGAGGGCCTTGATCCCGATTCTCCACCTCCTCCGTTCCCAGGAGGTTGTTGCCCCGGACCACTTGAACTCGAGCTCCTCACTCCGGCTTCGGGCCGCCTCAAGACCCTGAAGTTTGAAGACCCCGTCCATGGCGTCCTCCTCTCCCAGTGCTCTTCTTGCCAATTCTCGACCATCCTCTCCCAGGTCATGCCGTTCTCAGCGTCCGGAGCGATCTCGGAGATCCTGATGTAGTCCAAGTCCTCAAAGTTGATGCCGGGTGGAAGCTCTCTAGGCCTCGGAATGTAGTCCCAGTAGCGCGGCACCATGTGAATGCGGGAAAGTCTAATCTCATTCTCGCGGAACTCGACCTCCCATTCATCTTCACCAGGTTCATCCTGCGATGGCCTTTCTGTCACCTCCGGAGGACCATCTCCACCACCGGCTGGTGCAACCTTTCGCAGCCGCAACCCCTCACCCACATTCCCAAAGCCTTTCACCTCCGGCGTCATCCAATTCATAGACGATCTCCCTGACGAAGCACCTGCCTTCTCGACCACCAACGATCTCACCGAAGGACCAACCTCCTCTGTCTGCTTCTTCACAGGCCTGTCTAACTCCTTCACCTCCTTGATCTTGGCCAGGGAAACCTTCTCCAGCACCAATTGCGCTACCGCCTCTTCCGGCTCGATGACGTAGTCCTGGGGTCCATGGTTCCTGACCAAAATCCTCACCTCTCCACGGAAGTCGCGCTCAATGACCGCGGATCCCGTTTCAACTCCTCTCAAAGCCAAGCTGGCCACCGTTGTGATCCTCCCGCACGTTCCTCGGGGTAACTGTGCCTTCACGCCCGTCCTCACCAGCGTGTAGCTCTCCGCCGGCACCACCACTCTGTTTACCGCGAAAAGGTTCACCCCGGCTGAGCTCTCCGTTGGCCTTTCCGGCATCACCGCTTCAAGGAGTCATTGGGCTTCTATGGTGGGGCGGTGGAGAGCGGTGAGAGCCCGAGCTGACGGAGGCGAAGGAGATGGACCTTGGAGGCTACTGGTGGCTGGTGGTGATCGTCGCCGTGGTCATCTTGCTGAAGCTGGTCAAGGAGCTTGGAGTGGTGGCACTGCGGAACTGCTTGCGAAAAGAGGAAGAGCTGCGGTTCCAGAGAACCTGTGCAGAAGCGCCCAAACGGTGAGGCCCCAAGCTGTTTCGTGAAGCCGTCCGCGACCAGGCTCTGCCCAGGAACATGTTGAAGCTGGACATCACCGAGCTTGACCGCCTCCGAAAGCGCCGCAGCCCGGATCCTCAAATGTCTCGTCCTCCAGCTTCCCGAGCTTCCGTTGACAATGGCCAGGGCCGCACTACTGTCGCTGTAGAGCCTAAGCTCTGCGGGCTTCTCCTCCAATTCCTCCACCAAGCCACCAACTCCCCTCAAAGCCGTCCAGGCTTCAATGAGCGCCGCCAGCTCGCTTTCCGCCGTACTAAGCGCAATACACGCCTGTCGCGTAGTAGCCCAGAAGACGGGGCAGCCGGAGTAGTACACGGCCAATCCCGAGATCGACTTGTGCTCATGGGCTCCAAAAGAAGCATCCGCGTAGGCCTCCACTGCATCTCGTCGACGTTCACGATGCTGTTGATGGTCCGGCCCATAATCTCCAGCACCAAGACGTTGGTACCGCAAACCTTCCCGTGACGTCCTCCACAGGTACTGCAGCACCTTCTCTCCAATCCTCGTGACCCCCCGAGGTCTCTTCGTAGTCCACTGCCCCATCACGGCTACCGCATAGGTGATGTCCGGCCTCGTCCTCGAAGAAAGCCACAACAGCTCTCCAGTGATGACTTGCGCCTGCCGCACATCTTCAGGACTCGGGGGCCCTTCCTCCTCCGGAATCCCCACTCCTCCCAGCGTGCCACCCTTGGCGATGTGATGCCGGTCCAGTAGGTCCGCCGTGTAGGACTCCTGATGCATCCGGATCCCTTGCTCATCATGAGAGAATTCGAACCCGCAAAACCGCAGGTCCTCTGTCTCCGACAGCCACTCCGGGTCGCTGGTGTCCCAAACCTGCCGGATCTTGAGCAGCGTCGCCGCCACAGCCCCGCGATCTCCAGTGATCAACAGGTCGTCGATGTAGACCGCCATGTAGCCCACCGTCTCATCTTGTCCGTGCCGACTGCTCTTGATCCTCCACAGATTCACCTCCTTGGTTTTCTCGAACCAGCAAGCCCATGTGCCCTCGTCATCTTCCATCTCCCAGTTGATCGCGCCCATGGTTTCGTCCCGGTGGTTCGCCCAGTCCTTGGGTGACGTAGTAAGGCCGTAAACGGATCCCTCCACCGCCCAAAGCTCTCCCGGCTCAGTGATCTGGCACTCCTGAAAGATGGTGGGAGGGTTGACCACTACGATGTCCTTGGACCGGCCCGGCGGCACTTGCAAGAACGCCGTCTTCACATCGACCCCCGCAAGAGTCCATCCTCGCTGCGCTCCAGCCGCCACCATCGCCCTCACTTGAGACGCGTCAATGCCTCCAGCGTAGGTGTCCGCCGCAGGCCTCTCCGACATGAAGTTTCCACAGGCGACCCCACGGCATTTCCGTCGTCCTGTAGCAGCTTTCCTCGTGAACACCGCTTTTCCCGGAACCCGGTCGTACGGTATGCCCTTCTCCAGCGCCTCCTTCTTGAGCGCCTCGGCTTCCCGCTGATTGATGGCCCGGATCACGCCCGAGTTCAGCAAAGCCGCCCTCTCTTCGACCATAGAAGGCCTCCACTTCTCCACTTCTTTCCTCACATCTGCCAAGGCGTAGGTCTTGGTCTGAAGAAAGACCTCTTCTTCTGTTGCCTTTCTCGCACAGGTCTCCTCAGAGTCAAGATCCTCAGCCTTCTGCATTGCCGCCAGCCATGCCCCCACTCTAGCGTCCTCCTCCGCCAGCATCCCGACGGTCTTCTTCACCATGTCGTGGCAGCGCCTTGTTCCTCTTCTAGACGCCATTCCTCCTCCATCATGTGCCTCCCCCGGGCCTGACATTCCATCACCAAGGTCCTCAGGTCCGGCTCCCATTCTCGATCTTCCAGCGTAGGCGGCCTCTTGGATGTAATCCTCCTCCGGGGACCACCTCCTCCCGGCCGTCCATCTTCTGCTCCAGCACCACCAGCAAGTGGCCCTTCCTCTTCAGGCGGTTCCTCCGTCTCAATCACATCCGTGGTGTGGAAGAAGTTCCCATCCTCCCCCTGGACGAAGTACCCTCCCGAAGACGCCGACATAGTGACATCCGGCCCCAAGATGGTCACCTCCTCCCTGGTGGCTTCCCAATCCTTGGACCGGTGATTCCATGCCTTGGTCTTCGCCATTGCCACACTCCCGAACGCCCTCAACGGCTTGACCGGATAGTTCATGGCCTCCAGCTGCGACCTCCATCTTCGTTCCCCAGCATGCCGTGCCGCCAACGGCCATAGATTCTCCTCCACGCCCGAGCCCTTGAGCAGCGTCTTGGTCAGCCTCTTGATGAACCCCACCTCCGCCTCGGCCCGCCCATTCATCTTCCATGAGCTGCCGTCAGTGAACGTCCGCATGATGAGGCGTTCCATAGCCCATTTCTTGGCCCTCTTGGACGTGAACTCGCCTGCTCTATCGCTGTGAAGGCGCCGGACAGGTAGTCCATGATAGCGTAGCTTTGTGGTCATCTTGGCCACGGCCTCCAGAGCTTCTCCTCTCGTCTTCACGATCTCCACCAGCGTGAGCTGCCGGACCTCAAAGTCCTCTTCTTTCTCTATCTTCTTCAGCCACTCTTCCCCATCATCTGGAGATGGCTCCTCTTCCTCCTCAACTGCTTCATCATCCCCCGCAGGGTCAAGCTCCATGTCCTCCTCCCCACGCGGTCCCTCCAGGTCCCCTTCCTCCTCCTGGTAGTAGAGCACCGTGAAGAGGTTTCGCTGCTTGTCGATCTCCGTCTGCATCGCCTTCTGATCTTCTCCGACCATGCTCTTGGACTCCAAGATCTCATGAGTGTCCAGGTCCACCGAGAGCCTCCACTTTACGAACTTCCATGCCGGTCCGCCTGCTCCCGTGCCCCTCAACTTCTTGACGTCGTAGTCCCGTTTCCTCCACCTCTTCATCTCCTTCACCGCCTCCGGTACGCCTCCTCGACCAGGACCTTCCAGCCGCGCCAGATGCTCCGGGGCCAAGTGCATGAGCATTCGTCCCTGCCCGGGTCACCGGAACCGTGTAGGTGCCAACGACGATGTATCGTCCCACACCTTCTTGATCTCGTCCAGGTTTGAAGGGCCCCGCCAGGTCAATCGCCAGCGTGTAGCTCTCAGGGCTCACTACCCTTCGGTGGTATCGCGCCTTTCCGGCTCCTTCCAGGCACGTGCGGCATCCCCGATGAAACGGGAGGTGGTCATTCGCCAAGTGCGCCTTCCATTGCTCGGCACTCAGCCCCTTCAGCTTCACCTGCTCCAAGCCCATGCGAACGGCCGTGGCAATCGCCTTCTTCATCCCTGGCGCCCAAGCAGCCCATTTCTTCGAAGCCGCCATCCGCTCCTCCAAGGTCTTTCCCAGCGGACCTTTATCCGATCCTCCTCCTCGAACACCGTCCAGCTGCTCGAGCATCTCCATGTTGGTGCCTATCGTCGTAGGCTTCGTCTTTGCGTGGCCAAAGGGCCCCTGATCGAAGTGGTACTCCTTCATCTTGTAGGCCTTCTTGAACCGTTTCCACTCGTCCCAAGCCCAGTACGACGGATACCGCTCCCGAGCTTCTGCGGCTCTTTGACCTCCTTCCACATAGGACTCCGGATCCTGTGGATTCTCCGCCAGGAAGCCAACCTTGGACGAACTGGCCTCCTCCGCCACCATGTACAGCAGCATCGGCCTCAACCAGAGCACCGTATCTCCATCCACCTTGTCCATCAGCACCTGAGGAAGTCCATGACGCCCAAAGCGCTCTTCTCCATCTCTCGTCCTTAACGGTGGCGGTCCCGGCTGCACAAACCTCATCCTTGAGATAGTCCGACACGGAGGGCCCGCCAAGATCTGCTTCACCTTTCCCGAAGCACACAGCTCCATCAGATAGGCCATCACGCCGTCCTTCCCAACGTCCTGGCCTTCTCCCAGCTCCAGATCAATGCAAAGCACCACTCTGTCTGCTGTCTCCAACTCCTTCTCCCAGAACTTCGCGTCCGGGCCCGAATAAAGGTGGAGGATGACCTCCTTGGCCTTCTGAATCCTCCTCCTGGTCCGCCTATTCCACGGCAAACTCGTCCACTCCGACCTCGGGGGCAGCCGCTCCAGAATGCGTTCCGGCACTTCAGGAAATAGCTCCCTCAGCCTCCGAAGCCATTTGACCATCTCCAGGCCAACCTTCTCCTCCTCCTGCGTCGTCAACGGCTTCCCTCTCAACGCCATCAACCGCATCTGGTGCTTCAGCGCCTCCAGCTCCAACTCCTTGATGAGCTCCAACCCGAGGCTTTCATCTACCGTGGGGCAGCCTCCTTCCAAAGCGGTGTCCAGAGTCCGCCCATGCTGATCGGTCAGCTGAAAGCGGTCCTCTTCCCACTTCACCGAGTAGCCCCTCTGCACCAGGTACCCCAGGGGAACGATGGGCTGGACCTCCTCTGTGGTCAGCAACGTCCTCGTCCACGGGATGAGCCGCAAAGAGACCGTCCCCTGCGCCAAATGCACCTCGACCTCCCGAGCCTCCTCCCACTCTTGTGCAGATACACACTGCCTCAGGCTGTGCGTCGCTCCTCCATCCAGCAGCGCCCTCTTGTTCTTAACCTCCAGGGAGCTCACTTGAATCCTCCTCAACTCAGGGCCCCTCAAGCTCTTCAGCAATCCCGCTGCTTCCTGAATGAGTCCCCGCACTGCTTCACCATCACTTCCATCTGACTGTGATGTCTTCCCTGCCCCTGACGCGGGCGATCCTTCTCCTCCACCGGTAGTAGGCGCCGATGCATCCACCTCGACCTTCCTCACGGCCTGGCCCTTCACATCGTTCTCGCTGAAGTTCTTGGCTCCGCCATCTCCATCGCGAGGCTTTCGCACCTTCACCGGGCAGTCCTTGCGGGTATGCGAAGTCCCTCCGCAATTCCAACAGCGTCCACGCTTGTCCCCGTCGAACTCATGCTTGTAGGTGCAATCCGCTCCCTTCTTGCAGCCCCCATCCGTGAGGAAGAACCGGCACACAGGAGCCGCCGAAGCATCCTTGCCCTTGCCTTTCCCTCCTCCTTTTGGGCTGTCCTTCCCCTTTTCCCAACCTCCTCCATCCTTGGTCACCAGCGCCTTGACCTTTGCGGTTGTAGTAGATGAGGTCGAAGCTCCGTGTAGTGCTGCTTCTCCTTCCGCCAGGACGACGTCCGCCAGCTGCGCCACCGCCTCCAAACTGGGAGCCACGTCCACCCGCAGTCCAGCTCGTGCCGCATTCAATCTGAACATCGCCTGGCCAGAATGCTTCGTGACCATCCCGACGAACCGATCCAGGGCTCCAACCAGCAACGTAGCATCCGGAATCGCCACCTTCAGCTCACGGGTCCGGGCAAGCCACCTTTTCCACGTCCTCACCCCATCCACCACCTCACTCAGCGTCGTTGGCACCCGCGGCTCAACCAAGCCTCTGAGGAGTTGTGATCTCTCCGCCAGCCCTCCTGGCTGGTACCTTGTAAACACCCGGAACAGAATCTCCCAGGCCGTTGCAGCTCGCTCCGCAAGCACCTCCGCTTTCAACCCTGGTGGCAAAGCAGCCACCAACATGGCCTGTGCCCGCTCCAACGACCACCTTCATCTTCCACCGCCCGCGGCCTGATGTGAAGCCGCTGCAAAGGATCCGCCTGCAACCACTGCGCGTAGGCCTCTGCCGCCACTGCAAGCACCTGATCCCACCATGCTCCGGAACTGACAGTGAGGTCCTTCATCACCGGGCTGATCAACATCAGCCAATCCCCCACCACCAATGACCCGAGCTCGCCTTCCTTCACCTCCCCCAATGCCGGCAACTCCACCGTGCGAACGGTTTCTCCAGGCGTCCATCCTCCCATCCACGGATTCATGGCCGCCCTCCGGGTCCACCAGCGCTATAGGGCCACCCTCCATGAAACCCTCCGCCGGGTAGATGCTGATCTGCATGACGACCAGCCGCGCCAAACCCACCTCCTTCGTGCCCAGATGGCTGGCCCTCACCTCGAAGACCCGCATCCTGACGTCCAGTGACCCACCCGTTTCCATAGCCAGGTAGTAGCGCTCCTTCAGAAGGATCTCCTGATCCTTGCCCACCTCCGCGATGCGCACCTCCACGACCAGGTTCTCCCCCTTGAGGTTGTTCAGGATGAAGCCCTCCAGGACCATCATCTGCTCGACGCTCCCGAGGTCCTCCTCCGGGCGGTGCACCACCATAGGCTCCCGCCAGCGCCGTTGGGGTTTGGTACCCGCTCTGATCTCCAGGTCCTCCTTGTCGTGCTCGCAGCACCAAAGGTCCGCCAACGCCACCTCCTCCCGGAAGACCCAACAGATCACCACCTCCCGGAGCAGCACGAGGCGCGTCCACCCCAGGCCCCATCCCAGGACCACGTGGTGCATCCCCCAACTCCTTCATGGCCTTGCCTCCACCGCCTTCACGCACCTGCTCCTTGAGACTTTTCATCTCTTGCCAGAGCGCCTGGTTCTGCGTGATGACCTGCTTGAAGGCACCGAGGAGCTCATCAAGGCCACCCGCCGGGATCTCCGCGCTGTAGATCGAGCCCACCGGCAGCGCTCCCGGGCTTACCAGCGACCCTTGTTCCTCCTCCACCTCCGGCAGATCCTTCGGGCGAAGCGCCTTGAGCTGCGCTTCCTCCTTGGCCTTCTCTGACCAAAAAGGATTCACCGCCACCGCCGGCCCCAGCGGCACCGCGTCCTCGCGGCTTGGCTGCCACGGCACCATCGCCGTCTCCGGCGAGTCAGCGGTCTGCGCCGACCCAGCCGAGGATGCCATGGCGTGCCCTCAGGAGGGCCTACAGGAAAAACGTTGGGCTCATAACCCACTCAACTAACTGCAGGCTATTTTCCTTCTTCGGCCAAAAAGGGGCTATCATGCCCAGTGATTTCATCCGCAACTCAAACATCAGGGGATACATCCCGGTCACACAAAACAAAACACAACTGATGTATCCTGCAAGGGACCCTCTAGGGACCAGACTGAGCCCCTAGGCGCCATTTGTTGGCTGGAGGCAAATCTAAGGCAAACCAAATTTCAGTCAAGTCACCCGATTTTTTTGAGGCTCCCTCCATCCTACTCCACAAATTCATATGCAATTAATTTAAAGGAGTCCAAACTTCCCAAAAGAAGATTCCACTCTTCAACTACCATGTCCTTACAGAACTCCCGGCAGCTCCTGAACTGCTCCCTCTTTATATCAGCAAACTTGGATACCCCTAGCTCATCGGCTCCCTTCCAACCACTGGCTAGCCAACGGACCTGAAATCAAGGTTCACCTTTGATCAATTTGGACGGAAACACCAACATGGTTTTTCAAATCTAGATTCCAATCTCTAACAGATCCTGCTTCTAAATAAATCAACCCCAAAAGTCATAGGGCTTTTACATGTTTTTCACCTCACCCCGTTTTGGCACCTTTCTGAAGTTCCCCGAGGTTTTGGCACCACAACCATCCCATCCCCTCAGCTCCGGCCCAACCCGCCCGAAGGCCCTGAGTTCTCGGCGCCGCGCCTCGGCGGCGCCGAAGCGGTTGAAGCGCTCCTCCGCCTCCGCCAGCTGGTCCGAGAGGCGCCGGGAGAAGGAGGACCTGCGTTCGGAAACAAAAGGCGAGCGGGGTGCGGGGGCGGGGGGGGGGGTTGGTGGTTTGGGGGATGGGGAAGGGTTTGGTGTGGGGGGAGGGGCGCGGGGGGGTTGGAGGGGGAGGGGGGGCCCACCTCTTTTTTATGGAGCCTGACGTTTGGGGGAGAGGTCCTGGTTTGGAGCATTTTCCTGTCAAAGGGACCGGGTCCCTGTCAGGTTCCATGCTGGGGTGTGCTGCAAAAGAAAAAAGCACGGCAAAAAAAAGATCCATCCTCCACCCACTCTTTACATGGCCTGGAACTCAGCAAAAGAGAAAATGATGTTGGCGAGGACACTGTGAGGACACTGCAAGCCAGGAATTCCGAAGAGGGACGGGAGGCTCGCTCACCACAAAATGTAACCAGCACAATCACTGCAGAAAGCAACACGCCAAGATTGTTACTGGTCAATTTGAACACGGTGCCACGAAAGCTATGAACCGGTCTACCCGCTCACAGCGCTGGTTCGTGTGACCTGAGGGGTATCACCACACCAAAATACAAACGTGATGTTCTTTGGTGCTTTGGGAGAGGCTTCCCATTTACCCCCTACAAGAACCAGGGGTTCAAGTCCCCACCAATCCAAAACCACCAGCCGAGGGGAACCTGAGTATTGTCTTTGCTTTGATTCTGTTGATTCTCATGCGAGGCACAAAGAAACACAAACAGCACCCCCCAAAGAGCGCCACAAACAGCACCCCCGAGAGCACCCGACCGTCAATCTTGCAAAAATGCGCCCGCACAGTCACCAAACAGCATCCCAAACAGCACCTGCACCAGCACCCCAAACTGCATGCCCCCTAGCACCCAGCCGTCAATCTCGCGAATCACTTTCCCCTCTTCACTAGAAGTTTAGAACCCCTTTAGCTTGCAGCTCTCTGAAAAACAAATACCAAACCAACAAGCATGAAACCAAGAAACACCAACACGCGGCACTGACCGGGACCTCCAGTCCCCTCCGCTCCGCCGCAACAAAGAAGCAAGCCCTCGTGAACAGAAGCCTTCAATGAGAAACGGAACACCTCGCCTGGCAAAAGCTCGACCTCGTCAATTCCAACCCCCCGGAAATTTGGGATCATCAAGTACAGGACCGGCAAAAGATCAACAAACTGGGCTGTCCTCAGATCCCCCGCTAAAAGTTTAACTTTTAGTGGGTTAAATGCAAATCCCCACTAAACTAAAAGGCTAAAAAGCTAAGGGGATGGCTGGGAGCCACCAAGCAAAGTCATCATGAATCCCAGAAAACCAAACCTGAATAAGCCTAGGTTGATTAAGTGTCTCGGAAACGAGAGGGGGCTCCTTCACATCCAGGGGTGCGATCAGGGCCGCATAAGGGATCATCAAGTAAAGGACCGGCAAAAGGTCAACAAAGCCATCAAGAATCCCAAACCTTGAAATAAGAAATGGACCCAAGCAAAGGAACTACCTTACATTTCGATCTCCTTTTATCCCCAGCTCGCGGTTACATGGGCAGCCTCCTTTGCTTAAGTTCCCTGGACAAACCAATATATGTTCAGTAGTCATAGGTTCCCTTTAAAACCAAACAGGGACATAAGCAACATTCGTAAGCAAATAGGTGGCAGACAAGATGCCAAAGAAGATGATCCTCCGAAAAGCCAAGAAATTGCAGTGGGTCCAAGATAGGTGTCCAAAATCAATGGATGACTAAACCTGTTGGGCACTCCGAGGCGCTCTTCCAGCAATCTGCTGGTCAGCTCCTGGTGTTTTTGAGGCAGCGAGACCACCTCTCTCGTGAGTGGATTGGTCGGATAAAAAGTGGATCCTCATTTGCCAAAGATTGCCACGCACCTTGGTTGCTGTAACCGTCCCTCGGAAACTTGTTGTGGGTTCAAAAGCTATTCAGTCCAAAGATCCGTTACCAAATAGCAAGGGACATGGTCCCCAAAAGTTCTCTCAAAGTCCAGGACATCAGGGAGCAAGCTAGCGTTGAACCCATCACAGGGGATCGGATCCTTGGGAACATCCTCTCAATTTTCCGGGTTGATTGATCCGGAAGCGGGTTCCATTTGGCTTTGTCTTGGTCGCAAACCCGGGGTACGGGCGTTCTGAATTCAGCCCCATGGGATTTCACCAGGCTCTTGCATCACTAGATACCCCGAAAACGCAAATGAGCTCTTGGAAAGACCTCAAACTGAAGGGTCTCGAGTGTTGAATGAAGCCAAACCCAATTTCCTCTAAAGGCAAACCAAATTAAACGGACACCAGGTTCAAACCTTTGCTGTTGCCCATTCCTAGGGCTAAAGGAGCAAGCCCGAGCGTAAGTGCCACTCCCGCGGGAGCTCAAACTAAGGCACGCCATACACATGTCCAACACAGCATGCACAGGTTCCACGTGCGTCCGGCACACACAGCCTGAAAAAGTGTGCTTGTACCTGGTGAAAGCAAACCCTCACATCCGCCAACCTCAATCTCCTGTCTTGGCTGACCTACGTCCTGTGAACTCCAAAGCTAAATGCACAAACTTGCAAACCCCAATTAGTTGTAATCTGCTCTTGCACAAGTAAACTCAGACTCCGCAAACAAAACAAACACAGTAACCACTGGTCCACGTTGCCCAATGACCCTGCTAGCAAGAAGGAGCCCTTTCGGAGTTGATGCTCACGGGAATTCGCCTCGAAACGCAATCGCAACCAAAGGGTGCTGCTTTACAAACGTCAGTTACCTGCGATCATGGCACAGTTTTGTTTTCTGATGATACCCCACAACCCCAGTCAAGCTATGTTAGCCGAAAACTGCACAGTCCTTTTGGCAAAGGTCCCTGTGCACTTTCATCGTTCTTTGAGAGTACCCAGTGGTTTTGTGGCTTTTTAGGGGACGCCAAAAGGACTTTCGGGGGCTCGCCTATAAAAGACGCACCCATTTAGCCAACTTTTGCTGTGGCTGTTGCTGTGGCTGTTGCTGTTGCTGTGGCTGTTGCTGTGGCTGTTGCTGTGGCTGTTGCTGTGGCTGTTGCTGTGGGGCTTGGTTGTTTTCATTGGTGGTTCGGAGGTTGGCGGTTGCCCATCCCTCTGAAATCCCGAAGCTACCAATCCAAACCACCGTTTTGTTGTGGGGATACATGCGAAACCGGGGAGGCCCAAAAGGGTGTGTTCAGTTTGCTGGGTTTCCTTTGGGCCAGCCTAACGGGTACCGTCCCACAAGAATCAGTTTCCCTCCATTTAAATGTGTGTTTTGGGGGCTTGAAGTGGTTTCCCATTCATCCCCTACAAAAGCCAGGGGTTCAAATCCCCAAACCACCAATCCAAGCCACCAACTGGGGTAAGGTGGACCAAAAACTCACTTGACACACGATCAAAAAAGCATGGCCACCTGGAAACATGCTGAGGGCCCGCGCCACGTTCTGCTGCCTCACCTCGTCGTACTGCTGCCGGATCTCTTCGAACCTGAGACGAGACCCGTAAAAATCCGGCCGTCGGTTGTTTTATTATCCTTGTGTACTTGCTTTAAATAGTTGATGGAGGGTGTAAAACAAGCTCATCATGAAGGGCCTTTACTTGGACTCTTGAGGATCTAAATAGGGTATCCTGATGGAAATTGACACTTAGGTACTATTTAGCATCCAGTTTGGCTTTCTGCTCATGTTTAGATGCGCACCAAGTGGAACATAGTCGCTGTGTGTGGGTCAGTGTTCTAAAACGGAGGCATGGGTGCTACCCACTTTCACCCGAGTATTGTAGCAGATAGTTTTGCCATTATGGTGGATACAGTGGAGGGGGGGGTGTTCCCTTTTTGTAGCATGGCGTTCCCTGCAAAACCACGGGCGAAACGTCTGACTGAGCGAATTGCTATGGCCCACAAAAGTCCTGAATCGCTCCATTGGTCTCTACTAATATCCCCTATTAGGCCGTGGCTCCCCTTGCCAATGCTCCAAATATGTACATTGTGGTGTAATGGAAAGCCACCCCGGCAAAAGTCAATTGATGACCACTCGAAGTGGAACCACTTCCAGGAACCCAGTAAACTAGTCCACACATCAATTGGCCGTGGGGAAACCGTGAGCTCCTGGTGCAAAGCGGCCGAACTGCCTGGATTTGGCACATCCTTGTGCCGCGAATTCTTAGTGGAAGCTCGCCTCCAAAAAGGTTTGATTGGCCGTGGGAGGCACCAAAAACTCGTGTTGACCCTGGATCAACAAACCCGTCCTATTGTGGATGGACAAAATCCTGCACCTGTTGGAAACCATGGGCAAACCACTGTTTGTTGGAATTTGCAGGGGAATCATCCCTCCAGGGCCTCTTAGGTGGTGCAGGATTTCGTCCATCCACAGTATGAATGTGCGGCGTCCGAGGGGGGGGTTGGCCCGACCCAGAGCCCAGTCGAGCCCGAGTGGCTGCCGCAGCATTTCACGCTCCGCCTGGTGCTTGGCCTAACCAGAAGCGGAGATGGAACCAGTTGGTAGGATTCACCTTACTGAGGAGGGTTTTGGGGGCATGCGAGGGGGCATATTCGGAATATACAAGGGATATGTATGTGTATATATATATATATATGTGTGTGTGTATGTGTCCACCAAACGACCTTTCCACAAGGGTTGCCACTTGGTGGAGAAGGAAGGTTCCGGCACCAAATACAAATATTATACTCTTGGGCTTTGCTTTGCACTGAGTACAGTTTCCAAAGTCGAGTCGTTTTTGCTTACCACTGAGCTCGTACCAGTGCGAAGTTCAGAAAGTGAGGCACACAAGCTAGAACCGATTTAGGGGCTAGCAGGTGGAGTTGTATGGGTCAAGTTCAGTGCAGAATTCCAGCTTAAACCTGTTGGCCTCCCTTCAAAGTAGTCTACCCAGGGACCGACAAAAAACAGTCTACTGGGTTCGGAGGAAAACCTAGGGGTCACTGAACAGCTGGGTGATAGGTTGACTGAAAAGGATCCAATGGAAGATCATACATAAATTTAATTATTATAATGTATAATGTATACTGTAACATGCAAAAAGAGAATGAAAGGTCCCCCTTTCGGGTTGCCCGCCTTGAGCACGTTCACGTGCTCCGCGTCCAGGGGGGAGCATGCCAGCAAGGTGATGATGCGCTCCACGAGGAACCTCGGAATGGGACCGCGAGAATGCCGGTGCAAAGACAGAAGCCCGCTTTTTAAGATGAATCTCCTTTATATAGGGGGGCGCCCTTTTGGGGCTCCCTGCGAACTTGTAAGGGGAAGTTTCACCAAACAACTTGGTTGCTGGAACGACCCCCCTGCAAACAGTTTTAATAACTGCTTGGGGAGTTTAGTGGAAACCTGTCCCAAAAAGTTGAAGTTTAAAGATCCAACCCAATAGCAGTCAAGGCCTCAAATTGTCAAGAATGGATGGTGTCCTGTTGCACTCCCTTTCTCACTTCCTATTGACCTCCATTTGCTTCGGTCCCCTGGAAAAACAAAACTATTTCCAGCAGTGATAGATTCCCTTTAAAACCAACAGGGGAAAATAAAGATATTCTTAACCAAATGGTAGTTGAGTAGACTGGCCAAAAGTCCAAACCTGTTGACTACAATTGTCTTTTCAGAAAGTTTACATGTCCAGGAACCCGGGAAGTAAGCTTTCAAGCAAAGTATGTCCGTGTGTGTGTGTGTGCGTTGACCCTGGATTTAGGCAGAAGCTGGCACATTGACGAGGTATTCAATCGGCGGGCTGTTGATCTAGTTGGTCACTACATTTTGTCCCAGAAGTGCCACGACGAGAAACCTGGGAAGGATGGGATTTGGACTTGACTCCCCTTCTCAATCCAAAGCCAAACCTCCAGCGGCCATGGAGTCCATCGAAGTCGCATCCTGAAACCTACCCAAGTGGTTGAAAGGGAGCCCATGTTGAACAGCAAGGTGCTAAGGGCTGGCTACCACCTAAAGAAATCAGGTTCTTGGCCACAAGCTTGAGGAGACTTCCTGTTTCAAAGGCAACCCACGTTGAGAACCACTCACAGAAACTTTCTGAGAACACGCCTTCGCTTGGCCCAAGGAGCTGGGACCGGTTCTCGCACTCGCTGCACTGCTGGGTGGCCGTGTTAAGCCTCGCTCGTGCGCTCGCTCGTTTTCGCGCGCGCGCGCGTTTGCGCGAGCGAGAAGCGCTACTGGGCTGTTCAAAATGGAGGGTTGGCCAATCCTAATCCATAATCCCCTTGGGAAAGCCACTACAAAGGCAACCGGTTCCTTGCGTAACCGCAGGTGAGGATTAAGGATTACCTTTGAACAGCTCATTTTTTAAGGCAAATAGTCTTCCAGGACCCTGAAACGTCAGGGCACCATATTAGTGGACATAAGGGTATTGCTGACCTTTGGGTCAAAGCGTCTTGCCGTTGTTTGAGCAACTGGCCATCTTTTGAAATGGAACCGCAGGCGGCTTTCCCGGTCAATTTCTGCTGGGGCAGGTTTACTGAAAGTGCGATCAAAGTACACCAGGGGTGTATTAATCCCCAGTCCCCGTTACACGGCCGATTCGCCAGTTGGCTAGAAAAGGTGCGACCGGGGTTCGAAGTCATGGTGCCTTCGGATTCTTGGATTTTTGCCAGGCTAAAAAAAGGGCACACCACCCTAAAGGCATGATCATTCACGCTTCATATTCTGCCAGGGCCCAGCCAAAGCTCGACCCACCCAAACACGCCGGGCCCCTCGGGGAAGACTGCAATTCCTCGACACTGGAAGTGTGCTTGGGTGTTTGTGTCTGTGTGTGTGTGCCTCTGTATGGCGTGCCAGTGTGTCTTGGTGGGTGTGTGTCTGCGCGTTTTTGTATGTGTGCGGGTGTGCGCGTTTTTTGTGGGTTTGTGTTCAAAGGTTTCGGGATGGGGTAGGCTGGGCTGTTCAAATTGGAGTGTTCCGAATCCATAATCCCTACCGGAAACCACATGCAAGCGCCCAAGTAGACGTGGTTTTACACACGACCCGTGGCCCCTTTGGTAGAACAAGAGCCCGAACCCTTTGTTGGCCAAGCTAAAGGGAAAACGGGTGCCACACAACAAAAAACAGGCCAACACCGAGAAGAACACACCCACGGTTTCTTGTTGTTTTGCGGGGGAGGGGATGGGTTGCATAGACACGTTGGTTCTAAGGCACTAGGGAAGTTATCTGGACTATGGCGTTACTTTGGCGCAAACAGACAGTCAAACAATCACCCCTAAACCCCCACCCCCCCACACAAAATGAAAATACAAATATGGCTGTGGGTCAAGACCAATGGTATCCCACTTTTTGGTTGGTAGGTGAAATTTTGGGGCAGGTGAATTCATCACCCATTTTAGAACCTATTTTTCCGTGGTTGGATTGGGATGTTCACTGGGGGCCTGAAAAGCCCATGGCCATATGGGCTTGGGAACATTCATTTTAAAGCAGGTGGGGCAACACGGCTGGTAGACTTTGCTTCAATACACCAAGGTGCCATTGTACCGGTTTTCTGAGCAGCTATATGTCAGCCCAGCTGTCTCCCTGTAGCCCAGCCGCTTCTCCAGCTCCTGCATGAGATCTTGCTGCCGCTGCTCCTGGAAAGCCCAAGCCGAACTCAGCAAGAGCCTTGCTGAAAAAGGTCCTCCAGATTTGAGGTTAGAATACGGGTACCCGATTGTTTTTCTGTTTTGCCTATTTTAGTAGGGGAAGAATCCTCCCAACCAAAAAAGGGGTGAGAAAGGGCACTCTAGTTGCCAGCCCAAACCCCAGCGAATGAAACCATGCTTAAGCCACGCATCGCTTGAACCACCTCTTCTTGGATTCCCCTTCGCAGCTTCGCAGCTTTGAACCCGCTCTAAAAGAATTTCTTCGGGGCCCGTGGCCCGGTTCTTGAGGCGCCATTTTGCAGGCGTGGCATTGGCGGGTTTTGGAGCCGTGGCAGACCAAACTTCTTTGGCCCGGCAAAGCCGCAGAAGTCATTCGCGGATGCGGCTTAAAAAATACCCTGCGCCACTTGTGCTGGACGAAACCCTGTGAATACTGGGGTAAGCCACCTAGCAACTGGTCCACAGTAGTACTCCAACTCCTGAATTGAGAAATAGATCCTCAAGATTCCAAGTAAAGGCCCTTGCCCTTCATGGTGAGCTTGTTTCACTCCAGATCCCAGGTGAGCTATAGGCAGAATGATGAAGAAACCGAGCAAGAAGCTGTTTCCAGTTTGGAAACTCACAATCATGGGCCTGCAAACGACAACAAGCTTAATCTCAGAGGAATTGTTCTCCCCCCGCCCCCCTCTCCGCTCCTCCCCCCAAAAATGACCTTCGCGTTCGCCCCAACCGATCAGCATGGTGCTCATTGACCCCCAATCCGTGAGCTCGCTATTTGTGCAGAAGCACCCGTTCCCCGGATCCAAAGTCCGCCTGCCCTACTGTGCCACAAACTGAAGCAGTTGGGATAGATCAAGCATGAATTCTGTCTGATCAACTACAAAATCCGACTATGGTTTAGTTCCTGGATTGTAGGGCACCTTCTTGGCCTAAATCTGTTGTAGACAAACCAAGCACCACGTTTTTCTTGAGTCTACCCTCCCGCCCTTTCGGCCCCTTTTAAAATCGGAAAATGGTCCGCCCGCCAGCACCCCGCGGCTGGTCAGGTTCCAAGCTCATTGGGGGGAGGCTCGGTACCCCTTTTGGTTGGTTTTAAACAAGAAACCATTTGGCCATGGGTCAAAATCCTGTGCCCCCAGTGAACATCCCAATCCCCACTAAAATAGACTAACATGGGTGGTGAATTCACCTACCCCAAAATGGGATCCCATTGGTTTTGACAACCACAGCCAGTTGGAAGTCCCCCTCCCCCCGAAAAAAAACACACACACAAAAACGGCACAGCCATCTGTTTCCACCAGTGGGTACGCTAAACAACTTAGCCCAAACGCCACCGGAGCCTGATGCCCCGAGGCAGGGCCTGCGTGCGCAGAAGCTCGGAGCAGTGCTGCGAGAGCTCCTCGATGACGTGCATGCGCTGCTTCTCCTGAAGCAACCCAGCCACCGTGTCCAATCTTTGGAACTTCCCAAAGTGGCAGGTGTCAAAGGACAAAGAACAAAGTGAAAGGTGCTTTGACACCTGCTCTTTAACAGGTTTGTAACTTGCACAAAGGGCATAATTACAACTTTTGAAGCTTGCTCAAAGGACATAGGTGCCCTTTTGGAAGCAAAGATGCGGTTCCCAGGTCAACGGATGGCAATCTAAACCAGTGGAACCCATCGATTTTTCATCAAAACTAACCTAAAAAGGACACCTGTGACCCCTTGGGCCCTAGAGTTCGAAATGCGTGTGAGTAGCTGCAGCCCTTAAGAGCCGGTTACTCCGCGTGCCCCCATGCCCGGTAGCCAACAAATGGCTTTGTGCTTTTCGTGTTGCGGTTCCCAGCAGTTCTTCTTTCTAGGTTGGATAGAAGCCCTTAAGAGAAATCGGTCTTTCTTCGGCCCGCTATTTTGACCCACGCCCGCACGGGGCTTTCTTCGGATGCAAGCGATGATGGTCCTACGCAAGCGATTGGACCCGCTTCGGGTCCCCTGGAAGAGCTAGGGCTGATATCAAAACTGCAGGCGTGGTGTGTGTGTGTGTGTGTTTGCTTCGGGGTGTGTTTGGAGGGGTGGAAAGGGAGTGGAGGAACCAAAAAAACGAAGGGGGGGGCCCAGTTTTGAAGCAACACCCCACCAACTAAGAAAAGGGCTTGACACTTACCCTGAGCGCAATGGTCTCCGAAAAGCAATCTCGGAAGATATAATCATGGGCTTTGGCTCAAATTAGTTTGTGCCAAAATAACACCGTGGAAATGGAGCCACCGAAAACCTGCGCCACCCTAGCTCTTTACTGAGCCACACACAAATTACTTTCTATGACCTCACTTCCTCAGCTTCTGCAAACTTGACTATCGTAAGAACAAGTCAGGCTGCTTTTCTTCGCTTCCAGAGCTCCGGCCACGGACTCCAGTAACTTTCGTGGGTTGCACCTTTTTAGTGGCAAACACAACATTTGGTATCTTTTCGTGATGATCCTAAAGGGACGGCAAAAGGAAACCAATATGCAACGCACATTGCCAACTTTTTGGACACACGCCAGCGCCACCCGGTTGGATTCAAGAGAACCCCTTGTTGTAGGCAGCAAGTAACCTCAAGGCTTGGGGTAGACCCTCCCCATATTCTGTCAAGGTGGGGATGTCACCAACGATCTAGTGGATCACCCGCAAACCGTCTGACATTGTAAAAATACAGTGTCAGGAATTGAGGAG
This sequence comes from Effrenium voratum, assembly GCA_963377175.1. Taxonomy (NCBI): domain Eukaryota; class Dinophyceae; order Suessiales; family Symbiodiniaceae; genus Effrenium; species Effrenium voratum. The sequence goes on from CAUJNA010001502.1 coordinate 971,311, forward strand.
TCGCCATGGGACCTTCATAGGCAAGATCTACGCCCCCTCCACCCCAAGCCCCCAGCTCCACCCAAGCCATCTGCCGAAAATGGCCTCACAACTGAGCATCTAGCACCCACCCCCCTCCCCCCCCAACCCCACCTCCCCAACCCGAGCACAGCCTCAGCCTCCCCCCCACCCCAGTCCCCAGTCTTTTCCCCCGCCAGGCGCGGGGTTCCGGGGCCCCGCGCCTTGCCCATGACCTCCTCCACCTGCACGTCAATGGCGCTGGCCAGCGCGTCCGCCCGCTGGCGCGAGGCAATGAGCAGCGCCTCGATTCGATCGGCTCAATGGGCGGAGCGCCCGACCGGCCCGAGCTATGCTGTGCTAACAAAACTTGCGGTCGGCCTGTCTTGCCCAAAGAACCTGGACGTAAAAGGTGAACACCTTTTGGGACTACCAAAAGTTGGACCAAAAAGGGAAAACCAGAAGGTGAAAAGGTCGGCTTCGAACAACTGTAGGGAAACCATGGAGATGGTGTATAGGGGGTGATTCCCTCAATCTCTGCTGAGCGCCAGCAAGAAAAACCTCAACTCTTGAAAGGGCTTGGAAGACCTGAGGGCGCTTCTTAGGCTGCGCGGCAGCCTGAAAGAAGCTTGTCGGACGAGGGTCATTGGACAGCCCCCATTTCACTTACAGGATGGCCCGCACAACTTCAACCTGATCAGAAAGCAAGCAATCAAATTACTACCATGTCCCTACAGAACTCCTGGTAGCTCCTTAGCTTCCTTGTTAAAAGCAAATTTGGACCAACCACCAGCTACTTTATCCAGAAGGGCTCGCTTTTGGATGGTCTTGGACAACCACTCGAAAACCAACTCACACTTGCACAGGACTAGAGAAATGACCGATTGACCTCCGATCAAAAGGCCAAACGTTGACAAGCAAGAAATCCCGAATGCGAGAAACTTGGATTCGCTTTTAAGCGAAGCTGAACGCTCCAACATCGCGTCTGGGTTGCTCGGTTTTCTGGAAGGTTTGGATCATGGAAGTGCACTGACCCCTTTTGGAAGACCGCATTCGTTTTGCACAAAGGTTCCAAGCACCAAGCCACCCCAAATGGAACGTCTAGGTTCCCAAGGTTTAGAACTGAAGTGCAACATATTGCCAACATATGCATTTGTGTATCAAACACAAACCTTGGAACGACAGAACAAAGATTCGAAACATGTGTCTTCTTCCGCCCCCCCTCAACCCCCCCCCAAAAAAAAAACAAAACAATAAATAAACATGTGTATATATATATACATATACATATATATATATATATATATTTATTTCGTGTTGGCTTCTCCTTAAAGCCAAGCAAACAGGCATGACCTCCAAAAAGGCCCCCCCCCCCCCCAAACCCCTGCCTGGCCTTGAGTTCGCGCCTGCGCTCTAGCAGCTGCCGCTCCTCCTCATCCTCCCCGAGGCCGTCCTGCCAGCTAACACCCGAAACAACGCCTATATAACGTCACAAACAAGTCTGTAGTGGGAAGCCAAGCAAATGGAAAATGTAACAGGACTCGGACCAGGAAACTAAAAACTAAACTTGCCAAAAACAATGATAATGAGAATCAAAACTACCACTAAACCCTAGCAGGCTAAAAACCTAAAGGGATGCCTGGGAACCACCAAGTTGAGTGGATGGCCCAAAGAAAGGTCCACACTGTTCGCCACTAAAATTGTCAAAACCCAAAAAGTTTAAAGTCCAGGAGCTCACAGAGTGAGCCTCGGTTCCAAACAGGGAGTCTGGTGTCTTGTCGTGTGCTAAAATATACTGCTTTGGCTTTGTTGTTTGCTCAGAACGCAAAGGTCAAACACCCGGCAAAAGCGCAGAACTGGAAACCTGGCAGGGAAGCCCGAAAACATGGAGCCCCTTGTGGTTGGTGGATTTTTTTTTGGAGTTTGGTTCCCGGAGTCCACTCAACAAATGATGGACATGATGGAAATGGGGGGGAGGGAGAGAGAGAGAGAGAGAGAGAGGGAGAAAGAGAGAGATAGAGAGGAGAGAGAGGAGAGAGAGGAGAGAGAGGAGAGAGAGGAGAGAGAGGAGAGAGAGAGAGAGAGAGAGAAGGAGAAAGAGAGAGGTAGAGAGGAGAGAGAGGAGAGAGAGGAGAGAGAGGAGAGAGAGGAGAGAGAGGAGAGAGAGGAGAGAGAGAGGAGAGAGAGAGAGAGGAGAGAGAGGAGAGAGAGGAGAGAGAGGAGAGAGAGGAGAGAGAGGAGAGAGAGAGAGAGAGAGACTGTCCACCGCATCTTCTTGAAAAGGGCCGTCCGCTTCCATTGATGGAAAACGTGTAACCTGTGGCCCCCATAATCCTAATAGACCCTAATAGCGAAGAGAAAGGCGTATTAGGGGCCAGTAGGGTTCCTGTTGGGGGGTCCTGACTGCGGGGGGGGGGCCTGACTGCGGGGGGGGGGGGCTGACAACCATGGGATTATTAAATTATTGGCACGGTCCTCGGCGGATTCATATGTTTGGCAAACTATGAAATTACAATAATAATTCACATTCCCGGACAAGTGTGATAGGACTTGTTCAACCTTCTGCCGACCTTGCCCACTTTTTCGCGACGTGAAGGGCATGTGTTGGTTGCAATTGCTCCGACGCTTCCGCAGCCACCGTGTTGCGAGGACTCTGGGCCTCATGTCATTTGACACATAGGCCTTCCACAAAACTTCTGCCAATCACCATGCACGTCTTGCAAGAATACTGTCGAGCCGGTCAAATGACCAGGTGAACAAACACTAACTTTACTTAAAGGAACCTCACTTTAGATTTGGCTCAAGTGATCTTCAATCAGGGATCCTTACATTATACACCTGAGCCATGTCCAAAACGTGTCGTGATTCCCCATGTCGCATCCCTCTCCTTACGCCGCTTCCTTACGCAGCCTTACGCGCACCGTGCTTTCGCTTACGCGGCACATGGGCTTCAAGTAGGCCTTACGCAGCCCTTACGCCAGAGAGGAGAGACCGGATGCAATTCCGTGGAAGGCGGCTTACGCGAGCACTTTTGCCTTTCACGCAGACGACTAGCCGTGGAGGAAGATGAAGAGGAGGAAGAACAGCTTCATTGCAGCGAACTTGCGAGTCAACGCATTGTCGTCTCCGGCTTTGGGCCCTTCCAGCTCCCAAGCGCCGTGCGGCAGAGCTGGACAATGAGCTCGGCAGAGCTGGACAATGGCAGGTCTAGGAAGGGCTTTTCAAAGCCGGCAAGGCTACTACTCAGAAACGCAGCTGAGGCTTACACGGGGGCTTACGCGAAGCTTACGCGAGCCTTACGCGGAAAACGCCCAAACATTCCCTAGTTTTGCGTTGTGTAGTAGCAAAGGACAATATTGCTTTATAAGGCCCAATGGGTAGATATGACAAGCACATGACTAATGAGAAACACATGGATATGACAAACAACATGACTGAAGAAACACATAGGATATTCCAAACAACATGACTGAACAATAGCTTACGATGCTTGCGCGACATATTTTTTCGACAGTTGCTTACGCCGCCTTACGCCCGTGCAGGCTTTGCTTACGCCACGGGTCGATATGACATAGTCCCTGATAAACATGTAGACGGAGGTTTTGGACGTTGCACACCTGAACATTGCCTTGTAAATGGTGGTTTCCCTTTATTTTGGTGGAAAAAGACATGCTTCAAATGGGCAAAATGTATCTTTTAAGGAGCCCTGTTCAAAGTCACCCAAAATCCCAAAGGAACCAAAAGGAACTGGACCGCAAGCTTCCCAACGGGCATCTCCTCCTCTACGAGCTCGGTATCTGTAGGCACCTCGTCCTCCGGACCCAGGTCGTCCAGAACGGACCAGAAGCCCCTGGAGTGCAATTTCGTTCAGCCGCTCAGATGGTCCAGGAGTTACTCCTAGCGGTTAGTTGACCACCAGCCGAAGCCGGCAGAGCCCCGGAAATCCGTGAAACAAATCCGGCAAAATACTTTTGAACAGCACAACGTAGGAGAATACAAAGAAAGCAAACGAAAGGGAAACCATCGACCTCCACACCCTGAAATAAGGGATCCCCCCCAAGCAATGTAGGGCAAACAAACTAACACGACGAACCGACGAACGGACCCACAAAGAGGTTCGATGCAACTCGGAAAGCTCTGAGCCACCCACCTTGCCATCTACCCTCGCCCCATTGTAATAACTCGTTTGGCCCTACACTGTGATGAAGAAACCTGGCAACAAGAAGTTCAAAACTGGGCCCATGATGTTTCAATTGTCAAAGTCACTCCTCAAATGGTAGGTTAAAGGAAACCACCAACCAGCTTCTGATTTTGTTAACCCCTAGAAGCAGGCAAAATCCTGACTCCCAGTAAAAGCTAAACTGGAAGCTAGCCAAAGCGTTCCAAGCTCAAGCCATAAGCCCCGAAAGGGCCTTCTCGCTCATTTTCGAAGCGCCCTCCAAGGTGGTGGGTCCCTCACCCGCACCCGCCTACTGAAGACCTGGCCTTCAAGCCCTCCGTTTCGCGGCTCAGAAAACCCCCGGCCCCCGCCTTTCGGCCGGTTCCATCGCGCGGTCGACCGCCAAAGCGAGCGCGCGAAAACCCCAGCGGGAGCCCGACGAAAGCGCCGGGCTCCAATGGCGCCAAGACGGCGCTTTGAGCCACGCGGCGATGTCGCAATGGATATCTCATCCACTCACTTCCGATCGACTGGGTGGGCCAAACAAGTAACCAAGCTATTTGTCCTACCACTAAAATGGTCTTCCCAAAAAGGTTTGAAGTCCAGGAACTCAGGAAGTGAGGCGAACAACAATATGTGGGGGTTGATCACTATTCCGTTCGGCCCCCAAATGACCACGGGTGACTTCCCCCCATGTCGGGAAACATAATCTTCGTAGTGGTTTTCCCCAATCGTCATCCCATGTATCACGGACCTTCAACAATACTTGTTTCGAGATTCTGGCCATGGTGAAAGTATTGTAATTTCAAACCACGGCAGGACATGAACAAGTCCCAAGGAGATGTTGACAATTAAGCATAGGCCACAGTGCCTCTGGTCCCCATGGCCCCTGGTCACCCACTCACTCCGGGCAGGCGAAGCAGCACCCCAAACATGGATCATCCATGGGTTTATATTCGTGGGTTCACATTAATTCGCTGGAGTGGGTGTGTATTTTTGAACCGCCATGGAATACTTGTCCATCAGTGTGAATCTGGGAGACGGATTTGAGTCCCAAACCACCGTCACCTACATCGCTATATGACTACATCATAGCTGTATATTCCGTACCCATGCCAGTTCCAGCTAGCTTTGGCCTGCAACCTGTCCTACGGACAAGTAGGAACGTGTTCAATCCTTGGATCTTGACAGCGTTCGCTTCCGTTTCGCCTCCCTTTGCTTGATTGCTACGGGGTTGGATCTTTAGACGTCAACTTTTTGGGAAATGATGGGTTGTCCATTGAACCCACAAAAGTTAAACTTTTGCAGAGGGGTCAACAGCAACCAAGTTTAAAGCGTGAAAGAGGACGGACTGAAAGATGACACCGCTTGCCAGAAGACGCTGCCTCTTCACCAGCCTGCTCTAGACAAGTCCTCTTCGTGGATGTCGACTCCCCCCCCCAACCCGCACCCGCAAAGTGTGTGAACCAGGAACGTCGAATTGGCAATCCAGGCAAGTGGACAAGCATGAGATTGGGCAAGATGCAATGGCCGAAGCAAACCACAATCGTCGCCGACACAATCTGTTATAGTGGCAGGTGGGAAAACAGTCCACGACAGGGCGGGAATCGATCCCTTGCTCAACCCAGCACTGATATGCACCGCACCAACCTTGGAAATCAGATTCTTAAAAAACGTTGAGTCAGCCCCCCCCCCCCACAACACCCCAACCCTTCTGTGGTGAGTGGTGAGCATGTTTTCAAGAAGCTAAGCGAGGCCAAGTACCCATGCAGGTCTTTGGCGGGGGACTCTCTGTGTAGTGAGCTTTCAAAGCTTGGTGTCTCGATCGATCGCTTGCGCCGACCTCCTCGCCCAAGTTCCTGGTCACGAACTCCTTCACTGACTCCTCCCTGTCTGGCATGGGGTCCTCGCTGGCGAACAGAGATGCTTTGGGATCTGAACACAAAGAAGCTGGCTGCAAATAGACCTCTGTCCAACATACATGGAAATATATTGTGAGATTATTCTACACTGTCCATCATACATGGGGATATCATACTTTACATTTCAATATAAAGATATAAGTTATAAGGTTCAACCCTGAATGGGTTCTAACTTCTAGCACAGCGTTCCAGGATGCTACACACAAGATTGTCCCTAGGGAACCGGTTTATGCGAACCCGTCCAAACCGAGTCCGCTGAAACAAAAGGCATCCCAAAGTGCCCGACGTCGCTGCGTCCTTCAGCGGTTGAAGGCCCGAGATGCGAAAGGCAGAGGAACAAGCCCATCTCAAGCTGCAGGTTTGCTCGTCAGAGGGGCATTTTTCACTTCAATTGGAGTCAGAGGAAGGGCATTCGACAAAAAAGTTGCCAAGGAAACTACAAACCCCTCTTTCACCCCTCCGAAACCATTGTTTGTTGCATTTGTCTGTCTTTGCTGAGGTGTCAACTGCCCTCATACTGTGGATGGACAAAATCCTGCACCACTTGGAAACCATGGGAAAGCATTGTTCCTTGGTATTTATAGGGGGTCATCCCTCTGCCTCTTAGTTGGTGCAGGATTTCGCCCATCCACGGTATTTAGGTTCTTCGTGCGAGGGAGCGCTGAGGAGTCCGTCCGGAGTTCCTGGCGATCTTCCAACGGCAAGTCCGGCGTCCGGCTTCAGGTTTCGCAAGGTGCGGGCCTGAAGTATTCGGTACCCTTTCGTGATCTGAAGGGAAAACGCGCTGAACACGTGCTAAACAAACCGCAACCCCAATCAAGCTGGGACGTCCTCAGACCCCCTGCTGAAAGTTCCACTGCTAGTGGGTTCAAGGGAAAACCAACTACTAAACCAACTAAGTGTGACTAAAAAGCTAAGGAACCCGGATGGCTGGGAACCACCAAAGAACCAACCAGGGGACACCAACCATGTTTGGGACCCAATTTTGGTGGGAGGCCATCATGCGGGACATTAAACATGAAGTGCTCCCGTCCTTGATGCCAACAGCACCCAGGCCGGCCCTGGCGGGGTTGATGATCCGGGCGGACGGGCATGCATGAAGTTGAGTCACATACAAAAGTGGGAGGCCACTGTCACAGCCAAAGTCAATGTCCTCCCTCCCGCCCCCCCCAGTGGGGTTTTGGGATAAAACCTCCGATCACCTGGTGGGACAACTTGGCTTCAAAGTCGGCTGTTGGGTTCCAGGGGCCCATGGTGACTTCGCAGTCCCGTCTGCTGGTTTGGCTCTGAGAACCTTCTTGGATGGGATTCTTAGGGAGAAACCTGAGAGGGTAGGGAAAAGCCCGAATGGCTTTTTTCCCTGGCTCGCGCACGGCACAGAATCACATGGTGCAGGTTGCAGGGACTATGCTTCCAGCCATGCTACGTTAGCAAACCCTCATTTAAGTTTGTCTGTTTTCAAGTGGGGTGGCTTTAACAGGAAGCCAAGAGGAAAACCTGTTTTGCCCATTTTTGAGGGTCCAAACCCAAAGTTTTAGTCTTCCGTCCCTTTGGAGCCTCCAGTGCCTCAAGGCCTGGGGACTCGGGGACGCCTGGGACCCATTTGGCTGCCCAAGATCCCCAGCTCTTGGGACAAAGAACTGGGCTCCGATCCCCAAAAAGTGAATGGCTTGTTTTTGGGTCAAATTGGAAACTACCACCTTTCACCGAAAACGAAAAACAAGCCAAAAACCTAAGGAACCGGATGGCTGGAAAACACCAAAACTGGAGAAAAACACACATCAAAGAAATGACCCCCGCTTGGGGCTTCGAACCTCGCTGCCAATCCATGTCACCGATTTGGAAAATCAACGGACAATCTTCTATGAAGTCTGGGCTGTCCTCAGATCCCCTTCCTAAAAGTGCAGCTTTTAGAGGGTTAAATGAAAATACCCACTAAACCAACCAAAAAGCAGCTAAGGAACCGGATCTCACTTGCTGAGTGGATGGCTCAACAAAAAGTCCCAAACTTCATGTTTACCACTAATTAGGTTTTCCCAAATAGTTTGAAGTTCATGAACTCAGGAAGTGAGGGATGGCCGGGAGCCACCAAGGAGTGTCTGGGATTTGCCGCGAGCACTCGACGCCCTCGCCTGATCTTCCCCGGCAGCGACAGGAAGTCCCCGAAGACCGCATCCGCCGGGCCCGCCGGAAGCGCGCGCAGGGCCCCCTGGCAGGGAAGAAACACTGCGGGAGTTTTCTCGGAGCCCACCTCCGTCCTTAAGGAGCAAAGGGCGCTTTTGGTGGGTGTTGATTGGGGGGCAAAGGCTTTAGAGTTACCCATGCATTTGTTGGGTGGCACTTTTTCCCCACATCTTTGTGTGGGGTTGTTACTTTTACCGCTCCGCGCCCGCCGCCCGCCGTCCGCCGCCCGCCCCGCCGCCCCCGCCGCCCACTCACTCACACTCACTGTCTCACACTCACTCACACACACTCACTCACACACACTCACTCACACACACACTCACTCACTCACACTCACTCACACTCACTCACTCACTCACTCACTCACCCGCACAAACTCACTCACACACACTCACTCACACACACTGACTCACACACACTCAGTCACACACACACTCACTCACTCACACACACTCACTCACACACACACACACTCACTCACACACACTCACTTACACACACTCACTCACACACACTCACTCACTCACACACACTCACTCACTCACTCACACTCACTCACACTCACTCACTCACTCACTCACTCACTCACTCACTCACTCACTCACTCACTCACTCACTCACAGGGGCAGCATTTGGGAGCTGTTTAAAGGGCTGGGGTGTTGTCGCGCGCGCGGCTCGGGGCTCGCGAAATCGTGGCAGGCGCAGCACTTTGGAGATGCCGTTGCCGAAGTCGTGGCAGGCGCAGCATTCTGTGCATCTGAGTGTGTGTTTGCGTGGCAGGGGCAGCATTTGGCAGCTGTCTAAAGGGCTGGGATGTTGTCGCGCGCGCGGCTCGGGGCTCGCGAAATCGTGGCAGGCGCAGCACTTTGGAGATGCCATTGCCGAAGTCGTGGCAGGCGCAGCATTCTGTGCATCTGAGTGTGTGTTTGCGTGGCAGGGGCAGCATTTGGCAGCTGTCTAAAGGGCTGGGATGTTGTGGCATCGTGGCAGGCGCAGCACTTTGGAGATGCCCGAAGTCGTGGCAGGCGCAGCATTCTGTGCATCTGAGTGTGTGTTTGTGGCAGGGGCAGCATTTGGCAGCTGTCTACAGGGCTGGGATGTTGTCGCGCGCGCGGCTCGGGGCTGCGAAATCGTGGCAGGCGCAGCACTTTGGAGATGCCATTGCCGAAGTCGTGGCAGGCGCAGTATTCTGTGCATCTGAGTGTGTGTTTGCGTGGCAGGAGCAGCATTTGGCAGCTGTCTAAAGGGCTGGGATGTTGTCGCGCGCGCGGCTCGGGGCTCGCGAAATCGTGGCAGGCGCAGCACTTTGGAGATGCCATTGCCGAAGTCGTGGCAGGCGCAGCATTCTGTGCATCTGAGTGTGTGTTTGCGTGGCAGGGGCAGCATTTGGCAGCTGTCTAAAGGGCTGGGATGTTGTCGCGCGCGCGGCTCGGGGCTCGCGAAATCGTGGCAGGCGCAGCACTTTGGAGATGCCATTGCGAGCGCGGCTCGGGGCTCGCGAAATCGTGGCAGGCGCAGCACTTTGGAGATGCCATTGCCGAAGTCGTGGCAGGCGCAGCATTCTGTGCATCTGAGTGTGTGTTTGCGTGGCAGGGGCAGCATTTGGCAGCTGTCTAAAGGGCTGGGATGTTGTCGCGCGCGCGGCTCGGGGCTCGCGAAATCGTGGCAGGCGCAGCACTTTGGAGATGCCATTGCCGAAGTCGTGGCAGGCGCAGCATTCTGTGCATCTGAGTGTGTGTTTGCGTGGCAGGGGCAGCATTTGGCAGCTGTCTAAAGGGCTGGGATGTTGTCGCGCGCGCGGCTCGGGGCTCGCGAAATCGTGGCAGGCGCAGCACTTTGGAGATGCCATTGCCGAAGTCGTGGCAGGCGCAGCATTCTGTGCATCTGAGTGTGTGTTTGCGTGGCAGGGGCAGCATTTGGCAGCTGTCTAAAGGGTTGGGATGTTGTCGCGCGCGCGGCTCGGGGCGCGCGAAATCGTGGCAGGCGCAGCACTTTGGAGATGCCATTGCCGAAGTCGTGGCAGGCGCAGCATTCTGTGCATCTGAGCGTGTGTTTGCGTGGCAGGGGCAGCATTTGGCAGCTGTCTAAAGGGCTGGGATGTTGTCGCGCGCGCGGCTCGGGGCGCGCGAAATCGTGGCAGGCGCAGCACTTTGGAGATGCCATTGCCGAAGTCGTGGCAGGCGCAGCATTCTGTGCATCTGAGCGTGTGTTTGCGTGGCAGGGGCAGCATTTGGCAGCTGTCTAAATGGCAGCATTTGCAGCCGTGCCAGAACACATCATCGAGCCGGACTTCACACCCCAATCGAAAGATTCGGACGCGTGGATGATTTGGAAGTTGCTTGCATCTGCGGTCGCGGGAGCGACCTATATACGCTTGTAGAACCAGCTGCAATGCAAAGAAGCCCGCAGAAATGGGGTTCCGCTCTTGGAAGGCTTTCGTCTTGAAGTACTTAGCGCCTTACAGCGCAGGATGCATGGGGCCAGGCTGGCAGATACATGCTGCGCCTGACGCGTTGGCACTTCAAGCCATATGTTAAACATATGCCGCTGACATATGCCATTGGCGATGCCAATGCGACCCCTCGATCTGCCAGAGCGAAAAACAAAGTGCTGAGAGTTTTCGACATAGCTGACTGCGTGAAGGTTTTGCATGTGAGGGTCTTTGCATGTCTCGGATTTGGGATTATTCGCTGCTCGGCAGATGCAAGTGTCGCATACTTCAATAAGCATAGACTTGTGGGGTTATCCGGCCATTTAATTTGGGAGGACCGAATATGGGCTGCTTGGCACCCCGTACAAAAGGGGAGCTGAAAGGAGCCCAAAGGAGGGGGGCTGGGGGGGGGGTTCCCCGGGTCAACGTGAGATGGCTGTGCTCTGACCGGGGTAGGCATGAACTCACTTGCAACCAAATGACCCCGGAAACAAAAAGGTCAACCTTAGGAGCCTTTACGCCAAACTTAGATTTGAGCCAGAAAGCCACAGCCACCCCCCAAGAGCCCAAATCCCGAAAGATAGAAGTTGAACTTGTCCCTTGCCTCTAGTTTTCCCCCAAAGTTGGCTTGTTTCTTGGCTCCTGGCCCCTGTCGCTTTTCCCCGCCTCCCACCAAACAAATCGGTAGCTGCCGGGGTCCGCCAGCATGATGTCCTCCCTGAGCTCTGGACACCGCTGGAGCGCGGTGTGACACCGTGACACCGGCACCGCGGCTATGAAAGAACTGGGTGCCCCTGAGCTCTGAGCTGGTGACCCTATATGAGTCACTTGCTCAAAACCGATCGGTATAATGATGAACCCAGAGCCATGCTTCAAGAATTCGAAAGGGATATCCGCAACTATTTCCGGCTGGGTCTTTCCCTTACTAACCTTCATCTACCCAGGTTTTGATTGTGGCTCAAATGGGATTTAGCACATGAGTTTCGGGCCCCTGTCCTTTGATAAGTGGAACCCGTATATTTGAACCCTTAGGCTCGGATTTCGCGGGAAGACAAGGCACCGTTCTTGTTGTTTTGGCTTGATCTTAAAGGCCGCGCAAAGCGTCATGAGACCCTTAAATTAGAAAGAACGTGGTTTTGCAGCACGCTCATTGCGAGGTCCGTGTACGACAGTGGCAGTATGCATGTTGGGTGCTGAAGGCACAACAAAAATGGTACCCGCGCCTATACGAGCCCTTGCGCTTTAGCACAGCAGCAAAAACACCCGGGAACTGCTATCTCGCAAGCTCAAAAAACACGACACCCTGCCATCTGCATAAGCTGCAGCTAGCTGTGCCCAAATGCAAAACCTTGCCCAGCTTGCTGTGCAAACCTTGGGCCATCAGCGCAAAGTGCAAAAACCGCCGAAACCTGGGGAGTGGTTGTTCCCCCTTCCCGCGCTAACTCAAGCGTGAGGGCCACTACACCCCCGCCCCCATCCCCAGTCAACGCCGGCATGCGTGACTGGCAAGCATGCGGTACCCGAGCTATATTGACGATGTTTTAGTGTCGTAATGATTTACAAAAGAAATCATGCCGCAAACAAGATCATGGTATGTAATATAATGTAAGGTAAAGGCAATGCGACGTAATGGTATGCTGCGTTGAAGTTAAATTAAACTAATGCAACATATGATGCATGGGTGTATGTGCGCGTGCGTTATTTTACTCAATCTGACGGCATCGCCTTAGACTTTTCGCTTATTACAAAACTCTTTGCGGTCCTTTGCGGGACAATGCGATGCAATCCCCCCCCAAAAAAAAAGAACAAGAAGCAAGCAAACGTAGTACACTACAACTTATGTAGTGTCCAGTTTACCTGTTTGCACCTTTGGGCAACAAACCAAAGCAAGACCAAAAGGCAAACCCTGTTGTGCTCACTGAGGCAAAACGCGTCAAAGTGGAAGTTGAACTTTTCTGCACTTTTGGCTTAGTATTCCCAAAAGTTGGGTGCCAGTATGCCGCGCATCGGCCGCATGCCGGAAGATAAGCCAAGTGGCTGCAGGCCAACATCACCTGAGCCGGCAAAGCAGAAAGACATGAGGGACCATTTTGCTAGGGAAAAAGGGACATGCGGGTATGTGTCAAACACTGGGGACCTTAAATTGCCGGTTTCCTTGTTGGTTTCCCTCCAAACCAACCAGAAACACGGCCATAAAGTAAACCTACATCAAACGTTGGGCTAAGTCTGGCCATTGATACCACTAGAAGCCCTCTCCAACCTATCTAAGCCTTCCCCCGTGGATGGGGTGGTTTAAAGTGGGCCTGTGCACCCTCGGGTTGCGGGAAGGCGGGTTCCGGGGTCCACCTCTGGATACCTTGAGCGTTGTGCTTTGCAGGGCCCATTTTAGGGAGACGTCCTCGAACATGCTTCTGAATGTGTAAAGGAGTTTCCCACCCCCAAAAGCAAACCCAAGAAGACCTCGCAATGCGGGCGAACCAAAACGATAAATTTCGTCGAGGCGAAGGGCGGCATGCCGCGGTTGCGTGAAATAAAAAGGCACACCAATTTGAATGACTTTGGGGCCGCAATCGCATGCCGTCAGCATGCTCCCAAACTAACCACTTCTGGGTGCATGCCCCGCATGGAGTAGCAGACTAACAAGCAACCGGAACCAACGCGAACTAAGGCAGACCAAAGCGGGGGAGAAAACAAAAAAACAAAAACTGGTGAAAGGCGGAACTTCGGCCAAGTTGCACGCCGTGGTCAAAATTGCATCCTTGGCGCGTCACGACCCACTGAGGATAGTCCTCTTCATACCTTTCTTACTGGGCCAGGCTGATCTGACCCTGGACGAAGTGAACTGCTTGCTGGTTGAACAGGAGATATGAAGCGAAGCCTAAAATATGCAAAACTAACAAGAAACGTCTGGCAATGATCCAGGTCAGATTGACATACCAAATCTTACACGCTTTAGGTCTAAATCACCGGGTGGGTTTTGAAAGGACCCAAGCTGTTCGTGGGCCGGCCACACAGCCGCCTGTGGATTTCCTCCAGGGGACAAAGTTCAAAAAGGGGCACCCCTCGGTGCCCCTTTCTGCTGGGGCCATCATTTTGACTGTACTTTGAGGTTATCAAAGTCAGAAAATGGGGGGTGTTTCCCTTTCATTTACCGCTTGCGGGTGACTTAGATAACGGTAAATATCATGGTGCCAGCTTTCTAGAACACACTTTGGAGGCCCAGGAGTTTCATGGAACATGCGCACTCTATGGCTAACCCGGGTTGACAAAAGGAACTGGGCATGGCTGGGGTTGCAAATAGGGTTTCAGCTATCGAAGGTCTGCCAGTCGATTCAAAATCGCTCCTCTGCAAAGCTGCCCTCCCCCCCCCGCCCGGCCACGTCGGTTTTTATACATTGTGTCGATTTACCCACTCAGGCAAGCCTGTGGAGTTGTACGAAAAAGAGGGGGGCGTGATGGATGTTAACCCTCCCCTCCCTAATGTTGACCCAGGATTAATAAACCTGTCCCATTATTAGGGGGGTGTTCCCTCCAAAAGTGATGAATCCCCACTAAACGGGGACACTATGCTATGAATCAACCAGGGGTTTATTAATCCACTTACGGACGTGGGGATGCTGCTGAGATGCGCCCGGTTGGAAGGAGTTCGGGCCCTCCTCCCACAGCCTGCCCTGGTCGTTTGTCATGGTGGTGATGTTGCCACCTCGCGAACCAAACCGAGCACGATAAATTGCAGAGTATACTTCCATTTGCTTGAGCCCCCTGGAAAAAATGTCCAGTAATGATAGACTCCCTTTAAACCGACAGGGCAAAATAAGACGTATTCTTAAGCAAATGGAAGTATCTGGGTGGCTCGGCTCTTTTCTTAGGGACCCCTGAAAATGGCTTCGGTCTTCCTTGTGGTTTCCCTTCAACCCCCCACCTGCCAGTTATGAACGTGTTGTCTGCTTTCAAAATCCCTGAGTCAACATTACAACATGCCATTTCAACACTTTGCCGCTTGTGTTGACCCAGGAGAAATCAACCCGTCCTATTAGTAGGGGAGTGGAAGCCCCTCCAAAGTGGTCACCCAAGGACACCCCCATCTCTCCAAATCAACCTGGAGTTGATTAACCAAGGGTTCCCATGATGCAATTCCCAGGCAAGTGGGACCAACTGTGCGCGCTCTCCACCCCGCCAACCCCGGAGCCGAGCTCTCCCCGAGCGAGCCCGCGCCTGCGCGGTCCCGGGCCTCGGTGACCGCCACTTTGCTGCCCGGCCGGTCCTTCAGGATCCTCACGGCTCAACCCAAAAAGCCGAAAGCCGAGAAGCGTCTGGAGGATGGAGCGAGCCAGGTGGGAGACGTAAAACGTCGCATGTTTTGTTGTTGTTTTTTTTTTGGGGGGGGCAGGCCCAAAATTTGGAGGATGGAGAGAGCCATGTGGGAGTCGTGTGAGTCGCAGGTTTTTTTGGGGGGAGACTCCCAAATGTTGGCGTCGGATGCGTCCTTTCGGACAATTGTGCACCCACCAAAAGATGATGTTGTTTTAAACTACGCTGCACCAAAAAAAGGGTTCCCTCGAAAAGTGACGAGCCGCCCATGCTTCCTGTTTTGGTGGGTTGTCGGTTTGTTGGTTTGCTCTTGGTCTTATTGTTGATTTGCTTTCTTCAAAAGCCTGCCAGGCACCCAGTGCCAGGAAACAAGTTTGCTTTGGGCTGGTTCAACATGTCAACCCGTACCAAAGGCATCCCCATAAATCCAGCCCCCCCCCTAATCCAATCCAATCCAACCCAATCCCTGCAATGCCGTGACTGGGTTTCAGTGCTCCAAACACCCGATCGAACCAAACCAACTTGCTATGGTGATTTGGTGGGTGTCTCTTGGTGTGCAAGCTTGGGATTGACGCCATTTTGACACCAAGGCCGCCAACACATTTTTCCCCTACTTACATGGCCGGCAGTTAGCGAAATGGATAGCAACCCTAGGTTTTTTTCGGGTGTACAGGGAGGGGGGCTACAACCCGCGGGGTTACCAACTTGCCTAACTTGGGAAGGGCCCGGTTCCAAGTGCTCAGTCCCATGAAAGGCACGACATTCCAAGATCCCTGGCTCAACTTCCAGGGATCCGAGAGCCACATAGCTATCTTTTGGTTGGTTGTCAAGGATAAACAACAGGAACCCCACTCTTTCTGGGGAGAGGGATCCCATAATAAAAAAGAAAAATCACAAAACAGTGAGAACCCACAAGTGGGCTGGCCACACAATAGGCCGCGGCACTGTCGCGCCAACTGACCGGACCCCGAAACAAAGCAAAGAGTGAGCCCTGCACTGTGCCACAAGGCCACAGCAACCAAATGCTGGAGCATTCACCACCATATTTCATAGGTGAACTGCAACAACTCCACCTGAAACAAGCAAACTGCGGAGTCCGGATCCAAACGCAAGAGTCCGCTCGCACCGCATTTTGCTCGACTTGCCGCCTCCTGACTCCTGACGCCTCGCTTGGCCAAAAGACCTCAAGAAGGAAGGGCAAGCAATCAAGGAACTTTTGTATGGGCCATTCCGGCACGAAAATGGAACGAATTCAGTGGCCATTTGCCAAAGATAAAAGGCTTAGCGAAACCCAGAAAATATGTCAGTTCCAAAGTCTCGTGGCAGGCGAGGCAACTTGGGCACACCTTGGGAGTGCCCAGCAGCCAAACATGGCCAGGGTTGCAAAATGATGGCCAGTCAGGGGACGGCACAGGGAAGGGCCGAGCATTGGGAACACAACTCCCTCCAGCTTCCTGCATGAGTTTGTCTCCAAAGCGGAAATCATTCAAGTTCATATTTCCCTGGTGTTCCCTCTAAACGCCCTTGAAAGTTCAAAGCACTATGCACCTTAGAACGTTAGAAGGGCTTCTACCAAGGGTTCCGGACCTCTTTCGGGCATGTGTGATCCACGACCCCTCGATTCAGCCTCCGACCAGTGGTTTTCAGGCGTTCCGCCTGGCGGTCTGAAGGATCTGGAAAGCTGATCCGTGTGTCAACTGCCAAGCCTCCAGGAGGGCCAAACATGGCAGCCGAGCGCAAGAATCTTTGAGGAACCTTCATGGTTGAGCACAAACAATGTTACCCCCGAATCGGCGAGCTCGCTGTATTTGGCATTCCTTTGCGGAAAGATTCCCCATGTCGGTTTAGCCACCCACCGGAATGCTTGCCCACAAGGGTGGAATAACGGAATGTCAAAGACTAGCAGAATAGGGTTTGTTGTTGTGCTTTAAGTGGGTCAGTCTCCTTCCCTCTAATTGGTGGTTTGGATTCGTGGTTGAGACGTTAGAGGGGTGGCTTCCCATTTACCCTCCAAAAGAACTAGGGCTTCAAATCCCCATTCCCACCAATCCAAACCACCAACTCGTGGAGATCTGAATGCTTAGTGACAAACGAGAGAACAGTTGGCATTTCCCAGAAGGGCTGAGCATCCACTGTCTGCAAGTCTGGCCCTATGTGCCCAAACAGGCATTGCATCGGGAGCCGCACGACCGGCGTGTGACCAGACCGATCTTGCATCCATGGTGAACATTTTGAGGGGTCTCAAAGCTACTTTTGATGGCGGTTCCCCTTTGACCCACTTCGGGGACGTGCCTCACATGGACCCAGTTGACACCTGTGAACACCCAAGGAAGGCGGCGAGGCGGCGCAAGCGCGGCTCACATTCCGTCCGGGATCGACAAAATCTGCCTGCGCCATGCGTGAAGCAGATCCTTCGCTCAGGCGATCAAACCCCCTGCTCTTGTTCAAGCATGCAACGTGTGTTCAATGCTTCGCCGAACATGGGGCTGTTGCTCCGAGACTGTTTGACAACCATTTGTCCAGCTTGACCTAAAAATAAAGCTGAATGACCCCTTGAAATATGCCCCTAGCTGCTATCAGAACTGTAGTGACTCACTGTACGCTTTTCAGATGTGGGTTGTCTGCATGTGCCAGAGCATTCAGAGTCCATGAAAGCCCCCTAGGACTAGGTTCACCCAATTTCCATCTAGTCTTGGTGGCGTGTTTCTTTCCCTGTGCAAAGTTTGACTTTTGTTGAGTAGGAAAAGACACACTTCCCAAGCTGTGGAAGGTTAAGGAGCCAACCTAATAGCAAGCAGGCAGTGACTTCGTATTTCAATCAGGTGGCTTCGATGTCAGTCTGAGAAAGGGACAGGGACGTGCACACGAATCCCAATAAGGGCTTGACCTTGCACAACTGAATGCACTTACTCATCATGTCGACGCCAATTAGACCGTAGGATGACCTGCCAGAACAAATTAGGAGGTGCTTCCCCAAATAGAATGTAAAACAGGCTGCCCCCTCCATCATCAACCAGGGGGCAATTCTGTTCCCGTGATGTCTTTCAGGCCAGCATGCCCGTGGAGGGTACATGGTTCAAATAAGTGTCTCGACAAATAGTAACCCCTAACATCAAGCCTTGCGGTCCCTGTAGCACCTCGGAAAGGGGGTGGTCCCTCAACAAGAACTTGCCGGCTGTCACCCTCTGTACATGTGAGACGGTAGTCACCGCCATGTTTTGCCCACTTCGGCATGCGACAAGACGCGCCTAAGTCTCCCGAACGAGCCACGGTCATGACGTGGGTCCCCTTTCCCTCGAATTCCGTGGGTCCTGCCATGTCACGGAACCTCAAATGAACCGACCGAAGCCTCGTAGGGTTGTTCACAAAAGGGATGCGGATTTCTTTGGACAGCTTTGCGACCCCTCAGCAACTCCATCATAAGCATGGCAGCTTAGCAACCCTGGAAAAGCACAAAATGAAGAGCCGGAATTTCATTTTCTGCCTGTGTCATTTCCCTCCAGCCGCCAAGCGAAACAAGACACACACGCAACCTGAGGTTCAAGTCGCCTACGCCCGGCCCGCCTCTACCTCAAATGGCCGGCAGCAAGGTGCCCGGGCCCTTGCGGGGTGTTCGAGCAGAGTAGCTGCCACCATGCCTCAGGTCTCTCGGCCTCTGGTGCCAATGCCTAGGTACCCTGGATACATACCCCTTTGATCCCCCCTACCAGGGGAGGGGGGTGGGGGGTCTCCAATTCCAGTTCTCCAGTCTTCCCCTTACAAAAGAAATGGAACCATAAATGGCTTTCCAGGGCTCGAATCCCCCAATTCCATATTTGAGGGGCTTTCAAACATGCAGGCTTGGCTTTGCCCGCCCCTTTTGCTACGGCTACTGCGCCAAACAACGACTTAGCTGGGTGTCCCTTCAAAAAGGGCCTGCAGCTGGTTCAACATTTGCCCGACCCTACTGCCAACCCATCATGTATGCCCTTTTTACACATACATGCATTCTATACATGTATATACCTATACCTATCCATATATATATATATATATGTGAGTGTGTGTGTGAATGTGTATATGCATACTTGACCCATGCCCAATTGACCTTCTTACAACCTATTCTTTCAAGCTCTGCCAAGTAGCACCCACTGACAAACAACAAGGGGACGTGCCTTAAGCAATACGGGGTGGACTCATATTTTCTCAGACCTCTTTTGGAGGGTCCCCACCCTCCAATTAGTCAAACCGAGTAATCCAGGGTCAACACAGCAGTGCTGCCGTGCCCCTTGTGCCCCATGCCTTCCCAAAGTCCACCTTTCCCGTAGGGAGAAGTTTTTGCATGCGGCAAAGGCATCTAGCCAAGGCTTGATACCCGAATTTTCCCTGCCCAGTTCAATTCAATCTTTTGCAGGCTGGTTGCAAATAAAACTCGAGTTGCCACCGCCCACAGCGGCTGGGGGTGATGATGCTTCAGCGGCCCCCGAGCCGCCCTTTGGGGGTCCATGTGTCTGCCTCTTTCAAGCCCTGTACAGCTTTCAAGTTTCCCCTTGAAATCCCAAACATGTCTTTTCAGAAAACCCCAAACATGCCTTTGCAGAAATCAATGGTCCAACCCAAAAACATTCAAGAGGCAGCTAAGTCCCCCAAGGCGAATCGCTTCGCCCCACACCCGCTCGCTCTCCGGGCGGCTTGTCTTTCCAGTGCGGCGCCAGGAATTTTTCCGTGGACCTCAGCCGAGAAAGGCCCCCAGATCCGAGATCCGAGACCCGAGGCTTTTGGCCTCCATGTTTTTTTGGTTCTATTTTTTTGTTTCGTGCCCTGAAATGAAACATAGTCTAAGCACGAGGCTTTTGGCGTTTTTCTCCCCCCCTTTTTCGTCCAATGGAAAACCTGACCTATCATATTCTTCAGCGAATGGAAGGAAGGAAGAAGGGAGCATACCCTCCCCCAGGCCATTCCATGGAAGCTCTCAGGACCCCTTTGGAAGACTTGGTTCCATAATAGGTCTTTTAGGAGCTCCCATGTTGGCGGGGAGTGACCTGTTCAGCTGCTTTTCGTGGGATTGCTATCTGCAAGTTGGACAAATCAGAATCCCAGACCTTTGTGTGACCTGGCCCTTCAGCTTCTAATCATCTGTCCCAAACCTCACTTCCCGAGATCGGCCAACAAAAAACACGCTTGTGCCGCTCAGCTGGTCTTCCCCAGTATGGAGTCTTAGTCAGGGAAAAAGAAGCATTGCACCATGCGGCCATATGGGGTATGATGGCGGTGCAACTGCAAGATTCGCTCCTTGCGACGGAGGGAAATATCCGAGTTGCTCACCGTGATTCAAGTGATTCAAGGAGATCTCTCCAAAAACCACGTGACTTACAAGGGGATCCTCTAAATCCGCGGCTAATGGGACCCTGTACCTTTCAAGGGATTTGGGGGGGACACCGAAACCTGGGCAGACATGGTGGCCAAGTTTAGCTGCTAGCTGAAGCAGACATCGTCGAGCCTTGGCCCCTTGTTGATCTCCCAATCGAAAGCCAAACTCGGGACGTCCCTGGGCAACTCGCATTCGAATGGCCGGAATCCCTACACCCACCCGAAAAACGAGAGCGCGTGAGCGATGTTTTTGTCCAGATCGACTCCTGTGAGCTCATGTTGCACCCAGACCCAAAAAGAAACGGCCGATGAAAAGCATCGCATTTTTCGGGTGAGAAGTAGAGGGCCTGGAACATCCTGGAACAACCACAACTACCATGGCACTAACCAAGTCCCTTCAAGGACATGGGTGTCTTTTAGCCCAAAATGCTTGGTTTTCCTCCTGGCTTCCCTTTAAAACCAAGCAACAAAAAGACCTCACTCCCAACAGATGAGACAACCATGCACATACTGTATCTGCGGCAATCTCTTTGTTTAGTTCGGGGCAGCCCTTTCTTTGGGTGGCTTTTATAATAGAAATGGCCCAAAAGGAAAACCGGAGCCAGCCATTGTGGGGGAGTTCGATTCTCAAACTCCGTTCCTTTCTGCTCCCCTGCTAAAAGTTTAACTCTTAGTGGTTTAATTCGGAAAACCCATAAGTCGGCAAAAAGTTGTTCAGTCCAAACATCCCTTGGCAAAATGCGCCAAAGAAAAAGGCGGGGACACCTGAGTCGCAATCGAAACCTGGTACTACAATGGTCTACCCAGAACCATGTACAGGATTAAGAAGGCGGATATCCACTGCTATTTATGGTCGGGGGATTGTCCCTTACTAACCGGATCATCAATCCCCGAATCGGTTTTGAGCACATGGCTCAATTTTCGACCAAGGTAGACGCCTTGAACCCAGTGGTTAATTCCCCCAAAGGGAAACCCCCTTTTGGCTTGACTCTAGCTCACCTGCGTCCGACTAGTCGGACCGCGCCGTTTCATCCGAGGCGCTCCGCGAGCGATCGGACCTCCTCGAAGACCCGGGCCACCTCTTCGGTGTCTGGGGCCTGCGAGAGCTCCTGGAGCGACCGCCAATTCCGCGCCGATGGGGGCAGTGGACTTGACGTTGACGTTGGAAGGGGGGCAAACAAATCCAAAAAAAATAGCAGTTAAGTGGTTGGATTTCAACCACTAAACTCCACAATAAGCAAACATGTATCTTTTTCCCTCATTGAGGGCTTGGGGGTTGGACTGGGCGAGTTCTTGCCCTCATAAGTCGGCGTCCTGGCCCAAAGCCCGCCGAATGCCTGGGGCCTTGGGGAATCCCAAAGCCGAATAAGCAAAGGCCCCAGGCCCCAAACATCCCGATGGAGTTGTTTGGTATAAATCCTCTCTGGAATTCAACGTTGAACAGCCCAATACTATATCAACAAGACACCAAATAGCTTTGGGTTCCCTGGAGCACGCAGCAAGACTTGAAAGAGGGCGGACCAAAAGCTGGCACCGTTTGGAGTTGGGGGATGGTTGGGTTTGGAAAAGGAAACAGCACATAGCCCTATATGCAAGCCCCGTTGCAACAAATAATCACGCGCTAGTCCCGATTGGCTTCCACAAGAAGAGAGAATATATAACCAGTCAACAAGCCTGTAGGTCAAGGGCGGAAGGCCCTGAGGGTCAAGCCAGGAATTTTGCCAATACAATGGGCTAAATAGTCGTTCGCATGTTGCTCCTATATCCATGACTACAGTAGGTTTAACGATCCCAGAATCCCATTCTAATGATCTAGGCCTTTGGAGCACGCCCCCTGGTCTCTTTTGTTCCGGAATCGTTTTGGCCATTCCCGAGGGATTCGGAGGCGCAATGCCCCAGGTGCAAGAAACACTCATGTATACATCCTGAATAAGAAGGACCCGCATATGCACCCTGAATATGAACCCTTTACTTGCCCTGCACATGTACCCGGAAGGCCCTCCAGCTAGGCCCAATGTCAACTAATCTTCCAGCCCCCTGCTCATAGAAATGCAGGAGGCGCTTCAAGACACCCCTGGCATGGGAATCAAGGATTTCATCTCGGGTTTAGCTTTGGCTTTTTCAGAGTTTCCCCGTGCCCAACAAAAAAAAGGCATGCTTCACGTCCTGGCTGTCAATTAGCAAACGCTTGTGTAGTGAACCTTCAAACGTGTAACCAAAACCGGCAGCTGCCGGGGACAAACAGCCGTTTAGTGTGAACCCCCCCTTTGCCTGAGCCGAAAACCTACAATACAAGTTCTACTGGCTCATTGCATGTAGCTTGGTATTCTCCAACAAGTTGCCAACATGCATTTTAGCCCGAACAGCTCTGCCAGAGCAAAGACCTCTGTCAAGGGGTCTATGGTTTTCCACCGGGCTCACAAAAATCGCCGGGTTGCGCAAATATCGAAAGCAAAAGCAAAACTGGCCCAGCCTTCCCAACAAAGAGGCCGTTTTCGCCAATTCTCCAGGCTCCCGACGCGAGCAGCCCTCAAGCCGGACCCCAAAGCCGAAGCCCAAAGTCTCAGAATTCGTATCAAGCCCCTGCGATCGACATCTCCCGGGCCCCAGCCTTTAAGGAGGTGGTGTCCTGGTCTTGGTCCTGGATCGCAGGGGTAAAGCCACCTCCCTCCCACATCTAACCGGTCCCACGTCCAGTGTCCAAATACGGCCGTGGCTGATTTCCTGATTCCCTTCGGGTCTTGTTCTGAAGGGGAAGTTCACGGCTTGGAAAAGATCTTCAAAAGCCAACTGCGCTGGAAGGGTTGGGGAAGCTCAGAAGCGGTTGGGTTGCGCACAAGTACCTCACCAGAAAACTGCAAGGAACAAGCCCAAGCTCGCAGCTAGACAAACCATACCGTGTAGGTGAACCCATGATCTCTAAACCGCTATGACTTGCGCATGAATACAGGTATTCTGACGGTATTCTGTCCTGATTGCACGGGTGTGGTTCAAAGGATTACCTGAACGAAACTAACCATTTCGGGATCCCCCTACTGATGGGTATGGGTCAAAATTACACCATCAGGAGACCACAGGTTCTCGTCCTTGCTTCCATTTACCAGGGCTCCATTTTGGGGTTACCCTATTGTCTCACTTCCTGAGTGGACTGGCCAAAAAGAAAGAGTCCGAACTTTTCGTTCACCACCAAAACTGGCCTTTCCAAAAAAATAAAAGTCCATTCAGTTTGTGACCCACACCCATGTGGAGACCCTCTTGGCCGAAGCCACTTGTCCTCGTCTTCATCCGCATCCTGGTCCTTCTCCTTGGGCAAACGAAACCGAAAGCAAAAAAACAAGATGCGTCGTTCATTACATGGGGAGGGTGTCCTGAACTCAGTTGCCCCGGATGGGACCAAGAAACAGAAAGTGAATCTTTTGGAGCCATGACTACAAAAAAATGGGAACCCAAACCAACAATTCAAAGAGGTCGTTTCGCTTTGCCAACCCAAAGAGGCTGAAGCCAGATTTGGCGAGCTGAAATCGGCGCTTCTTTAGGCAAACTCTGCTTGATTTCTCTACTTAGGGCACCTAAAATTGAAAGGACATCAAAAATCTACGACCTTCTTCTGGGCCAATCGCTTCGATCAGCCACGCACCTGCAATAAGTAAGGAAGCTTCATGGAGACATCTTGAGGTCGCTATGCCTTCGCTATGCCTTCCTTCCTGAAGAATCCCGAGCATTGCCGCGGTACTTAGGAGTGACTGCGTGCCATGAGTCACAGTCGGATCCCCCGACGAGGTATTTTCACACAGTTTTTCCCATTCTGTGATACAAGGGAATCTCCCCCATAAGATGGAGGCTTAGTTCTTGACAAGCCGTTCTGTTGTATCACAGAAGTGGTCCTTTCCCACAGCCCTGTTTTCTGGAGCCTGCAACGGTCGGACTTGCAAAAGGGCATGCCAAAAACTGGCACTGCTTGCCAGGAACAATCCTCCGGCTGATACGCGCTAGGGCCACAATGAACAGAATGAGGTTGTAGGGCGGGTACTCTACGGTACTCTGGAGCAAAACTAGGTTCTGAGTCATGGGGGAACGGTCCAAGCCCAAAAAGTGACTAAAGTCCGAAACGGAAGTATCAAAAGGTCGTGCACGGTAGATTCCCTAAGTTTAACAAAACTTGGGAAAAAGGGCCAAAGTCTAAGCGAATCATGTTGTCAGTCGTGCGGTAGAACATGTGACATATTGGTAGAGAACCAGCGAAACCCTGTAGCCGGACTTGTTCTATTCTCTCCACGGTACGGCGTGAGCAGTACCGGCGGTACCTGGGGGGATCTGAACTGCCCCAACTTTAGTGGCCCATCGCCTAAGCGAAACCCTGTAAATTCCCTTGGTTTCTGCGCGCTACTTGGGCCATCTAGCAAACCCGTCCAGCGAGCTCCCTCCGCACTGAGGAACGGACTTCCTCCTGGCCAGGGCCAGGGAGGCAACGTTTTTGGCTTGACGCGGCTCGCGGCCCAAGCTCAAATGCCCGTGGGAACAAGGGATGGAGACGGAATTGCAGATCAAAAGTAAAATGTTTCAGTCCATGGTCAGGGCATTTTACTTCACGACCATGGGCTGATTTGTTTTATTTTTCTACTGCTTTACTTTTTGCTGTTTTACAGTTTTACATGTAGAACCCACCAGGATCGGAGTCTGCCAGTAACCCTCTGTTTTGGGGTTCCTTCGATTAGCTTTTGATATGGAGCTGAAAAGAAAAGACCGACAAGCTACCATCTTGCCTGGGCCTGTGTGCCAGCGCCTTTTGGCCTGGGCAAAACTCCTGCAAGCCCAACTTCCCAGATCTCAAGAGCCTGGCAACCTGGCAGGCTCGGAGCCTTTCCCATTTTCAGCTTCCCGTTCCGAAAGTAGGAAAAAGGTTCCGTGCAAAGTGCGTTTCATGGTTCCGGGATGCCAAATTGCGAAAAGCCCCAGGCCTTGGTTGCTGGAACGACCCCTCTGCAAACAGTTTAACTTTTGGTGGGTTCAATGGGTTCAAAACCCTTCATTGCCCAAAAAGTTAAAGTCTTAAGATCCAACCCAATAGCAATCAAGGCCCAAGCCGGAAATCAGGTCCCACTTTCCCGCTACACCTTGTCTTACCGAGTATCATGGGCGAGCTCGCTTTACTCCCAGAGCGCTTGATTGCCCAGATATGCCGCAAAAAACCGATTCAGCGTTCAGTCGCCGAGTGCGAAGCGCCTCTTCGGGCATTCTGATGCTCCAACCGTGGTTTGCCACCCTTTGAAACAAAAAGGAGCACTGCCCGTGTGCGGGTTGACCATTTTTGGGTAAACGGGCGGAACCCCCGGAACAATTGGGCTTAATGTCGAAGCAGCTCCCCCCCCCCCCCGCAAACCCGGCGGTCTCCTTCATTTTGTTCGCCACTTTGATCTCCTTCTCGATCTGTTTGAAGATGTAGTTTTTAAGGTCCTGCTTGCGCACATATTCCCCATAGGAGAAGACCGAAAACTACAAATCCATGTTCGGAGATGGTATTGGGGAAGGGACCCCCCTTTTGGGTTTCACGTTGATTTGTAGGCAGGCATCCGTGCGGTTTGTTGCACGCCAAAACACTGCTCCCTTCAAACAAAAATCACGTCATGTGTCGCAACAACAGTCCTTATTTGACAAATCAAGTGAGAAAACTTGTCATTTGCATCAGGCAATTACTAAAACACCCAGTCACGACGCAACCAATCCTCTTGAAAACCGGCAGGGAAACATCAAGCTTCACCGAATGGAAGAGAAGGCACTGCGCATTCCTCAGCGAGTTCCTTCAAGCTTTTATCCGACCCAAAATGAATGGAACCCCGGTATAAACGAAACCTTCAATGGAACTTGTGCAATTCACGGGTTGGTTCGCAACCCGCCCAGTTCAGAGCTGGAAACATTCGCTTGGAGAGCAAAAGGTCCAAGGTCTTGGGGTTTCTAAAGTGTGCGGATTTATTTATTTTATTTTTTTTCGGATTTTTTTGAGATTGTTCTTTCGTTTTTCGTCCGGGCCAGTAAAATGTTGTATTTTACAGCATTTTCTCGCGAAATTGACGCATTTTACACAAGCCCATCAACATCCCAAAGATCATTTTCAACATCCCCCGCATGTCCGACCAACATCCCTAGCATCACCAACAAATCGTGGGTAACAAAATCAAAAAAAGTAGCTGGCGGGTTGACGGGGTCAAAAAAGATGATGATTCAAATAGGAGAGCATTTCAACAAAAAAAACACTAAAAAGTAGCGGGGGGGGTTGGGGGGGGGCGGTAGCCGCCCCCATGATGTTGTTTGCAGAAGTGATGATTTGAATATGGGTGCAATTAAACCTCTGCAAAAAGTCCAAAACGTAGCGGGGGGTTGGGGGGGGCGGCAGCCCCCCCCCCATGATGTTCGAAGAACTGATGATTCAACTAGGGGTGCAACTAATTAAATCTCTGTAGAAAATCTAAAACGTAGCGGGGGGGTTGGGGGGGGGGCGGCAGCCCCCCCAATGATGTGATGATTCAAGAAAGGGTGCGATAGAATTTAAAGGGCAGCGGGAGGGTTGGCGGGGGTGGCTTCCCCTATGATGTTCGAAGAAGTACATACATGCAGACATACATGGATTACACAGAATACCTAAAATGTCGTATTTTGCAGCATTTTCTCGCGAAATTGAACGCTCGAAAAGTGATGATTGAACTAAGGGTGCAATTCAATCTCTGCAAGATAAATCCAAAAAGTAGCGGGGGGGAGGCGGCAGCCCCCCCCCCATGATGTTTGAAGAAGTGTTGATTCAAATAGGGGTGCAATTACTCAATCTAAACAGTAGCGAGTGGGTTGGTGGGTTGCGGGGGGGCTTCCCCCCCCATGATGTTCAAAGAAATGATGATTCAAATAGGGAGGAACTGGTGATGCTGATGACGCGGGAAGCCACATCCAAAAACCAATGAAAGGGTGCAAAAGCCAAAAAGCCCGGAGCAGAGGATGCAACAAGCGAAAGCCGCCAAAAGCTGCAAAAACCAGCGAAAAGCCGCAAAAGCCAAAATGCCACCTGTCAAAGAGGAACTGGGAATCCAGAGGATGCGAAAGGCCAAAGCCCAGAAGCCAAAAAGCCAAGAAGCCAAGAAGCCAAAAGCGAAAAATAGAATTAAAAAAAAAAAAAAAAAAACATACCCCTCCTTTCAAAAATAAGAGGCGACATGAATAATTACCGATCATTTACTTCGACAATCACGCGTCTTTTGGTTCTACATGACCTCAACACCCCCATTCTAATTTACTCTACTTATTTGGGCCCGAATGTAAGCATATTCGGGGCCAGGAACAAGGTATGTGGGAGTGGCCGATTCGAAAGTCCACTTCTGTGATGCCTCCGAAGGCCTTGACAAATTCTTCAGGTGTGACGGCTCCCGACCTCTTGAGCACCAACCCCCACACCCAAATTGCAATTTTCCCGCCAAAGGATCCACAGGCAGACGCCTACTTCAAAGTCTAAAACACGAAGCAGGGTCGAGGGAGTGATCCCCAAGATGTGTGGAAATGCACAGGGCCTGGGCGGAGATGCATAAACATAAAGCGGCCTGGCACCGTGGGTGCTAAACAGGGGTCTGGCAAAACAGAACAGTTACTGCAGGTTGACATGGGCTCGTTCTCTAATCGACAAGCCTGGGCAGAATTGCGGGAATCTCACAAACCGGAAACACGGATCCCCTACTTGGTTGCTGTTGACCCCTCTGCAACAAAGTGTAACCTTTTGGTGGGGTTAATAACACACCCTGATTTCAACCGAACAGCTCGAGTATAAAGATCTAACCCAACTCCAATCAAGCCCAGTAAACTTGGTTGCTGTTGACCCCCCTGCAAAAAGTTTAACTTTTTGGAGGTTTAGTGGAAAACCCTTTGGTTTCAACCAAAAAGTTAAAGTCTAAAGATCCAACCCAATAGCAGCCCAGCAAAGACCTTCATCTCACCTCGTTTTACCCCCCGAACTCGCTCGTCACATCCGAACGCTCGCCCCCCGGTCCCCGGGGCACCCCAGGATCGCCTCGGTCCGTGGGGGCAAGGATTGTGGTGAGTACCAGCCAGTCAGCAGATCCAAAATGGAAGTGGGGCACCTTGCCATAAATCAACGAACATGAAAAGGTGCCCGTTTGCATGTAGGTTTCATCCAAGTTACCAAGTAGGACTGAGCTCACTTACGGATGGGAAAACACCGAGTGAGAAAAGCCAAATGACTAAGGGGACCCCAGGATCCACGCACTGCTGGTTGATTTTGTATGGGGTGTGTGTGTGTGTGTGTCTCATGTTTAGGCCATGAGGTTGGTTCGTCCCTGGCCACTACTAAAACCATAAGGATGGCCAAACTCAAACCTTCGGCCGCTTCAAAGTCCAACATACTGTGGACGAGATCCATTTCGCACCGCCTAAGAAACCCTGGATTCGGATGGTTCCCCAACGTAAATACCAATAAACGTTATGGTTTCTCATGGATGCCAAGTGGTGCGAAATGCATTTCGTCCACCCACAGGTACAGGCTACGAAAGCAGTGGATCGCGACATCGGCTCGAGGCCTTACCTCGCCAGGTCCCCAGGCGCCAAACGTGAAAATCACTCTTCGGGGTTCACTTAAAAGCACAAGCAACTGAATGTCATCTCTACTTCCTTGGCATGGTAGCGAAAAAAACTGACTGTTTTTTGCAGACCCCCGGTAAAAATGAACAGAACCAACAAACTGAAAAACCAAAAAACATGCCAAGAACAGCGGAGGAATGGCTGGGAACCACCAGGCTACTAAAAACCGGGGCCCAGCTTCTCCTTTCCGGCCTCTCGAAAAACAAAACTCGGCCGCCCGCTGCTTCAACCGAAGCGAACAAACTGAGGCGTCGGCGGCGGCGGAATCGATTTGGCGCTTCTTGTCCAACGTCATGGTCTCCAAGCGCTGCTTGGATTCCTCCTTCTGCTCTTTGGCAGCCTGGATCCATCCATCTGCTCACCGGGTTTGCTCTCACAGAAACTGCCCATCCCAAGGGGGAGAGTCACCCCACTACGGTTCAAAGCTACGCTAAGGTGCCCCAAGGACGCCGATGTCACAGAAGCCACGTGTATGGGTGTGTCTTGTTTGAAGGGTCCCCCCCGCTCCAAATTGTGGTGTTGCTTTTCAGTTCTCCCGCACAGCCGCCAAGAGAGGCGGGCACCCTCAAAAAACGCCCATACAGCAAGGTTGTGGCCAACCCGACACGTGCGGCTCTCGGTTCTTCTTTTTTTTGCATGTTACCTTGCCACCAACAACAAGAACATCAATCGCACACAATGTGGTTGTTGTCCGTGTTCGTATTCTGTGGAAGGCCTCTCGCGATGCCGGGGTTTCCTTCGGAAACACTTCTGGACCGCCTTTTCACAAAGTGAGACGTGCAATTTAGAACAGCCCCCCTGCTTCCATTCCCTGAGCTGTCATTTCCCAGGATACTTCTTTCTGTTTTGTGTTCCTTCCGCTGTAGGGCAGTACAATTTGCCCAATGCCCTCCAACCCCCTTCCACCCAAGAGGCAAACAGGCCTGCAGTGTTTCATTCCAAAGGTATGGCTACCTTGCAGCGCAGAAAGGCACAACCTGCAGAATGTTGCCTGGTTCCAAAAGGCCTTCTCGTTGAAGGAATCTCCTTTGTGGGGAACCCCGTTGTGAACCCTTCCTGGCCAAAGGACCAGGAATTAAAAGGTTCCCTTTGGACACCATGACTGAAAAGGGACCGACTTAAGGCAAACCAAAAGGTCAAAAGGTCGATTCGCTTTGGACCACAGACCTTCTCTAAATGCGGGGGGGGTGTTGGCGGAATGCCTTCCCACCAGTCGACGGTTGAGACTATGACGCCCAGAAACTTGGGAGGTTTGATTGACTCGACATGGGCGTCAACACCCTACTGCAAAGGGTCTTCCCCAGCTTCGCTCGTTCTCACGATCAGATAGATTTCAACACATACGTGTGTTTCCTAGATTGGCTGAACTTCAAAGAGACCACGTATTCTTGGTTTCCTGCATTTAAAGACACGAAACGGTTCCAGGATCAACCATTAACGGCCCTCTTGTTGAGAAGTCCAACTGAGGGAACCGGGCTATCGCACCATTTATCCGCCAAATGTTCAGCAAAGCGCCTTCATGTTTCACCGAGCTTGGGGGGGGCTCTCTCTATGGGCCCTGTGCCCTGCCTTGTCGTTCAGCCGCCCGAGCTTCCCCTTCTTCCCCGTGTCCTCCTCTTTTCCAGTCCTCAAACTCAGCCGTCAATGTGGACGCTTGCGAGTGACCCTAGATCCGCGTTGAGCCCAATTCGGCTGGGCACTTCCTGGATACAAAAAGAAGAATGGGCACATGATGATATCATGGCAGATACAGTTATGGCCCATATGACCTACCTGGTTGCCTCTTTGGATCCATGCGGACCTTGTTGGAGCCAAGCCGTTCTACCATCAATATTGCCAGCGCAACAAGGTAAATATGGAAGCCAACCATGTCCAGAGGAAACTCCTTCCTTCTGGGGGGCCTGTTTGGCAGATAATGACAGGCAAACAAAGAAGGGCGTGAATCTGAAGACAAACACGCAAATTATATATAATCGATTCGAACGGGAGAAAGTGAAGGATCCCCCCTAGCAATCAACATTCAACTCATTTACCCCTTAGGGACCCAGAAGTACATGGTGATCACCTTTTCACCTTTTGGGGCCACTACAAATGGGAACCCATCTTTCGGGAGAAACAGAAAGTCATGTCGTAGCGGCATCGGATCACCGACGAATCGCCTGCCGAGTCGCTGTATCTTGGTCATCATGCCTGACAGCCGCTTGCCGCCCACTCCCCACGCCTTGGCCTGAATCGAGCTGAGTCGGGCTGAACCGGCGCTGTGCCACGAGTCTCCCCGTTGGCCGGTTTGCCGGCCAAAAGATTGGTCTGGAAACGTCCAAGAGCCAAATGCAATTCCTGAACAGAAAATGCTTGGGTGTTTTTCGGTCTGGGGCTATCTGGGGCTTGTGGCAACGCTCGCTTTACCCCAATCGGTAAGCTCGCTAGAACTCGCCCATGGCCCATCCCCAAGCCCGCTACCTCTGGAACCATGGCATCGGAGGTGGGCAGCCACGGCAGCTGCAAACCCTGAAAGGTCCTTCCTCCAAGCAGCAGCTGGTTCGCAGGCAAAATCCCAAGACTTGACTTGGGCCTCCTTTTTGCAACCAATCACCCTTCAAAAGCAGAAACGACCAACAACAGCCGGGTTCAAAGGCACATTCCTTGAAGTCCTCTCCCCTTTTGGCGTGGAAAGGTCCTGCTGTTTCCTCGCCCCACCCCGCCCCCCCCCCCAAAAAAAAAAAAAACGTACGCGGGCCAAAAGGTGGCAAGTTCAACCGCCCCTCCGAAAATGCGACCGGACCCGTGGCCCGTCTGTGTGCGCGGCCAGGATCTCGGCCACCTTTTGCTGGTTCTTCTTGTCCTCCGAGAGTGCGCACCGCGTGGATGGCCGACCCCCCGGAAAAAGCCTTTGCACGTTGGAATGACCATTTGGGGCTCACCCCACGAACTATGTAAGCACCAACAGCAAACCTTTCCACACTTTTAGGGCGAACACTCCCATGCATGTCAGCTACTGCTAGGCTAGACATATGTGATCTTCATGGCAAGCCACTGTGGGTCACTTCTTTTTCCCGACTCCTAACCCTTAGGTGATGAAAGAAGTTCCGCCAACACTGGGCTGTCCTCAGATCCCCCTCTAAAAGTGACTAACTTTTAGTGGGTTAAATGCAAATCCAACCACTAAACACTAAAGGTGCTACATCCCCACTAAAAGTCCCCACCAACAAAATCCCCGAACTAAATCCCCACTAAATCCCCATTCATGCGAGTCCAACCAAGATCTAAAACGCTAAGTCGATAGATCAAAGGCACCGCATGCCTGGCTATGCTCCCGACTCGCGGCTCCGCCCCGCCCCGTTCGGCTCTCCTCTTGGTCCTTGAGCTCTTGCTCATGGTCCGTGGCCTCCAGCCGCAGCTTCGCCTCGAAGCGTCGAAGCCCAGCCCCGTCAGAGTCCCGCGCGAAGCGGCCGCCGAAGTCGAAAAAAAAAAAAAAAAAAAAAAAAAACGCCGGTGAAGTTTGTTCCGTCAAGAGGCGGTGAATTTTCGCAGGAAACTTGCACGCTCGAGTTTGGAGAGCCCCCTATCGTTTTCCAGCGTTTTTTGTTTCTAACACAAAGGTATCGTTTTTTTGAAGAAGTCCCCTATCGTTTTCCATGGTTTCAAGCACCTTGAGCTATGTGGATGTCCAAGTGTAGACTACTTTCCTTCTCCGTAAATTCTGACCGCGCTTCATGTGGGATAGACTGGGGCATTACGGTGGCATCCGGACAATTGCCTCTAAATCGTGGCTTGGAAGAAACCAATCCAAAACAGCAACAAACAAACAGATGTACTTTTGAGATCCACATAAATGGACCTAGACATGAGCCGAACTGCATAGCAAGCATACAAAGGGTACACACAATGCTTTCCCTTGAAGTAGTGGAGACGGTCTTAGAACCACCCGATGGAGAAACCGAGAGGGTGCCTGTTGACGCCCCTTTTGCTCGATTGCTGTCTCTTCCAACAAAGTTCCCCATACGAGTACCTCCCCAAAGGGAAACTTACCTGATATTGGCGCCAACACTTTGATGTTTAAAAACCACACCCCCCCCCCAAAAAAAAAAAGAAGGAAGAGGAACCGATGTTCAAAACAAAAAAAAGAAGAAGAAGAGGAACCGAACTTTTGGGGCTCCTGTCCAAACCCCTGGGAAAGGAACTTGAAACTTTTGGTTCGTTTGAAGAAGCTCGTCCTCCAGAAGCGCCTGGTGGCCTGGGATACAAAAGGCATGCCGTGACTCAAGAGACACCAGGACCGTGCTTATGCCTTGGGGAGGGGAGTCCCAACCTAGGGCCAAGCCTTGTGATGACCGTAGACCATGGCTTCGCCGACAAAGACACATATTTGAGAGTGTCGAAAGCATATTCTCCGAAACAGGTGGGATGAAATGAGCACTTCACGTGCTTCACGGACAACAGCCTTTTTCCCCCCGCAATGACGGTGCCCGATCTTGTCACCACCGATAGGACTTTGTTTGACCCTGTGCCGCCTGATGATTGACGCCGGTCGGCGAGTGCATCGAGATCAGGCAACTACTACACCACCCCTCAACCCCCGTTTGAATCATAAGCCCTATAGCACGTTAAAGGCAACTGCACCATTGATTGAACAACCCAAGAAAGAACAAGTCCAGCAGCTCTTCCAAAATGGGGGGGTTGACCAACTCATGAAGGCCCTTTTAAACCGTTCATTGATTCTTGGGAAAACTCAAGCAAGTCCCATAACACCCTATTTTCCACCAACTCAGTTGCCCTGGGACGAAATACAAAGTGCTCACCTTTTGGGGCGAAGAGTGGGAACCCGTTTTGCATCCGGGGCAAAAAGTTGAGATCCAGTCGATTCGCTAAGTGAGAGGAATGTCATAGGAATCGTTGAACCTATTCATTTCAGAAAATGGAGGTAGGGTACATCAAGTAAAAACCCTACCCTCTACCCCTCTACAAGAACCAGGGGTTCAAATCCCAATCCAAACCAATCCAAACCTCCAACTAAGGGCAATCTGATGGTTGGGACCTCTTAGATCCAACACGCAAAGCCGAGCGATCCGAACGTCCCACGGACGATCCGAATGCTCTGAAGGCTCCGAAGGATCACCGAAGGATCCGCCGAGGCGCGTGGCGCTCCATGAGCGCGCGGCTGTCCTCCGGCAAGCCGTCCTTGCCCACCGCCAAGGAGGCCCTGGCGCGAGGCGCTGAATCAGCCGCAAGAAGGGCGGGCGGGTTTTCGGGCGGCTTTCGGGAAACCAAAAGAGACCGGGCCCTACAAGCCCACGCACAAAAATGGAAGAAAAACAACGACGCCTTGCACACCCACGGAAGAAAATTGAAGAAAGGTTAAGGGGTCAGCGGTCCATTTCCCAAAAATGGTGAGGGCGAAATGGGTGGTTATCTTGAAATGGTGCCTTAACTTGTGTGGTTTTGAAGGGAAACCACAAGGACACCCGCCAGTCTGGAGTTCCCCGAAAAAAAGATACCCAAATACCTCCTGGGGTGTATTTCGCCCTTGACCTCTTTCCCCTTTCCCTCTTCCAAATGGGTGGCGACCCTCCGGTGAAATGATTATACACGTTCTTCTCTTGTGAGCACGACTGAATCGGGTTTGAAGTTCCCACAACGCCATTCTGATCGAGGCCATGGAATTACTCGCATGCATGTGACACGATGAAAAAGGTAAAAGCCTTCTGGGAACTCCCTTTTGGGTTCTTCTCTTGTTTTGCAGGGGAGTTTTGAGATGTGCCCCGGACCCACCAGACAAAAAGGGATCCAGAGGTGAACTAACACACACACACACAAATACACACATCTTCTCACCCCTCCCTCCTCGGCCGGAAAAAACAAATAAAACCGAAAGAGCAAGGAAAAGAAACCCAGCAGAATCACAACAATTACAAGCAAATGCTTAGCCTCCAACCAGAACCAGTGTGCCCGACAGACCTTCATCTGCCAAACAGAACGAAGAAAATCGAAGCACGCCTGCGCCCGCCGCGGCTGTGCCCGCCAGTGGTCTGCATAGAGCCCATCCTCAGCTAAGGACAGCCAGCCTTCCAACTCGTGGCTTGGTTTCGTGGCTGAGAATATGACTGATATAGGGTCCCCACTTCTGTGACACTTCTCAAGGCTTTCCATTAACTCTTGGTTGTCCGTTTGCGAGGGTTTCCCAAACAACCCTAGCGGGTATCTTGGAGCAACAGGCAAAAGATCGCGTTGGACTGCTCGGAACATACGGTAACATACGTAACGTAAGTGCCCCTTGGCACGTTGGAATCCTCTAGCAAGCCTGGCCGGAAAGACCAAAATGGGTCTATTTACAATGGCATGTTTGCTGTTAGGTGGTTCAGTGCCCGTCTCAGTCACCTACATGGGGCACATATGGCACCTCCAAAAATCCAAAAACCAGACCCCTCGAGCCTCAAGATTCGCGTTGCACCCCTACCTTCAAATCTCCAGAGGTTACACGTTGACGCTAGGACCCTTACGAAACAGACCACGAAACAGATGGCTGATTTTTCCATGTGGGTGTCTTCTTTTTGAGTTGGTATCTCTAGTTGGGTTTGTTTTCAAATGAAGCCAAAGGGAAAACTCAGCTTCCGGGGGGCGTCTTCATAAATAGACAACCATACTGTGCCACCTTGAAACCATAAGCTTTCTTGGTATTTACATTGGGGAATGAGTCGCCGATGGGTTTCTGAACGGTGCTGCAAAATGGATTGCGCCAGCTATCCACAGTATTTCAGGCAAGCATCGTCACAGAGATGTTTGCGGAGCTCAATGAGCGGTCCATCACATCCGTGCGCCTTGCATGATTGGCTTGCTCCGGATATCCAGTAAACCCTCCATTTGCGAATGCGTCCCCTCGAAAAACACACAAAAAACAAGCAAACATACTCGCCCTTTAAATCCAACAAGGGAAAATAACAAACTTGAAACCACAGAGGCTCTGAGAAGTAATTTCAGGGCCAGTACAAATTTGTAACTGTGTCACAAATTATTCTCATGACCAAATGTGGCGTTGAAGCATTAACCCTTGCTTATTCATATTTTGGTGTCCCTGGTTTGAGTCTTGATTGGCGTTGGAAGGGGAGCAAAAAATCAAGTTTTAGCTGCCAAGTGGGGACCTTTTTTAAGGGAACCTGCATGGCTGAAAACCAAAGACTTGCCTTCTAAGAGTCGCCGGCTTGAGAGGCTTGAGCGGAGGGGAAAAACCATGTCGGACCGAGAAGAACAGGGTTCTGGGAAATGGAACCCACTTCTGTCATACAACAAACAGGGCCTAACCCCAACGACTACCACCCCTTTTTCAAGGGGAGATTTCCTTGTACCACAGAAGTGGGAAGAAACCCCTTGATTCCACAACCCTGGAGAAGAATGCCTGACGCCATTGGCTTTGCAAAAGGCACCAACAAGGCAAAACTGAAGATCGGGTGCCTTGGCCCAAGAAAGTTCAAACTCCTCATTTGCCACTAAAATTGTCTTCCATTTTGTGACTAAAGTCCAGGAACTCATCAAGTGAGCCTTGGAACCAACGAATTTGCGGGGAGATTCCCTTTCGGTCGCTTCACGAAACCAAAAAAAACTGCTGAGGGTGCCACAATCTTCCCGACCGCCCGAACAAAACCTTAACTCCAAATGTGCCGGGCCACGTGGTCAGCGACCTACCTCAGCTCGGAACCGTTTGAGGCGCTCGCGCCGTGCGTAACCCGAAGGAAGCGAATGTCTGCAGCTCTTTCTGGTTTATTTCCCTTCACGGGTTTTGATTGTGGCTCATGGGTATGAGTTCTCACGCGATCCCCATTTGATGGACATCATTTACGTGGATTGACGGTGTCCACCAACATCTTGGATGTATTGGTTCACCTAGTCCGGCGTCGTTTTCCAATTCGGCCAGCAACCCTGGAAGTACTTCAAAGGAGCCCCGCAGAAGCTCCGAAGCCCCTATGATTGCCAAAGGTCCCATAGTTCAAGCTTAGACTCCTTGGCAAACAACTTACCTCTTGAAGGAACACCAACCAGGCAAGCCGGCCAAGCAACGCCTTTTCCTTATAGGAAAGCGAAGTCCAATGCTGAAAAGGCACCCCACTAAGCCCAAGACGTGGGTGATTCGACCATTTCCCAGCCAAAAGCTTTGGGGGTATACCGCACGGGCTTGCGGTAATGTGTTCGTTGATATTTGACTCATCGGCGTATGGCTCATGTCGTATTGGCGCCATTAAAAGGGTGTGCACCATCCATGTGCTTAAGACTCCTGGGAAAATAAACATATTGAAGCAGTGATAAATTCCCTTTAACACCAACGAGGGAAAAAACAAAATGCTATTGAGCAAATGACACCGGGTAAATCGTTCAACCTCTTGCAACTCGGTTGCTCAAAATCGGAGGGAATCAAGAACACCCAGACTAAATTGTGTTTAGTACCCCCCCCTCCCTCCCTCCCTCCCTCCCTCCCTCCCTCCCTCCCTCCCTCCCTCCCTCTCGCTCTCGCTCTCTCTCTCTCTCTCTCTCTCTCTCTCTCTCTATCTCTCTCTCTCTCTCTCTCTCTCTCTCTCTCTCTCTCTCTCTCTCTCTCTCTCTCTCTCTCTCTCTCTCTCTCTCTCTCTCTCTCTCTCTCTCTCTCTTGGGCATAGGTCGACCAAATCGAAGCGCCGTGGTAGTGATGAAACCCCCCCCCCAAAAAAAAAACAAAAAAACACTGAATTCAACCCTCTCACACAAAACCCCACCAGGACCAAGACAAAGTCCACCCACCCGCCCACCCGCCCACCTGCGCGCCCACCCCCGTTTTGTCTGGCGTTCAAGCCACAAAACATGCGCACCCAAATTGTTGTGCTTCTCTTTGAAGGATATCCGGGTCTGGTTGTTTCAACATATGTTGCCCACTCGTACCCATCGGGCGGCCAAAATTCCGTGCACCGCCGGTAGACTCCATGTCGCTCTTGTCGTCCGCCACCAACTCGAGGGCGCGAAGGTCGGCGAGGTTTTGCTCAATCTGAACCCCAAACCCCTGACCTTGGGGACTTACAGGGGTCACTGACCTGAGCGAGGCTCACCGGAGTAAAAGGGTGTGCTCCTGTCACAGCTCTTTTGCCAAAAAGGGCACCTCCCTGCCAGCCAATATATATATATATATATAAATAATGGAACCCTTGGGTGGTTAGGGAGCATTTGGCAGGCCTCGGTCTTCCCAACCCTTAGCAAACAAAGCATCAGTTGCGGCTTTTGGGCAGCCTAGCAAACAACGTGAATCAAACCAGACAAGCGACAACGAACAACATACCAAGAGCTGCGAAGTAGGGTGCCCTTGAACATCAGTCACATGGCCATGCATAAACCATGGTTCAGGGCACCCTTGTTACTCAGCAATACCCAGGCTGTGAGTTTTATCCGGTGGGTTTGTTCTTAGTCACTTGTTTCAATGGAAACCGAAACCCATGTTGCAGGTGGTCTTTGCTGTCATGTTGGTTCTGAAGGGAATTTATTCACTACTGAAGTTGTGTTACCAAAGCGCTTAAGCAAATAGATGTTTATCTTTAAAGGGGAATATGTTCTTGGTATCCTGGCCGAAGTCATGATTTGCCACAACCATAGCTGGTTGGGTTGCAACTCCCTTTTGGTAATACATTCACATAACCCCACTGCAAGCACATGCAAATACCTAGCAAATTGAGCCCCATGCCATTCCGACCCAGGGATTCGACAGTAAACAACCCATGCACCCATGACACCACGCATATGCTACCCATATGCCACCATGCTTGAGCATCCATACCTTCAGAAACCGGAGCGTGCCCCCAGTTCAAGCCTGAACTCGCAGAACCAAGCTGCTGGAAGGGCGCATACTGGTGGCTATATTAACCCCAGGTGCGTCAATGGTCTAAAACACGGGGCAAAGCTAACATTGAGCCCTTGAGTCAAAACAACTTGGTGTTGAAATGGTCTGCCCAGACTGGAATTGAACAGGCGGACCCGCAACTGGCTGGGAGTGTCTGCTACCCTCCAACTACCCGAGTTTTCATAGTTTTCCCCCTAAACAGGTCCCCCACAAAAGGGAGAATGGAACCATTACATCCAGAGGTCGAACTCCACCATCGGTGTCTTTCCAAAGACGGCCCACTCACATGGAACCCGCCAAAAGGTTCTTGAGGGACGCAACGTTGACCCCAGATTTATCAATTGGGGGTGGGGGTAGGGGGCCCTCCAAAAGTGGCCTGATTCCCCACTAAACTCAGGGAGATTAAGCTTTCCATTCTAGGAACTTGCGCAAATGAATCGGTTAAAATTCAACATGGGTGTCTCACTTTTTGAGCATACCCCCTTTTGGTTGGATTTAAAGCGCAGTCAAGAAAACAACCACCATACTGGCTTCGATGAATATGGGTATTATTGTTGAATTAGGGGGATTGGAATAGTGGACATCATTTTGGGATGTATGTCCACCAACCACTTTTCAGGGGGTTCCAACCATGAAAACTCATCGCCATATGGCTGTGGGCTCAAAAAACTGGTGCCCAAAATGGCACCTTGGAAAATTGCAACCAAGTCCAAAACCTGCGGCTTGCCCCACCTGGGGTCCACCTGCCCCCCAAAACCCAAACCCTCCGACGCTCGGCTTCGAGGCGCGGAGGCCCGCGACGCGGAGTTGGAGAGCACCGCCCCCGCCGGGCGCTGGTTCTCCGACATCGCCTCGCGACAAAAAAAATTCGAGCGCGCGAAAAACGCGCGCCGAGAAAGCCCCACGCGGCCGCCGACCCGCGGCGACGGGGGAAAACCCCCCCAAAAAAAAGGTTGCGGGGTGCGGCAAGGTGCGCAAGGTGTCCCCGTCGTTCTTTGTGTGCAGGGCATTTTGGGATTGTGGATGTTGCTGGAGGTGTGGAGGTTGTATGCTACTTATCTTGTTTGGGACCCACTTGAGTAATTAGTTACCCTCCAATTGGTGGTTGGGGTCAGGGTTTAGGGCAGTTGCCCGCCTTTTCGATTTTGGACCCGCTTGCTTAGGTCGGGGAATTTACAAGTTCAAAGCGGCTTTGTGTCAACATAGGCGGACGCCTAAAATGGTCTCTTTCTGGTTCCCCCCTCAACACAACCCCCGAAAGGATCCCTCAAAAAAAAAGGACAAACAAAAACCATTCCCAACAAGGCCTTGTAGCTTGGGCTTGGAGGGGTGGTCCTTCAACAAAAAAAACTGCCAACCAAACAGGGCCTAGATGCCAACCACGGCTGGAGGAGTTGCCCTCGGAATGGAGCTGCGTGGGGCTCTTGGAAGGCCACGATGCCGATGTTTGATGATTTTTTGGCCTTCTGGGGGCTCTGCATTGGATATCTCTCATATGCAGAGAGAGCCCTGTGATTCTTGGAAAATGTTGGAAAGAAACCCTGCAAATGAACGGAAGGGACCCCAAAATGGGGGGGGGGGGGGGTTCTCAAGAGATTCCGTTCCCAGGGGAAAGGTGAAAGACCAATGAGCTGACACTACTTTGTTCGCTGAGTTCCTTGCAGCCCGCTGAAAACTACGCAAATGCAACATGAACCTTGCGGTCGGCAGCCACATGATTTGGTTGTGTGTTGTTCTAATTATTGTTATGTTGTTGCTCTTTCTTTTTTTCCTTGCCTTTTTTTTTTTTTTTGGGGGGGGGGGGCGGGGCAAGTGAACAACTGTTGCAAGCCTAGGGCCTAACACGTTGTTTTTGTTTGAAGGGGCATGTGTCAAAATGGGGTACACATAGCACTTCATCATGGAACTCCCCACCCCTGATGACGCGCCAATAATTCCAATAAGTGACGTTATGATTGTTCTTCCATTTGCTTTTCGCTGGATCTTCCAATGACTCAGTGAGTAAAGGGACTTTGTCCGGTGCGCTCGCAGGCAGAGTTAGACGCACGCCTTGGTGAGGAACAGTAGCCCCCCCAGGTATCCACTCACCCCGGCAAGGTTCTTACGAAATACTTGCAGAGGTTCTGCTTGGTTCTGGGTTCCAATAACTCCCGCCCTCCTCCGGCGTTTGCGCTCGAAGGAACACTTGATGGCTATTGCCCCCGCCCCAAAAGTCAAAAAGTTCAACTTTCCCAAAGAGCCCTTAAAAAGGGGCTCTCTTTGGTCCAAGCCCATCGCCTGCAAAAAAATCGGCGCTTTCCTCCCTCCCGCCGTCCTCCCCGTCCTCCCCGTCCTCGCCCCGTTCTCGCCTCGGTGAGGAACATGAGCCCGGCCCCGGAGGCCCGGCGGCCCAGCTTCTTCTCCGGGCGCCCGCTGTCGGAGCTCTTCAGCGCGCTGCCCGGCACCACCTCGCCGCGCGGCTTGGCGAGGCTCCCGAGAGTCCCGAGGCGAGGCTCCGGGTGGTTGTGGCTCAGGGTCGGTTTAGAATGGGTGGAAGGTTTGGCTTCTGGTTGATGTTACTTCTTAAAAGGTTTGGCGTATGGTTCATGTTTCTTGACTCCACTGTTTGTCACCATCTTCCCAAAACGATCAAGTCCTCAAAAAGTCAGTGGCAAACTTGACAAGAGCCGCCTGTTGGAGGCGATGTTTTCGCTTCCCAGGAGTTCTGCCCATTTTTGGCCGCGAATGGTACGGTACATGACCATAGTGTTCGATTGTTGCGTCCCATGAGTCCGGCTTTTGCTTGATGGGAAGCCTTGTCACTGGCAATGGGTGAGATTTATGAGCACATGTTGCTATAACTCCAAAAGCTGAGTTCAGAATCGGATCCCCAAAGGATCTTTATCATGGTGACCCCCGAATCGCTGAGCTCGCTATAAGATAGGCAGAATTTCTGAACCGAGGGGTTGCCAGGGGCCAACCACGTGCCCTAAAACCGCTCCCTAGGTCTCAATAAGGCCATGCGCAGAGAAACTTATTGGGGGGGGGAAGGGTGTGCCCGCATCATCATTTGAGTTCCTTCTTATGCACTACCCCAACAGAAAGCATAAACAAACACAAACTTACATGTAGCCATCAAAAGACTAAAGATCATCGATTCCCATCCTTCCCCTGAACATCCCTGAACAAACCAGAGATACCGCACTTCCAACTCTCAACGTGCCACACCAACCTCCACCCGGAAACGCGTGATTTCTGCCCCGCCTCTCGCATGGCTTGCATGCGCCTCCCGATGTTGCTGAAGACCTCGACGCTTGACAGGACTTGTGGACTTCAATGGATCACGCTGCACAAATCTGGGGTATACGAAACTTGCTGCTGCTCAGCAGGGAATGACAAATGGAATGACCCTCATAAGGGAATCCCTGGGTTCACTCGCAAGTTCCCTACTGAGGGATATGTTCAGATTCTGATCCATAGCCTGCTAAAAGATATTGGTTTTACCTAACATCTAGACTTTTTTGGCTGCTTCCCCCAATGTCTTGCTTCCCACTTCGGGCCCGAACAGATGCGAAACCGAAACAACTAAGCCAAGAGCCACACTGACGGACAGAGCATTGCTGTGGAAAGAACGATGGAAGCCCTTGAGAGGAATAATAATGCCTTGTGGATAAGATAAGCATGCCTGCAATTGGGGAAAAACCTGGTTCACCCCGCTGCTGGCGCGTTGAGTACCAAACCCCGCAAACCTGAACTCGAAACTGATTGCATGAACGATCGTTGATCGTTGCGTGTGTGAACAAAAGCATGGGTAGTCTTAAACCCTTCCTCCCAAAAACGTAGCACCTGGGAGGGTACCTGGGAGTTTACGTGGAAGAGAAGCCTCTAGTACTGGCCAAACTTCAGAACCCAACGTCGGTGTCCAAGGTGCCGCGTTGTAGGAGAGCTGCATGCACTCCTTGGCACTGGCGCCTTTTCGGCCGTTTGGGAGGCGCTCGTTGCTTCAAAAATTGAACCCAGCCGAAACGATTGGTAAAAACTGGGTACTTTTGGCACCCCCGCTTTGCTATCCACCGTTTACGCGTGCTTTGCACATGTGGCTTGTGGACTTTCTCACCCCACCCGAAAGGCCGAAAGGCCGGTCTATCAAAAAAAAAACGTGTTCAGAGCCTGACAAAAGCTCCACCATGGTGAAGTGGATGGGGCAACTCCGTCTATGTGGGCAAGTGCATGAGATGTCTAAACCAGCATTGGGATATTGCGCCATCTACTTTCATCCCACTCGCGCGAGAATGGGACCTACACGGGCTTCAACAAGAACAACAACCAATCAAGAAATAAAAGAAAAAGAAAGAAACAAAGCAAGAAAGAAAGAAAGAAAGAGCGAAAGAACAACTTATAGGAATGATAAATAAAGAAAGCACATGCAACTGAGTAAAATAAAGAAAGACAAACAGAAAGAAATAACACATAAACAAAGAAAGAAATACACACATAAAGAACAAATAAGTTATCATAAAGTACCTAAATAACTAACAATAAGAAAGAAACTCGCCCAATCATCAATAAATACATGAACAAACAAGTAAAGAAATAATAAATCGATAAAGAACGAAATCAAGACAGAAATAGAGATATGAAGAAAGAACAAAAGAAACAACTAAATAACGCAACAAATAGAGACTAATTAAACAAATAAAGAACCAATATGAAAGAAGGGAAGACACAAATAAATATATAAATAGCGGAATAAACAAAAAACAAACAAAACACAACATTAATAAAGAACGAACGGCAGAAATAGCCATGATATACATTTGTCATGACATATATTTGTTGAACAACGGAAAAACACATGCACACAAACACAACCACACACACACACACACACACACACACACACACACACACACACACACACACACACACACACACACGCACGCACGCACGCACGCACGCACGCACGCACGCACGCACGCACGCACGCACGCACGCACGCACGCACACACACACACACACACACACCCAACATAGAGAAAGCAAACAAGACACCAGGCAGCCAACCAACAACCCGACCCAACCCAACCAACAACCCAAACGAGCGGCAACGTTCCAGTGCCACTCGCGCCCGCTCGGCAAGACCGGCAAGTTCTGCAAGACCTCGACATGTGTGGTGGGCAATTGGGATTTGGGCGCGCCTTTCCGCAAGACTCGCCCATTTATGGAAAACCCGAATCAAAACAACATCCATTTGGAAAGCCAGAAGAAGATATAAATTGCTCAGCCGGAAATGAGGGAATGACCCAAAAAAACAATCCCTTGTGGTTTCCTGTAAGGGAAGCCTCAAAACCGGTTCATTTCCAACACACGGGACTCCTTGTCTTCCCCTACTGGGCATCAGCAAGAAAAGGAACCTCACTGTAACAAGGTTGCTCCAAAACACCCTTAGAATACCCGAGAAAAAAAAAGATAAGACTCTTGGCAAGCACCTTGAGGGTCCATGCAACCTCTTGGGTCTTCTTGTATCCTGGGCCCTGGGATCTCCTTTAAAGCGGGCCCTGCACGACTTTTGGGACGGTTAAAGCCAAACTTCGTGAGGGGCAACATGGGTGTTTTCCTCGAGAATGCCACCATTCTTGCCGGTTTAGAGGAAGAACAAAAGGAACACAACCCTGATGCAAAATACCACACCCATGTTCTCTGGATGACCCTGAATGTGCTCTGGCACATAGGTTCCTACAAATGGGCTCCTTCCGGACGCCAGGCGCATTGCATGGTTTTCCTTTTACTCCAAAGTGTCGATCGGGTCCCCTGAATGAAGGAAATCCTCCCTGACACGCTTCATTTTGCGAGGACGCCGCTACCTTTGTTCAATTCGTAGCATGTTTGCCAAAAACATTGTGTTCTTTGCAGCCCGCCAGCTTGTAGAGGTGCCTGGGAAACACCTAAAAAACCAAACAACATGATCAAGTTGGCAACCCCCACCAAAAACTGAACAGCGCAAGCTTGAGAAAGCTGAAAGCCAATGCTGGCCCCCACTCCTCCCCTACAGGTACAAACCTCAAGAGCCTCTTCGAGGCCAGCTGTCGGCAAAGGCAAAGAGCACTGGACGAAACAAACAGTGACC
Source organism: Effrenium voratum (assembly GCA_963377175.1). Classification (NCBI taxonomy): domain Eukaryota; class Dinophyceae; order Suessiales; family Symbiodiniaceae; genus Effrenium; species Effrenium voratum. Next base: position 1,016,248 of record CAUJNA010001502.1, read on the forward strand.
AACAAACATGAAACTGAACGGGCCGCATTTTGAAAGACGCTCCACTTGGAACACGGCCTGCGCACTCATGTTTGGGGAGGGCTTCGCAGGAAAGGCCAATCACCGTTTGGGAGCTTGACTGAAACCTGGACCACTACTGAAAAAATATGTCCAAGCTGGATCCAGGACTGCCATTTATACTGGGTTGTCAGGTCCCCCGCTAAAAGCTTAACTCTTAGTGAGCTAAACGGAACCTACCACCAAACCACCAAAATAACAACTAAAAACCTAAGGAGATGGCTGGGAACCAGCAAGTATAGCAGGCCTACATGGTTTCCCATGGTGCCGATACGAGTAACTTTCTACCGGGCTTTGGGCACGCTCTCGGCAAAGCTCCCAAGGTGTGTGTGGTTCAAGGTCGATGGTTTTCTAGGAGCAGTTACCCTCCCTCCCACAATCATGGAAGCTGACAGCAGGGTTTTGTTTGTTATCACTGCTTTCCTTGTGGGGAAGCCCCCTGTTCAGCCCCATGATTCTTGGAAAGAGGGTGCAAGCTGGCTTTCCAAAAGCCAGTTTCAAGGGGTCTTTGCGCTTCCAACCCCAATTAGTGGTATCCCACTAATTACAGGTTCGGAGTTGGGATAACCGGGATTCGCATAGGTGTTCGTTAGGGATAATAAAGGCCCTGGCAAATTGTGAACCAACCAGGTCAACCATGGCGCCCCTGGTATAAGGATTTGGCGGCACATCCCGCAACTGCGAGCAACCGGAGCAAAGCTAAATCAACCAGCGCGTCTGAGTGACTTGCAACACGCCAGCAACCTGAATGAAGGGAATGCAGGTAGAAACCTTTTCCCCACTTCCCACCTCACGCTCAATCCCACCTCCCACCTCTCACTCTGCCACCTCTCGCCTCCCACCCTGCTCTTTCATTTCCCCCCCAAAAAAGAATGAAAGAAAGACTAGATATGCATATAGATAATCATGCCTACGCGTTCCAGTCTCTTTGGATCAGCCTCTTCGAGATCGCGAGCCCCTTCGGAGATCGACAACAAATCGACTCGGAGTCGATCCCCGTGCCTTCATATAGATATCCTCGAGCCAAAGGAACGCCCCGGTCCGGAAAAAACGGCGAAGCGTGTTCAACGTGAGGCACGGAGAAAGAACTCCATCCGGAACTCCCGGGGTTGAACCAAGGAAGAAACACAGGCTGATTCTGGGCAAGTGTCAATCTTTTGCAAGCACATGGCTCCACTAGTGAGGGACCAGCATCTTGGGTGAGCTTGCTGCAGACCCGATTTGTTGCAAAGCCGCTGGAAAGTCAAGTCGTGGTTAGCTCGCAAGCTGCCGACTAATGTATACATTTCCCTGTCTCAGATTGATGTGGACTGCTGGGCTGATCTGACGGAAAGCCAGGAAGTCAGGCTGAACCAAACCCAACTGCGACAAATCAAGTTCAGAGCCCTGCGCGGGCAAGTCCCTGCACAAGCCATCGCAACTCAGAATCACAAACTGCAAATTCTACACTAAAACCCCCAAGTACAGTAACAACATCATTCTGAGCTGGTTTTAAGCCCTATTCGGTCACAAAGCACAGCAAGCCATTCGGGCCAGCTCATTGTCGCCCCCTCCCTCCCACCAGAATGGCTTTCAGAAACAGGTTCTTTCCCGACGGAACCTGGGCAATACACTCCTTCAAGACATTGGGGCTCGGCAGCGTGTCATAAGGAGCCCCTGAAAGAACAAAAACATGACGAGTTCCCTTTTGGCTTTCTGGTTTTTAGCGCCCGCAAACGGCTGCCAACCGCAAAAAGAGACACTCCCAAGAGTTGATTCTGTGGGTATCTTTTGCCATCAAACAACCGAACTCCCGATTGACTTCAAAGCATAGCATTTGCAACCGGAAAAGACATCAAAGATCCAACCTGGTTTTTGTTGGGTTGGCAGGTTCGTTGGAACTTAATCGCCTTGCAAATGCAGCCTACAATGGCGCTCGAATCCGTTTCTTCAAGGGGCGGTGTTCACCGCGCGGTCGATGATGGTGGCGGTGGATGCATCACCGCAGGCCACAACCACCGCCTGAAACCGGCAAGGAGCACAAGGGAAACCCCAAAAAAAGCCAAGGGAAAGCCAAGAGAAAGCCAAGAGAAAGGGAGGGAAGAACCAAGGGAACTCGAGCAAACCCAAAATATTCCCCTAAAGATTCGGGCTCGGGATTTGTCAACTCCACCCAGAAACAATCAGTTGGAGCATGCCCTTTTTGGAAGGAGAGCCCAACCCGAAAAGAATCAAACCCAAGGGATGGAGCCAACTCGAAGGAATTGGCGAATTGGCTCCCTTCGCACAAAGTGAACTCCCCACTACACATGGTCACATGGCCAAAACGTGTTCTACAAGACTGCCAGTTGCCTTTCGGGCACCTGAAGTCTAGCTGGCTCAGCACCCCCCAAAAAAAAACGAAACAAAAGAGAAAAAACAAGATATAAACGAAACCCCTCAAATCTTCTCAAGCCCTCAAGCCCTCAACCCCCCCCGCGCTGGTTCTGCCGTCGCATTCGCCTCGAAGTACCCGGACCACATGGAGCGCCAGGTCTTCAGCGCCTGCGAATGTGTTTGTGGCGTGGACACGTCTCAACTGGGCATGAGTTTTAATTAGGGAATGGTGGACATCAGAATTCGGTGGGGTTTATGTCCACCACCCACTTTTCAGGGGGTTCCTTCTTCAAATGCATGGCCAAATGTGTTCATGGTTAAGAGATGGTTCTGGCAGTAGGATTCTGATAGGTGGTCCAAAATCGAAAGTGCGGTCCAAGCAGCCATGGAAGGGTGCTGGTGGTGTTTGGTTCTTCCATTCATCCAGTCCGTGTTGCCATGGAAAGTGCCAGAGAAACCAAAGATACAACGTTCACCTTTTGGAACCTTGACAACATATGGACCAATTCAGGGAAACCGAAAGGTCAAAGGTCGAATAAGCGAGGGTTGCCCAAATGCCCTCTACGGTTCAAACCCCAAAACAACATGCTTGTAAAGAATATTTCTGCGCCAAATGCACATTCACCCCAATAGTGGCTAGTATATAAGTAGGGGCCAGTGCCACAGCCCCCAAAAAAGTCATAGTACTCACATCGGCAAAGACTTCTTGTCCCAACCCTGGCATACACCAACTTCAAAAATATGTGTTGGTGTTGTTTTTTCTTTTTAAGGAAAAGGGGTGCACCAACCTAAAAGATATGTGTTTTCCAATGTTTTAAAGAAAAACAACAAGTTCTGGTGTTCAGTTCCCTACTTTACTGCACCTCTTCCCCAACACCACCGAACCCAAGAAGTCCGTGGTTGTGGTGCTCCACGGGACCCGTTGCTCGACCGGACCCCCGCCCGACTCGACCCGAGCGCGCCCGACCCGCCGCTGGGCGCGACCCGCTCCGCGCGCCTGGGCGATGCCGGCGCGCGGCTGCCGGTGTTCGGCGTCCGCGAGGCCGGCCGCGGCCAGGACCAGCACCGGCTTCCGGTCCCCCGGGGCCTCGAGTTCGAAGCCCAGGGGTCTCCCGCGCGTTTTGGGCGAAGCGGTCGGTGGCCGGTTTGGTCAGAACTGGGGCCGGCCGGGGGGCCGGCAGGTTTGGTTCCTGGGAATGTGGGGCCAATTTGTACTTCCAGTCATAGATGAGTCTGCCTCGGAGGGGAGGAAAGAAAAGATGGTGTCTCGGATTGTAAGGACTCTCTTTAAATCAGGCCATGGCCGCCCATGGGCAGGAAAGTAAAGGGCTCACTTCCGATCGAGTTGGCCCAAAAATGAAGCCCCAAACTGTTGTCCGCTAACATGGTCTTCCAAAGTCACTAAAGCCCATGAACACAGGAAGTGAGAAGGTCATTCAAACAATGCGTTAAACTCACTTGCCCGAAAAACCCGAAAACAAAAGGCTAAACTTTGGGAGCCATGACTGAATATGGACCGAGTCAGGGACGCCAAAAGCTTTAACGGTCGGCTTTGGCAAGAGCAAACTATGGCTCAAACAAGGGCCTGGCCCAACAAGGTCCCTTAAATGAAGATGTCACCCAAATACCAGCGGATCTAGAGGACAAAACAAAGATCGACCAGAGGGCGATGTATCCTAGGTCAACCTGATGGCCATTCCAGGGGCTCCAAAAGTGCCCCCTGCCCAGAAGTACAGCTGACAAGCCGATCCCAAAAGCGAGCTCTTCTAAAACTACCTTGGACACATGATGTTCACAGATAGGAAATAGCAGGACCGCGTTTCACAACAGGGAAAGCAGCCATAGGAGCCAAATGACATAAAAATGATGACCAGAAAGACAAACAGACAGACAGACAAACAAACAAACAAACAGACAGACAAACAAACAAACAAACAAACAAACAAACAAACAAACAAATGCACACACACACACACACATTATTGTCACATTACCCAGTGGATATACATCTTGTTCAAACTTAGCCCATGGGAAGAAGTTTGACTTTTTGCGTGTTTATGAGACAATGATGGAAACCACACAGGGCAAACAGTCCAAAGGTGAGTCAAGTCTGGCAACGGCCAATGTCTGAACAACTTCGTCTCTTCCTCTTACCCATGAGTGTGCCTCACCCCTTCCCATGACCCTTCAGTTGGAAAAGGCTTGGAGCCCATGTTTGTTTTCGGAGTCTAGACCCCACTCGTGTTCCAGCCGGTGCCCACAACCCCTTGAAAGAAAACGCAATTTTTGAGCCCCCACTTTCGCAGAGGCGCGTCCTCGAGGGCCTGGAAGGTCATGAGGTTCAGGCGGTGCGAGAAGGCCAGGAAGTCGTCTTGGTTCAGAAAGTGCTCCTCAGCACTTGGGCGAGCTAGTCATGCCACTGCTGGCCCGAAGCGCCCGGACAAATCCTTGTCGGGACCCCCTCCCCAATCTGGGCATGTGGACCCCCAAAAGGGGTCCTTCCCTTCAAGCCCCCCTTCAAACAAACATGCAAACGTTCATCTCCCAAACCACCCCTCCAAACCACCAATTGGGGGCAACCTAAGCCAATACGGCTAAAACTAAAACCCATGCCGAGGCACGCCCTTCTGCAACCAAGGACCTCGGCGCAGCTCGAAAGGCCTTGAAACAAAACAAACCGGGCTTCCTTCCAAGGCCATAGGTGGCCTTTTGGAGAAGATGGCCCTGGTAAATGGAATAAACCATCTAAACGAGGGCCCTCTATATTTTAAGCAAACCATCCAAAAAGGACACCTATGTACAAGGCCCTTTCCTCACGATGACTGAAAGGGAAAAAGTGGCGCTCCTACAAAATGCCCGCAGGAGGTCGGCATTCTTTGTTCGCCTGCTATTTCTGCCCCGTAGCTCGCAAAGATGGCTTTTAACACACACTTTTTCTGAAAATGGTTGTGGGTCAAACCCGGGAAACCTGGTGAACATCAAAATAGGTGGCACATGGGTGTTCATCCGCCCTAAAATGGCTCGGCATAGGTTATGACCCATGGCCAAATGGTAATTCGCAAACTTCCGGACACAAATCTGGCAAATCTGGACCTTGGGCTTGACTTTGCACAACTTGCGAGGAAAACACCGGTTCGGATGGCTCCGGGTGAAAAGACCAAACCAAAGAATCCAACCATGTGGCAACTGGTTTAATAAGGTTGACGTTGGAAGGGGAGCAAACATTTAAATTTTAGCAGTCAAGTGGGGGTTTCCCACTAAGCCACAATAAGCATACATGTAAAATGTTTCCCAACAACAACCATGTTAGTATCGGGACCCTGAAGTATGTCAAGTCTCCTCGGCTTACATATGATCCCTCCCGCTGTTTGGGGGTCATCGTTTACGTCAACTTAAAACTCCGAAAAATCACAATCTGGACAGGAGCTTTCCAAGGAAAATGAAATCTTGCAAATCATTTGTCTTTTCCCAGGAAGATGCATAATCGGGACAACTGATTACGCCTATCAGCTTTCTGGCTCAGGCCCAGCAGTGAAAATTAAATTCGGGGACTCCAAATTCTAGACATGCCAATGCTAAAGCAAGCACTGCGAATTTGAGAGTACCCTCACTCCCACCAACATGGCACCTGACAGGGGGCCCCTACAAGAGGAACATGATCTTCAGGTACCCTCCCACAGATGCTATGTTAGCGGAGGGGAGGGTAGGTCTTGGCAACACTAAGTTTAGACTAGGCACTACCTAATAAACGAAGTACTGGCACTAGTCAAGCTTAAGCACTAGAAATACTAATCCAAGTCCTGGCAATCCAACATCAAGTTCTGGCAATACTAAAACTAAAACTTTGTTTTTGCAGCCCTCCACTAGCTATGAACAGAACCCAAAAAAAAAAGGAGAACTTCAAAGGGCACCCAAAAAGATCACCGCCGTTTTGGGGCTCCCCTCCAAAACTTCCATTTGCTTAAGCCCCCTTGAAGAAAAATAAACATATGTCCAGTAGTGATCGATTCCTTTTTAAAACCAGGGGAAAACGAAACACATTCTTAAGCAAATAGAAGTTTTGGATAACTTCCAAATAAACGCCAAAAATTAAACAGATCACCACCGTTTTGAGGCTCCCCTCAAGCATGGGCCTTTTTCCCCCGCCCCCCGGCCCGGCCGACGTGGGGCAGACCTGGGGCCTGTTCGCCACTTCCGGGCGCCCCGGACGCTTGAGCGCGCGCCCCGCCACGAGGACCTGCAGCGACACTTGCTCCTGGCGGAGTCGGCGGAAGATCGCCGCTGCCCACGACTCTTGGGGTCCCCCAGTGCCCTTAAGAACTCTTGGGTGAGGCTTCCCCTACTAAAATAGACTACAGAAAAACAAGTTGGTACCCTTATTCTACTCTTGGGGTTGATTCCTTGTCCATTCTTTTCGACCGTTCTTGTCAACAACCGATGTTTCCCCTGGGTTTTTGAGGGGAAACCCTGAAAAGAAGGATCCCCGGAAAGAATGGAATTGGAAGGTAGGGTCCCCTACTCGAAAGGCTGCCCCTAAAAGTGATATTCACTTTTGGTGAGTCGAAAACGGAAAAACGACCTCGAAACGAACTAAAAAGATCTCAAAGGTTAAGGGACCGGATGGCTGAAATCCCATCCCACGCGCCGTTTTCAGAACGCCCGGCTTCTGATTTTTGACCCCCTGGGAAATACCGAGAAGCCATGGTTTCAAACGTGAGGTTGCAACCGTGGTTTCAAAGTGGTGTAGAATTTCGCCCATCCACAGTAGGTTTGGGTAGCTGTTGTTTTTTTGGGGGGGGGTGGGGCTGGGGGGTTGGTTCAAAGGGACTTCTCAAATTCTGGCGTGAGCCTGTTATGCTTAAGGGGACCCTTTGGTGCACATGGTTGAGGGGATTCATGTCCAGCCACTTTTGAGGTTCCATATAAAACTCATGGCGGTCTTTCCCCCTTCAACATCACCCCAAAGGAAACTTAATTCAAATGGCCAAAGGCAATGTTGAAAAACCACGGGAAACGAAGGAACCCCTCACCCCAATGCCAATTCAGTAGTTCGGCCCTGGGACATGCTTTGACACAAGTCCAAAGGGCGAAACAACACACGATTGTCCTATGATCATGAGGTAATTTGGCTCTATGGTGCCCGACCATCCAATTGTTTCGGCATTGATTCAGAAACCAGCGCTGCTCAAACCCAAACGGAGTCTGCTCGCAGACTCGTAAGGAAAGCCATGGGGCAAGGGCTTGCGCCAAAAGATTTGCCTCAAAAGCAAACACTGCTGAGATAGGTCATGCACGTCAGCCTGCCCGTAAAGCTGTGCAGGTTCCCCCGCCCTTTGAACCAACCCTTTGCAAATGGATCAATAAAACGCAACCCCAGGTCCCTTCACTCACTTGTCCAAAAAGGACCTGGAAATAAATGGTAGACCTTTTGTGACCCTAATTAAACATGGTGGCTAGAACGAGTAAAACCAAGCAGGGTCTGTCTTCTTATGGGGGTACCTCCTTTTCTTTCGTAGCTACTAAAGGGAAACCAGAAGGAACATCACTATTGGGCGGGGGGGGGGGGTGAGTCCTTTAGAAAAATCCGGATCAGGTGCTCAAGAGGGAAATGGTCCGAGATTTCCCCATGCAGCCGGGACGCCAGCTCCAAAGCCGAAGCCTGAGGGTCTACTCGATCCTTATGCCCCCAGACTTGTTCACCAAGAAAAAGGCCTCGTGCAAGAAATGCGTTTGCTTTTTTGTTGGACACTTTTTTTTTGGTGGTGATAAGGGGAATCCAAGAGGACAATCCACCATCTTAGGGCCCCAAAAGACCACACACACACACACACACCCAAATACAAGCAAACAAAACCTGGCTTCCAGTGGGTGCAACCCAGGAGGTGCGCCAACTCACAAAGGACCTGGGCCCGAAACCTTGCCCCCGGTCGAAGCATGTTCAAGCCACTGCTTGAGCACCATCCTTTTGGGCTTCCCTTTGGAGGGCAGGGGGTGCAGGGGTGTTAAAGCACCCAAAGCATCGATCTGCATCCACAAGTCCACAGCCTGAAGAAAGGAACGCCTCAGTGGGGATTGATCAAAAGGTCCTTTGCATGATATAGGATGACCATTGGGGAACACCACCAAAAAAGATGATATTTCTCACCAAGTGGGACAAATTACCCATGGTCACTGTCACTTGGGCCAGATCAACCCAAGTAAAGGACCTGAATCGATTGTTTGTCTCCTCCTGCGTGAGGAAGGGGTAGCCATCGTCTCCTGGACCTCGAAAGAGCACGACGCCGTCCTTGGTGTAACCGAAAACCGGCCAAGGGCGAACCAGCGTGATGGACAGGCTGAACGCAGGAAACAAGAAGAGGCTGTTTGCTTCAGGGTATCTTAAAAGGAAAGTCAAGAGAAAAAATGAAAGTCAAGGGAAGCCACAGATTTTGTGGGTCCTGCCAATTTTGACACATACCCAACTGTTGCAGCGTCGACATCTGAGGGTTTATCCAGGCGGCCTCCCAAGACCCGGTCGGCGCAAGTTGGACGTGTAGTGGGCGGAAACCCAGGCAAACCTAGTGTGGATGGACAAAGTCCTGCACCACTTGGAAACCGTGGGAAACCATTGTTCGTTGGTATTTATGGGGGAATCATCCCTCTAGGGCCTCTTAGTTGGTGCAGGATTTCGTCCATCCACAGTTGTTGCTATCCGTGTGCTGTCTTTTTACAATCATTTTACCCAGTCTCAAATCAGGGGGTCACGCCTCAGGAAACCTTTTACAGGGAGTCGTTTAGTCTTGGAGACCGCTACACAGAAGAACATTATGTTCAGTTTCTGTTTCATGTGGGTGTGTCTCTAGGGAACCCATCCCCGCCCCCAAAGAAGAAAAATGGCAAGGCTTGCTCGGTCCCTGGTTTCTCTTTCAAGCCATAAAAAAGGGGTACCCGGAAGAAATATATATTTGAAAAGCACGCATATTTAGCCCATATCCCCCCCCCCAAAAAAAAAAGGCGTTCGAGACCCCAAGCCTCCGCATGTTTTTCTCCGCCAAGAAGCCGCCACGATGATCGCGGGGTCGTGGCTAGAGTTCAGCCGCTCCTGCGGCGACTGCCTGGCCTGGCGCAGCCGCAGCTCAGGCGACGGCAGGTGCAGAGGCCAACGCCTTTTCTTCAAACGACCCTCACTTCCTAAGTGAGTTGACCAGAAAAAGTAGCCAGGGACTTGGTACCTATGTACCACCAAAATGGTCTTCCCGAAAAGTGATTAAAGTACAGGAACTCAGGAAGTGAGAACCTCTACTGCCTAAGTCCCCCCGGAAAAAGATCTATTTTCAGTGGTAGATTCCGTTGCAACCAACAAAAACATGTTCTTCAGCAAACGGGAGACAAGCAACTGGAAAAAAGTGAAGAGAATCATTCCTCACTGCCTGGGTGCTTTGGCAACTGAAAAGTCCGAACTTGTTATTCACCACCAAAATGGTCCTCCCAAGAAGCATCTCTGGCTGTGAGGGTCCCCTAGGAAACCACGGTTTAATCCCCGACCTGCTTAAACAGCATCCTTGTCGTTCCCCCTGTTGAGTTGAGGTGTAGGTGGTACGTACCATGGTTCTCTCTTTTTCTTTCCCTCTCTCTCTCTCTCTCTTGTGCCATCGAAAGTCCCGTGGTACTGTGAAGCTAACCAAATTTGCGACCAACCCTCCTGTTCGGAATGCCCAGGCTCCTCAAAAAAGGGAGGTTTCAATTGTTACCACGTAAACTTCGGACCTTCATCATTTCTGCCGTTATTGGCCAGTGGACGGTGCCCGAGTAGGATGCTACCAACCGCTGCACATAACGTGCAAGAAAACATGTCCTTTGCAACCTCCACCTTCTCAAAAATGAGTAGAACAAACAAGCAAACCACGTGCGCAACTGCATCGCCAACAAAAACTCCTCTTGTTACAGCAAGTAGAACCCTTTTAGAGACTGCGTTGTGTGTCAAGCAAACCAAAACCAACACACAACTTCAAACAACCAACACCTTCAACCAAAGCAGCAACACCCAAATCCACTCGCCGAGCGATGCGAGCGCCAAAGCCTTGGCACAGAGCAAGGCCGCCGCACGGCTGGAAAAGACCTCAGGCAAAGCAGAGCTAATGGAAAGGCTACACACAAGGTCCTCCAGATTTGAGAGGTTAGAACAAGTTGGTACCAACGTTTTTCCTTTTTGTCCAATTTAGTAGGGGAACCCGCCCAACAAATGGTACAAGGGCACTACTGGGGGACCTAGATGCGGAAGCTTGCTTTCTTTTCAAGGTTACTCACTTCTCAGCTTCGCCGGGTTTTGTTTGGAGCCGAATCGCTGGCTTGGTGGCTGAGGAGGGTCCTTCACAAGAACCAGGGCTTGAAATCCCCAGGCCGCACATCCAAACCCCCCCAGTTGGGGGTAGCACCCAAATGGTCCAAACCAACCAGTGGCTAAAGTCCAAGTCAGGGAGGTTGACTTATGCAAAGGATAGACAAGTTTAGGGACTCTCCTGTTGCATCCTGGGATTGCGCCCTAGGGAAATGATCCAACAATCCCAAAGAAACCAAAATAAGCTACAATAACCAGGAAACCGGGCGTAATCCCAGACGGGAATTGGGAAAGCCCTTGGAACAAGGACATCCTCCTTTAAGGAGATGTTTCAGCCGGCCCGAACGGCTTTAAGCAACAAACATAAAGGTGCAGCTCACATGCTTCCACCAGGAGTTTTCATGCAGTTTTCCAGCGCTTATTTGACACGATTAGACTTGGGCCCAGTTATAGAATGTATATTCTATTGTTTTCTTCCCTTTGAGTCACTGGTAAAATGCAAAATGTATCTTAAGTCTAACCCAGTTGAGCCCAGGCCATGAAAACTCCATGTCTTAGCCGTGCGACGAAGTTGGTGCAGCTGAACATCTCGTGCTGGGCCCGGCTACGCGCCTGGCTCCCGATGCGAAAGGCGGCTTCCGCGAGAATTTCAAAACTCTCTTTTGAACCCATGAGGTCCCTTTTTCACTACACAAAAGATGGGTTCAACAATGCTTGAAAACAAGTGGTTGCCGCCAGGCAACAAAAGCACCATCCTGGCGATTACGCTCAGGACTCAGGCCCGACATGGCCAAAGCAAACTCAATGCGATTGCATCAAAATAGGGAGGAAACCGAAGAAGGGTTCTATCAATCGTCTGACCGATGTGCTAAGAACAAATCTCCACCAGCCTTTCCAGGAGGTGGTGAACCAGAGGTTGGGTGAGGGATTTGTGCCTCTTCTGAGAAAGGGGGAGGATTTTCTGATTTTGTCTAATGTGGATTTTGCCCTTCCTGAAACCTGACTGTACCTCCACACAATTTGATGTCATTTGTCCAGTAACGATGTTTCTGGAACAGTGGCGAGCACTGAGGACTAAAACTGGCATGCAATTCTGCGGCGCTTCCTCTGGAATCTGTTGGAGGTCCGGAAATTTGGGCACCCCTCAAAAAAAAAAACGCCCACGCCCCTTGCGAATGCAGCAGGCCCCCCAGCATTGCTCTTATCTCCTCTCTTGGGGAGGCAAAATTCGGGCGGCGTCGGAGACCTCGAAATTCGACTTAGGGGTACATCATCCTCAACTAGGTCCTCCAGACTTGAGAGGTTAGAACAAGGGTACCATTTGTTTTTCTGTTTTGTCAAATTATTTTAGTAGGGGAACCCTCCCCCCAAAAAGAAACGGCAAATGGGCACTACTGGGGGACCTAGTCAAAATTCGGGGGATCCTCGAACTGAAAACTGGTTCGTTCCGTGCAAAGGTGAGCTCTCTTGCTGAAAAAGAGCTCGGATCCACTCCAACAAAAAATTGTCAGCTTTGTGGGGAACACCCAACTCCGAGAAAGTGAAAGGCTCGCGCATCCACCCAGCCCCCATTTTTCAGACACATACCGCTAGAGCCATGGTCCAAACTGACTGAACGGGACCAACGATTGACCACCTAGTTGATTTTGATAGGCGTTCCCTCTTGACTCAGGTTGATTATTCCGGGGTCGACATTAGGTCATGATCATGGTTCCTCTCAAGGAGTGTTGTAGCGGTTGCCTACATCTCGTAGATACGGAGAGAAAGGCCATGACCATGAGCCCCGTAGTGACCAGTCTGAAAAAAAAACACATTTCACACGTGGCTGCTTCGGGTCTTAGATCTTTGACTGGCACTGCTGTTCTGCATTTCTTGCGTGGGGAAATCGCCAAACACAAGGACAAACAACTGAGCGAACAAATATTGCGAAGCCCTCATCCGCACAGGCACTCTTTTCCATGGCCTCCAGGCAAACATGCATTTGGGAGCACATCACGCTACATTAGGACATGACCCATCAAAACTGGACTACGGGAAGCTTGGCCTCAATCCCGTGTGGGATGCATCCACTACATAAGGACACATGACTCAGCGCTTGGAAGAAAGCGTGCGCGACAACCAGTCCAGACCCTCGTACAGACCGTCACCTGTGGTCGCGCAAGCTGACTGAATGAACCACTGGCGGCTCCGCAGTTGATGAAGCCCAAGCTTCTCCGTGATCTCAGCTGCGGTCATCGCATTTGGCAGGTCCTGCAACACAGCACGCGTATACGGGGTAAGCAAAGGTTGAATCTGCGCAGCCGTGCTCACAAAGGCCGGGGAGTCGCTAGGGCATCATTTGAGTGTGCCTCGCCCATATTGGATTGGACCGCATAACATAGATCACGATTGACTCAACCTGTCTGACCAACCAAAAATTCCAAAACTGTTCAACACGAAGTACAGACACTCAGCTCACATCATGTCGCTAGCATCCGTCCTGCTTGTTTGCGAAGACCAGCAGCACCGCGTCGCGCATCTCATCCTCATTCAGCATTTTGTTGAGTTCCTCTCGGGCGTCCTCAATCCGATCCCGGTCGTTGCTGTCGACGACATAGATGAGACCGTTGGTGCCCTGATAGTAGTGGCGCCACAGGGGGCGGATCTTGTCCTCGCCATATCATAATGTTTGAGAAAGGGTGACACCGCTGGCCGGCAAAACTTCTGCAATTGAAACACGTTCAACTTTTGGTTCCAGTGGCAACTAAAGACGAATCAAACTTCCGCGGAACAAGTCCAGTGATGGTCCAATTGTACGCTGGGGGGGGGGGTTAACTTCCAAGTCGCGCCTGACCGCCCACATCCCAAACAGTGAAGGACAAGTTCTTGTACTCCACAGTTTCCTTGCACATGCCACACGCTCTGTCAAAACAAAGGCCGAACAGCACCTACTCAGTGATCCTGGTAGGTTTGAGGCAAGTATGTTGAACAAACAAAAGGCCTGCTTGTGTCATGAAAGCCGCGACGTTGAAACCAATTGTTGGGATCGTGGTGACTACCTCACCCAACTTCAGCTTGTACAGGATGGTGGTCTTACCTGCAGCATCCAGCCCGACCATCAGGATGCGCATTTCCGTCTTGCCGATCAGCCGCTGCCATATCTTTGTGAAAGCAAGACCCATGGCTTCGTGCGCAAGTTGACTATTTCACCTCAATCTGTCTCGTACGGCAACGGACAAATGCACATTTCAGCATCATTTGCATCGCTCTCAAGCCAAGCTCATGCCACCGTGCTTGGCATAGAGTTCACTGTCACAAGGACACATCTCTGTCAAACCAACTGCAGCAAACATTCTTTTGAGGTCAAGCGTGTTGGCCTCCAATTGGGCCATTGGCAGGCAAAGCATGCATTCGGGAGCACATCACGCTACACTAGGACATGACCCTGCAAAACTGGACTACGGGAAGCTTGGCCTCAATCCCGCGTGGGATGCATCCACTACACAAGGACACACCCCTGTCCATCAACGTCAACTCAGCGCTTGGAAGAAAGCGTGCGCGACAACCAGTCCAGACCCTCGTACAGACCGTCACCTGTGGTCGCGCAAGCTGACTGAATGAACCACTGGCGGCTCCGCAGTTGATGAAGCCCAAGCTTCTCCGTGATCTCAGCTGCGGTCATCGCATTTGGCAGGTCCTGCGACACCGAACACGCATGAGGGGTAAGCAAACAGGCTCAAATGGCGTCACTATGGCGTAGCTTGAGGGATACCTCAACCTCTCTTCTGGAAAAAATGCAGTAGCACAAGATGAGCCCAAATAATCTGCTGGACCCCTGCTCCAAAAGGGGAGGTGTGCACGGGAAAGGCGGGTCATCATCATCATCATCATCATCATCATCATCATCATCAGCAGCAGCAGCAGTGCAGCAGTTTCTTTATGAAATTTATGCACCGCTGGTGACGCTGGGGATGCGAACAGGCATCAGCATCATCATCATCCTCGTCGTCATCATCATCATCATCATCAGCAGCAGCAGCAGCAGTCTCCTAAATTCAGGTACCGCTGGTGATGCTGGGCATGCGAAAGCATCATCATGAGCATCATCATCATCATCATCATCATCATCATCATCATCATGTCATCGTCATCATCATCGTCATCATCATCATCATGATCATCGTCAGCATCATCATCAGCTGCTCAAGTTTCTTTATGAAATCTGGGCAGCGCTGGTGATGCTGGGGATGAAAAGAAACGTTCCAAACTGGATCCTCATCTTTTGCTTTATGGAATGCAAATGTCCTGTTAGTGACCGCGGGTGATACTGGGAATGCACAGTGAAGCCGTTCTGTTCGTGATCGCTGTTGGGCAGCTCTTGAATTTCCCACGCTGTCCCACACGACCCGCACGCAGCTCACATCATGTCGCTAGCATCCGTCCTGCTTGTTTGCAAAGACCAGCAGCACCGCGTCGCGCATCTCATCCTCATTCAGCATTTTGTTGAGTTCCTCTCGGGCGTCCTCAATCCGATCCCGGTCGTTGCTGTCGACGACATAGATGAGACCGTTGGTGCCCTGATAGTAGTGGCGCCACAGGGGGCGGATCTTGTCCTCGCCATATCATAATGTTTGAGAAAGGTTGACCCCGCTGGCCAGCAACTTATGCTATTCAAACAATGTTCAACTTTTGGTTCCAATGGGCAACTAAAGTCGAATCAAACTTCCGCGAAACAAGTCCAGTCATGGTCCAACGTTACGCTATGGGGGGAACTTCCAAGTCGCGCCTGACCGCCCACATCCCAAACAGTGAAGGACAAGTTCTTGTACTCCACAGTTTCCTTGCAAATGCCACACGCTCTGTCAAAACAGCGGCCACACATCACCTTCTCAGTGATCCTGGTAAGTTTGAGGCAAGTATGTTGATAAAACAAAAGGCCTGCTTGTGTCATGAAAGCCGCGACGTTGAAACCAATTGTTGGGATCGTGGTGACTACCTCACCCAACTTCAGCTTGTACAGGATGGTGGTCTTACCTGCAGCATCCAGCCCGACCATCAGGATGCGCATTTCCTGCTTGCCGATCAGCCGCTGCCATATCTTTGTGAAAGCAAGACCCATGGCTTCGTGCGCAAGTTGACTACTTCACCCCAATCTGTCCCGTACAGCAACGGAGAAAAAGCACATGTCGGCACAAGCGCTAGCTAGTGCTAACATGCTTGGCATGGCCTTCATCCTCACGAGGACACATCTCTGTCAAACCAACTGCAGCAAACATTCTTTTGAGGTCAAGCGTGTTGGCCTCCAATTGGGCCATTGGCAGGCAAAGCATGCATTCGGGAGCACATCACGCTACATTAGGACATGACCCTGCAAAAATGGACAACGGGAAGCTTGGCCTCAATCCCGCGTGGGATGCATCCACTACATAAGGACACACCCCTGTCCATCTCAACGTCAACTCAGCGCTTGGAAGAAAGCGTGCGCGACAACCAGTCCAGACCCTCGTACAGACCGTCACCTGTGGTCGCGCAAGCTGACTGAATGAACCACTGGCGGCTCCGCAGTTGATGAAGCCCAAGCTTCTCCGTGATCTCAGCTGCGGTCATCGCATTTGGCAGGTCCTGCGACACAGAACACGCATGCGGGGTAAGCAAACAGGCTCAAAAGGCGTCACTATGGCGTAGCTTGACGGATACCTCAACCTCACTGTCCGGAGTAAATGCAGTAACACAAAATGAGCCCAAATAATCTGCTGGACCCCTGCTCCAAAAGGGGAGGTGTGCACGGGAAAGGTGGGTCATCATCATCATCATCATCATCATCATCAGCAGCAGCAGCAGCAGTGCAGCAGTTTCTTTATGAAATTCATGCACCGCTGGTGACGCTGGGGATGCGAACAGGCATCATCATCATCATCATGATCATCATGATCATCATCATCATCATCATCATCAGCATCATCGTCATCATCATCATCAGCAGCAGCAGCAGTTTCTTAAATTCAGGTACCGCTGGTGATGCTGGGCATGCGAAAGCATCATCATCATCATCATCATCATCATCATCATCATCATGATCATCGTCAGCATCATCATCAGCTGCTCAAGTTTCTTTATGAAATCTGGGCAGCGCTGGTGATGCTGGGGATGAAAGTAACGTTCCAAACTGGATCCTCATCTTTTGCTTTATGGAATGCAAACCTCCCGTTAGTGACCGCGGGTGATACTGGGAATGCACAGTGAAGCCGTTCTGGTGATCAACATCGTCCTCATTCTGTCATCATCCATTTTCTTGTGGGTCACCTTTGCCTTTTTGTGTGGAGGAGCTTCCCTGTACAATCGACCAACATATATTTGCATTTTTCCCATGAAAAGGCCACACATTCTTCAGCATCACGAGTGCTTGGATGAAGAAAGTCCGTGCTTACAGCGGTCATTGTGAGGCAAATGGCAGCCAGCAAACCTGCGGGGAGGGCAACTTGTGATTCCGAGGAGTTGTCCGAAAGCTGGTGCTCAGTAATGGTCACCCCGGATTAATAAACCCCTGTTGATTAATCCTCCCTGGTTTTGGTGGGGATTTCTCACTTTTGCAGGGGAACACCCCCATATTAATAAACAGGGGTTTATTAATCCGGGGTCAACATTAGGGAATGTGGAAATAAACCCAGGCATTCCCTTCAAGGAAACCACCAGGGATGGTTTATTTACGAGTCATTTGGCTTTGGTGGTCGCTGTTGGGCAGCTCTTGAATTTCCCACGCTGTCCCACACGACCCGCACGCAGCTCACATCATGTCGCTAGCATCCGTCCTGCTTGTTTGCAAAGACCAGCAGCACCGCGTCGCGCATCTCATCCTCATTCAGCATTTTGTTGAGTTCCTCTCGGGCGTCCTCAATCCTATCCCGGTCGTTGCTGTCGACGACATAGATGAGACCGTTGGTGCCCTGGTAGTAGTGGCGCCACAGGGGGCGGATCTTGTCCTCGCCAGACCATAATGTTTGAGAAAGGGTGACACTGCTGGCCGGCAAAACTTCTGCAATTGAAACACGTTCAACTTTGGTTCCAGTGGGCAACTAAAGACGAATCAAACTTCCGCGGAACAAGTCCAGGAAACTTCCAAGTCGCGCCTGACCGCCCACATCCCAAACAGTGAAGGACAAGTTCTTGTACTCCACTGTTTCCTTGCAAATGCAACGTGCTCTGTCAAAACAAAGGCCGAACAGCGCCTACTCAGTGATCCTGGTAAGTTTGAGACAAGTAAGTTGATAAAGCAAAAGGCCTGCTTGTGTCATGAAAGCCGCGACGTTGAAACCAATTGTTGGGATCGTGGTGACTACCTCACCCAACTTCAGCTTGTACAGGATGGTGGTCTTACCTGCAGCATCCAGCCCGACCATCAGGATGCGCATTTCCGTCTTGCCGATCAGCCGCTGCCATATCTTTGTGAAAGCAAGACCCATGGCTTCGTGCGCAAGTTGACTATGTCACCCCAATCTGCACCGTACAGCAACGGAGAACAAGCACATGGCATCATTCGCATCGCTCTCAAGCGCTAGCTAGTGCCAACATGCTTGGCATGAACTGCAGCAAACATTCTTTTGAGGTCAAGTGTGTTGGCCTCCAATTAGGCCATTGGCAGGCAAAGCATGCATCCGGGCGCACATCACGCTACATTAGGACATGACCCTGCAAAACTGGACAACGAGAAGCTTGGCCTCAATCCCGTGTGGGATGCATCCACTACATAAGGACACACCCCTGTCCATCTCAACGTCGACTCAGCGCTTGGAAGAAAGCGTGCGCGACAACCAGTCCAGACCCTCGTACAGACCGTCACCTGTGGTCGCGCAAGCTGACTGAATGAACCACTGGCGGCTCCGCAGTTGATGAAGCCCAAGCTTCTCCGTGATCTCAGCTGCGGTCATCGCATTTGGCAGGTCCTGCGCCACAGAACACGCATACGGGGCAAGCAAACAGGCTCAAACGGCGTCGCTATGGCATAGCTTGAGGGATACCTCAACCTCTCTGTCCGGAGTAAATGCAGTAACACAAAATAAGCCCAGAAAACGTTGTGGAGGAATCTGCGCATGCGTACTCACAAACGTCGCGGGATCGCTATGGCATAGTTTGAGTGGGCCTTGCCCCACATTCGATTGGACCGCATAACATGGATCCCGATTGCGTCAACCTGTCTGTCCAAATAACTCCCAAAACTGTTCAACACAAACTACAGACACTCAGCTCACATCATGTCGCTAGCATCCGTCCTGCTTGTTTGCAAAGACCAGCAGCACCGCGTCGCGCATCTCATCCTCATTCAGCATTTTGTTGAGTTCCTCTCGAGAGTCCTCAATCCGATCCCGGTCGTTGCTGTCGACAACATAGATGAGACCGTTAGTGCCCTGATAGTAGTGGCGCCACAGGGGGCGGATCTTGTCCTCGCCATATCATAATGTTTGAGAAAGGGTAACACCGCTGGCCGGCAAAACTTCTGCAATTGAAACACGTTCAACTTTTGGTTCCAGTGACAACTAAAGACGAATCAAACTTCCGCGGAACAAGTCCAGTGATGGTCCAATTGTACGCTGGGGGGGGGGGTAACTTCCAAGTCGCGCCTGACCGCCCACATCCCAAACCGTGAAGGACAAGTTCTTGTACTCCACTGTTTCCTTGCAAATGCAAAGCACTCTGTCAAAACAGCGGCCACACAGCACCTTCTCAGTGATCCTGGTAAGTTTGAGGCAAAGTAGGTTGATAAAACAAAAGGCCTGCTTGTGTCATGAAAGCCGCGACGTTGAAACCAATTGTTGGGATCGTGGTGACTACCTCACCCAACTTCAGCTTGTACAGGATGGTGGTCTTACCTGCAGCATCCAGCCCGACCATCAGGATGCGCATTTCCGTCTTGCCGATCAGCCGCTGCCATATCTTTGTGAAAGCAAGACCCATGGCTTCGTGCGCAAGTTGACTATTTCACCTCAATCTGTCTCGTACGGCAACGGAAAAATGCACATTTCAGCATCATTCGCATCGCTCTCAAGCCAAGCTAATGCCACCGCGCTGGGCATAGAGTTTAGTGTCACAAGGACTCATCTCTGTCAAACCCACTGCGCACACATTCTTTTGAGGTCAAGTGTGTTGGCCTCCAATCAAACCATTGGCAGGCAAAGCATGCATTTAGGAGCACATCACGCTACATTAGGACATGACCCTGCAAAACTGGACTATGGGAAGCTTGGCCTCAATCCCCTGTGGGATGCATCCACTACATAAGGACACACCCCTGTCCATCTCAACGTCGACTCAGCGCTTGGAAGAAAGCGTGCGCGACAACCAGTCCAGACCCTCGTACAGACCGTCACCTGTGGTCGCGCAAGCTGACTGAATGAACCACTGGCGGCTCCGCAGTTGATGAAGCGCAAGCTTCTCCGTGATCTCCGCTGCGGTCATCGCATTAGGCAGGTCCTGCGACACAGCACACGTATACGGGTAGGCAACGGTTGAATCTGCGCACGCGTGCTCACAAAGGCCGGGGAGTCGCTATGGCATGCTTTGAGTGCGCCTTGCCCACGTTCAACTAGACCGCATAACATGGATCACGCAAATGCCTTTGTCAGGCGCGTATGCACGACACAAGTGCACAAGAAGCGTCTTCCCAAAACTGCACTCAGTCATCATGTCGCTAGCATCCGTCCTGCTTGTTTGCAAAGACCAGCAGCACCGCGTCGCGCATCTCATCCTCATTCAGCATTTTGTTGAGTTCCTCTCGGGCGTCCTCAATCCGATCTCGGTCGTTGCTGTCGACGACATAGATGAGACCGTTGGTGCCCTGATAGTAGTGGCGCCACAGGGGGCGGATCTTGTCCTCGCCATATCATGTGTTCACTGCCATTCCATGTTTGTACTTGAGAAAGGTTGGCCCCGCTGGCCGCAAAAAACTTCTGCAATTCAAACATGTTCAGCTTTTGGTTCCAGTGGCAACTAAAGACGAATCAAACTTCCGCGGAACAAGTCCAGTCGTGATCCAACTGTACGCTGGGGGGGGTAACTTCCAAGTCGCGCCTGACCGCCCACATCCCAAACCGTGAAGGACAAGTTCTTGTACTCCACTGTTTCCTTGCAAATGCAAAGCACTCTGTCAAAACAGCGGCCACACAGCACCTTCTCAGTGATCCTGGTAAGTTTGAGGCAAAGTAGGTTGATAAAACAAAAGGCCTGCTTGTGTCATGAAAGCCGCGACGTTGAAACCAATTGTTGGGATCGTGGTGACTACCTCACCCAACTTCAGCTTGTACAGGATGGTGGTCTTACCTGCAGCATCCAGCCCGACCATCAGGATGCGCATTTCCGTCTTGCCGATCAGCCGCTGCCATATCTTTGTGAAAGCAAGACCCATGGCTTCGTGCGCAAGTTGACTATTTCACCTCAATCTGTCTCGTACGGCAACGGAAAAATGCACATTTCAGCATCATTCGCATCGCTCTCAAGCCAAGCTAATGCCACCGCGCTGGGCATAGAGTTTAGTGTCACAAGGACTCATCTCTGTCAAACCCACTGCGCACACATTCTTTTGAGGTCAAGCGTGTTGGCCTCCAACCAAACCATTGGCAGGCAAAGCATGCATTTAGGAGCACATCACTCTACTGTACATTAGGATACGACCCCGCAAAACTGGACAATCCCGCGTGGGATGCATCCACTACATAAGGACACACCCCTGTCCATCTCAGCGTCAACTCAGCGCTTAGGCCGCTTGGAAGGAATCGTGCGCCACAACCAGCCCAGACCCTCGTACAAACCGTCACCTGTGGTCGCGCAAGATGGCTGAATAAACCAGTGGCGGTGCCGCAATTGGTGAAGCCCAAGCTTGTCCGCCATCTCAGCTGCAGTCATCGCATGTGGCAGGTCCTGCGACACAGAACGCGTATGCGGGGTAAGAAAACGTTGTGGAGGAATTTGCGCATGAGTACTCACGAAGGCCCCGGGATCGCTATGGCATAATTTGAGTGGGGCATGCCCCACATTTATTGGACCGCATAACATGGATCACGATTGCCTCAACCTGTCTGTCCAACAAAAACCCCCAAACTGTTCAACACTACAGACACTCAGCTCACATCATGTCGCTAGCATCCGTCCTGCTTGTTTGCAAAGACCAGCAGCACCGCGTCGCGCATCTCATCCTCATTCAGCATTTTGTTGAGTTCCCCTCGGGCGTCCTCAATCCGATCCCGGTCGTTGCTGTCGACAACAAAGATGAGACCATTGGTGCCCTGATAGTAGTTGCGCCACAAGGGGCGGATCTTGTCCTCGCCATATCATAATGTCGGGTATGTATTTTTTTGACGTGCCCGCGCCGGGAAGTTGGTATAGGGGGTATGAATCGCAGGTATGGCGCGGGCTATGACTCGAGGGTATGGTTCGGGGTATGGCTCGCACGACTCTGAATTCTTGTTTTGCGGCCTTGGGCGGTGCGATTCTCGGTTACTTACGCTGCCGAGCAAATAGCTGCAAGAAACCGAGCCGCTCAGTTGCCACAGCTAGCCTCTGACCTAGAGCTACAACCCATTCTTTAGCATTTGTTTCTTGCGTTCTCCGGACCTTCCATGGAGCCCCTGCCAAGGCCGGAGAACTATCAGCACGCCTTCTAATTGGGGTCTTATGTCTCTTCTTGTGCAGAGCGAAACAACTCACTCTAGAAGGCTTACAAGGGTTCGAACTCTTCCTTCAGGCCGCTGCAAACCTTCCGGACCGATCCTCTCTCCGAAAAGAGGCGGCGCCGTTCTGCAGCCCTCCCCTTTGTTTGCCTAGCTTCTGAAGATCTGGTCCCTGTAGCTTCACGATTGCGCCCACACCGCAAGAGCTCTTGGTTGCAGATGGCTGCGAAAGGGTATGACTCGAGTATGAATCGGGCATGAATTGGGGGTACGAATCGGGGCTGACGGAAAGACGCAAAGCGAGCATGGCTAAGAAAGCTTGCAATCATGCGCGGCTGCTGCAAGCGGCAGCGCCCTATCACTTGGAGCAGGCCCGCGCCATGTGAAGCTATGAAGCAGAGCGTTTCAACCCGCGCAAAGTTAGCAAAGGTTTGGTTAGTGGTCAAACTCTCAACCGCGTAGCAGGAGGGGCGAGACGTCCGTCACAGTTTTCAAGCCTTCTTGGTCGGTTTTGCGATGCAACTAGGGCCTGTCCTGCGGGTAACGCAATAAACTGTTTGTTCTACTCTAACTGGTGTTTAGGGTAAGAGCTACAGGTTAGCTCACAGTTCGTCACGCGCCAGCTGACATTTGTATGGGCTGGCTTATTGCAACATTTCAAAAGCGCGCGGCCTCGCACGAGCTGCTTGCCTAATTTTGGCTGTTTATCCCAAGTGCGCTTTCGCTGCTGCGTCAAGGGGTGGACTTGCGCGCTCAGCTTTGGTATATGCACTGCCGATACTCTTAGCTAAGGCCTTCAAGTCAGCAGCTTGTGAACTCCTTTTTTGATTTTTTCGGGGGTATGAATTCGGGTATGACACGAGGGTATGGTTCGGGGTATGATTCGGGGGTATGACTCGCCCAGGTCCCACTTCCCGCGTAGACTCAAGAATGGGCACGGGAAAAAATACAGACCCATGTGCACTGCCATCCCGTGTTTGTATGTGAGAAAGGTTGGACCGGCTGGCCGGCAAAACTTCTGCAATTGAAACATGTTCAACTTTTGGTTCCAGAGGGCAGATAAAGTTGAATCAAGCTTCCGCGGAACAAGTCCAGTCAGGGTCCAACTTTTACGCTGGAGGGGTGAGGGGTCAAACAAGCTTATTAGGGGTCAAACAAATTGTTCTCTTAGATTTCCTACTGAAATGAGAACTCATATTTTTCAAAAAATGTCAGGGATCAAAAACACTTCTTCATTTCGTGGTACGCGCAGCACGTTCGCAAGGTTAAAGAAGTGATGATTCAGCAAAGGGTGCCTTGATGTCTGTAAACATTCTAAAAATCAGCGTGGGGGTTGGGGGGCGGGGGCAGCCCCCCCGTGATGTTCGAAGAAGTCATGGTTCAACAAAGGGTGCGTTAATCTCTGCAAACATTCTAAAAATCAGCGGGGGGATTCTTTTCGTCGTAGTTATTATTTTTTCGTCGTGGTTAGAACGCTTGGTTGGGGGGGTGCGGCAGCTCCCCCCATGTCACTATTCAACAAAGGGTGCATTAATCACTGTAAACATTTTACAAATCGGGGGGGATGATGATGGAAGAAGTGATGATTCAACAAAGGGTGCATCCGCCGATTCCCGAAATAGATGTTGAGAACCTCTCAAACTTTGTCAGATCTCCTTCCTTTACTTCCTCTCTTCTTTCCTTCCTTCCTTCCTTTCTTCCTGGAATTCCTTCCTTGCTTCCCTCCTTCCTTCCTTGCTTGATTCCTTTCTCCTTCCTTCCTTCCTTCCTTCCTTCCTTCCTTCCTTCCTTCCTTCCTTCCTTCCTTCCTTCCTTCTCCCCATGGGAATGAGAATAAGTTTTTTCTTGATAAGTTGTTTGATGCCTATCCCACGCTGGAGGGGGGGAAACTTCCAAGTCGCGCCTGACCGCCCACATCCCAGACAGTGAAGGACAAGTTGTTGCACTTCGCACTGTCCTTGGAAATGGCACACGGTCCGTCAAAAAAAATGCCAAACAGGCAATTATACAGTAGTCTTAGCGGCAACCTTTCTGATAAAAACAAAAAGCTGCTTGCGCCACGCAAGCCACGACGTAAAAATCAGTTGTTGGGATTGTGGTGGCTACCTCACCCAACTTCACCTTGTACAGGATGGTCGTCTTACCTGCATCATCCAGCCCAACCATCAGAATCCGCATCTCCTGCTTGCCGATCAGCCGCTGCCATATCTTTGTGACAGCAACACCCATGGCGTCGTGCGCAAATTCACCTCAATCTGTCTCGTACAGCCACGGAACACCATGACTTCTCAGTACCAGGACCTCTGCCCCTGCTTTACGCAAACCGTCCAACCCAAATCACCCAAACTTGGCCTCCATTAGTGTGGAAGTGTCGGCGTGTTCAACTTTAAGCGCTTAAGCGCCAAGAAACAGCGTGCTAACCACTGGAAACAAAGGGGCATCCATTTCTGCTTGGGTTCTGGCTTGGGGGTAGCAGAAAATCCTGGTAGGAAAAGAGAACCCCTTCTATGGACATTAGACGATCTACCGAGTAGAAGAACACAACAAGATGGGAACCGTGTGACATTGAACTGGGTACTTGTGCAAGTCGAAACCTCCAATGGCGCGCTTGGGCCATTTTTTGCCAAGTCTGAAGCCAGGAATTCAAATGCCATGGGGTGCCTCGCGCGTATTCACTGCTTTGATCCAAAGCGATCCTCCCGAGTGCTCAGCTGGTAAACGACGTCAGATGTCGGCTAGCCCCCAAAAATGGAAACCACACTTGTTGTATTCCACCAAAATTGTCTTGCAACAAAGTGACTAATTGAAGTCTATAAACTCGAGAAGCGAGTGCGTGAGAAGCTCATTCAAAACCCTTGAGGGACCATTCGGGGAAGCCATCCGGCCGACCTTCCGCAACCCTTTGCTTTTGTGGTAAGTCTCCGCGGGAAAACAAAAAAAAGAAGGAAAAGGACACCAGGCCATCACCCAGAAGGAAATATTAAGATCACTGTCCGACCCCAATCCTGGGATGATCTCTGCCATCCAAATCCAAAATTGCAAATGGCTGGTGGTCTCCATGGAAACTGCCACTGGAGGTTCCAAAAAGGAAAATGGAGGAAACCCTGCCAAATATTGGGCAGAAAGCCGCACATCCCCCACGAGAAAGGGAAGCACTGCTGTTCACTCGAAATTTGTTCAGAAGTCGACATGACTGAGCGACGAACGGATAGGCTCACTGCGCTTTGCCCAAAACCCTGCAGCCCATGCCAGGCAGTCAAAGCCAGGGTGACGTATGGCATAACTCTCAGGACAAGCGGGCTGAACCCAAATGGCTTGAAATTACAGGGGTAAATGACTTTCACGATTCTTGCTTTGTTGTGATGGTTGTGACTTTTGTTAAGGGCACCCCTTTTTGGTTCATGTTTTGAAGGGAAACCAAAAGGAAACCCACCAAACAAGGGGCCGCCCTGGAAAATTTGAGGAGCCGCCCATGGAGACGCCTGGCGTCAGCCGTGGGCCCTTCCGATCCCTGCCTCGGCCTCTTGCAAGCGACCGTTCAGCTCCCCCTCGGAGCGGATGAAGTCGGTGGCCTATGGCGATTGGAGTCCGGAGACTCCAAAGTTTGGGGTGTCTTGATTTGGGGTTCTTACCTTTTTCTGGCGGTTGTAAAGGGAAACGAGCTGGGGTTCTGACCTTTTTCTGGCGATTTTAAAGGGAAACGAGCTGGGGTTCTTACCGGGGTCTTACCTTTTTCTGGTGGTTTTAAAGGGAAACGAGCTGGGGTTCTTACTTAAAGGGAAACGAGCTGGGGGTCTCACCTTTTTTGGTGGTGTTAAAGGGAAACGAGTTGGGTTTCTTACCTTTTTCTGGCGGTTTTAAAGGGAACCGAGCTGGGGTTCTTACCACTTTTTTTGGTGGTTTCAAACAGAAACAAGCTGGTGATTGGTGTCTGGATTTGGGGATTTGGGGTTTCTTACTCTTAGCTGTCCTCAGAGATCCCCCCCTAAAAGTGAACAACTTTTAGTGGGTGAAATACGGAAATCCCGCACTAAACACTAAAAGGCTAAAAAGCTAAGGAACCGGATGGCTGGGAACCACCAAGTTGAGGTTCTTACCCTTTTTTGGTGGTGTTGAGGGGAAACAAGCTGGTGGTTGATTGAACCAGGTGGAGGGCCTTGAAGGAGGTGGTTCTTTAAACAACACTGCTTAAACAGGTTCTAACAAATGGGTGTGTCTTAGGGCACCCCTTCTCTTTGGTGGTTTAAAGAGGGAAACCTAAAGTAAAACCAGAACATCTATTTTGGGGGGGTCCCCTAAAAAGGACACAACCATGTGAACCACAAAAAAAGGGAACATCGAAAGCCTCAAAATTGGCGTATCCGGATTATCCGGGTGGGCTTTCTGCGCCCCTTGAAAGCACCCCCAAGCGTCCCATTCTTTCCAGGCATCCTTCTTTCTAAAAACCACCTTACAAGAGAATGGGGAATCATCCCCTCGACATTTGTCTCATCTAGCGCCAAACCTCAACAGGCAAAGGCGGAAGATCCACCGAAAGCTGGAACACCGTTTGCCAGAAGTGCGCAACGAAAACCCTCGTCGCAGGTATCTTCCAACACACGTGAACCAGCAATGCCGAAAACCTAAGCAAACGGAAAAGCACGTGTCTAGGAAAAATGGCGACAGAGAGTATCCTACGCTGATCCTGGACAAATCCAGGGATTGCCAACCCTGTCACCATTGCCTGTCCAGTTTGTTTGTTTTGTTTCCTCTCCGGTGTCACCGCCCTGACCCATTGGAAAGGGCCCCGAGTGGGCTGGATGATAATTTGCGGGGGGGCCATTCCCCGGAACCTCGCAAAGCCCCTTAAAACCTAAGGGTTGACGGCAAAGTCAGGCCAACTGACGCCTTGATTGGCAGGGTTGTTTATAGGGGCGGTTGGAAGGGTGTTTAATTGTTGCAAGGTCATCTCGTGGTTTCCTCCCTAGGCCGATTCCCGCCCGGCCGTACTGTCTTGCCACATGCGGCCGTCGCACATTTAGAAGTACCCTCCCTGCCACCAAGATGGCACCCACACGCAGGCCGAAATGGATCTTCCAGGTCCCACACATGCTATGTGGGTGGGAGGCATGCCCACACACCGCATCCTTAGATAAAATATCGCCCCAGCCCAGGCACATCCGGCGAGAAAAACAAAAAAACGCCTCCATGGTGACGATGACTGGGTGACCCTTGAACGTCTTCGCCAGTGCGCCTCAACGACTTGGAGCGGCCAAGCCGTTTTCGAAAGCAAATCAAAAAGCATGGGCAGGCCGGGCATCTGTGTCTGACATCGTCTCACTTCCTGAGTGTGGATGGGCCAACAAAAGTACCCAAACTTGTCGTTTACCATGAACAAATGGGCCCTCCCAATAAGTTTGAGTCCAGGAACTCCGGAACTCAGGCAGTGAGTATTTGAGCACATGTTGTTTCAACCATCTTATTGACTTTTGTTTGAAAGCCAAGACCCGGCTCAAACAACCAGCTTGCAGATCTTACGGTTCCACCTTCTCCACCCTCATGGCCTGACCCACTTAGTGTCTTTGAGGACGCCAAACTCGGAGTCAAACCGGGGAGGATACAGTTGACGCCAAGATATGCTCTTCCCTGAACGTTTTGTGTCACCCCACCAAAAGGAAACTCACGCAAAAAGGGCCCAGGTGACCCGACTCACACGATCAGAAAGGGGAACCACAAACATATAAAAACATGCAAACACGATCAGTAAGCCTTGCCAAAGCCATGTCGACCTTGGGTGTACTAAAGCTGGGTCAATCTTGAACCATCAAAAAAAGGAGAGATAAAAGGACTCCTGGGAAACTCGGATTCTTGGGTTTGACCCATCAAGTGGAGTCGCTGACACATGTCTGCCCCCCGATCCCCGCGCTGGATCACCCGACCCCGACCCCGACGACGAAGTTCCGCCTGCGGCTTCCAGCGGCGTCTTGTGGGAGATGACGAGCCTCAAAGACTCAAGAGCTCGCGCAAGCGGAGCTGAACGCAGCTAAATCAACCTCAAGGTAATGGGAATCTCAATGAATCTCAATGAGTCCCTTGGTCTCAAAAAATCGTCGAAAGGTTGGTGGAGTTGACTATGAACACTTGCCAACAAACGGCTTGGAGCTTGCCAACGCAACAAGTGAGAAATCAGGCACGTCCTGTTTGCTGAAGTAGGAGCCACGGTCAGCGAGACAGTCTAAGCTCGCTAAGGTTCTTGTATTTTTAGTAGGGGGTTCCATCTTGGGGGAGTGGCAGGCCAGTGGGGAGGAATGATTAAGTCAAACATAGTCGCAATTTACTCCAATTCACAAGCGGGAAAATAGGGATCGCCAAGTAGAAGGACCTGCATGATTAAGCTCCGTTTACGAGCTGAGCTTCCTGCAAATTGTCCAAAGCAAGAATATGAGCCTTCCCCCTTTAAACCAACAAAAACGCGGCTGGCGCTCCCGGCGGAGGCGGGGCTTGGCCCTGGCAGGGCTCCGGCTCCACACAGCTCTCCATGCCTTGGAGACATCGGAGCTTCTTCTTTTTGAATTCCTTCGATAGGTCCTCTAGTTTGAGGGGTACCAACTGGTTTTTCTGTAGTCTATTTTCGTAGAACCCTCTTTTGGTTGTTGGGAGGAGGCATGAGCTTTCGATTCTAGGTCCTCCAGAGAGGCTAGAATAAGGGTACTAGGTTAGTGGGGGAACCCTCCCCCCAAAAAAGGGGGTAACAGGGCACCACTGGGCGACCTGGGATTGGGTGGCGGCATGAGGGAGGCAATAGACATGGCGGCGCTCAACATGGAGGTGCCATGCGTTTTTTGCTTGTTTTTTCAATCAAGCTCATGAAAAGGAGCCGAGGGAGGAAACTCGAAAACAACAACAGACACAACAAGAACAACAAACCACCACCAACAAAGCAAAACGGACAGACGGTGGCTCCTCCGCAAATCATCTTTGTTGGGTGGAGGCATGCGGGTGGAGGCATGAGGGTGGAGGTATTAAAATGGCGGCACTGGAAACGAGGCCGGCTGGTGAACTCTTATGATTCGCCGAGAGATGCTCATGCTGTCGGTTGTCGTAAGGCGCCCAGACCTCTGAGAAGCAAGCAGCAACCTTGGGGTCTTAGCAACCTTGGGGTCTTGATGCCCTCTTCTTGCAAGAGCTGAGGCAACTGTGTACGGGCAACCGCTTGATGTTCCATTCGCTGGCACTGTTGTGGCAGGTTGTCCTGATGGGAGGGGCAGGTGTGATGGGAGGGGGAGGCGTGATGGTACACCCTAGCGTGCCACGTGATGCGGAAGAAGCCTCCAAAGCCTCCATCTGGCAGACTTCCTTGCTGCGGATGTTGTATGGCTTGGGCGTCTTTGGAACAGCGCATCTTGAACAGTGGCGGCTAGGAAATGGCAAAGTGAAACCCAGCACTTTGCTGCTTGGACGGATCACGCGACAAATTGCTGATAGTTGCTGGCGGGATTGTGAGATACCGGGACTTCAGAGACCTACAGCTCATGCGTTAGGCCTTGACAAAGGTGGACCCAAAACCGCTGCGGCCAAGGAGTACCCAGGCGCCCTGAGCAGGGCTCTTGCTATGGTGATCAGGCTGAAAACTAGATGGGACCATGGGATTCAGGGTGCCCCTCTTACCCCCGGGGGCGTGATGCTTCCCGATTTTCAGGGAGGACCCTCAATGAATTTGTTTTGCATGAGGCGACGCGGACCGCTGAACGCCAGAGAGAGGGAGAGAGAGAGAGAGAGAGAGATTCGCCGAGACAGCATTCTGAGGGCCCCTAAAACATCACTCAGGGGCTTCAAAAGATTTATTGTTTGGCGTGGTTTGGAGGTGTCCCGGGCTGGCCTGCCATTTACCCACAAGATTCAGGGGTAACCCCGAGTTCCCACCAATCCAAACCACCAATCAAGGGGGAGAACCAGATCTATGAAAAATAACACCGTCTGGGCTCCTAAAAAGGAGCAAGCCCGGGGGTTTGATAGCCCGGAGGTTTGATGGGAGATGCAGGCACTGTGTGCCAGCCAGTTCACCCTGCGGGGTAGTGGAAACCATCATATTGGGCGGATGACCAGCCCCCCAACCCCACGCCCAAAACCGGCGTTGGGGTAGCTGCTGACCCAGCACACGTTGGGCTTCTGTGGCAGCCGCACCTCGGCCGGGCTGGTCGAAGCTGGAGCCAAAGATTCCCAGCGACCCGGGACCCAAGCAGCTGGAAGATGAGCCTTAGCCGCATGGGTTGAACCCCTCTGTACTCCGTATGTTCGGTTTACCCCAGGCGTTTGTTGTTGAAACTAGCTAGGCTGCCTTAACGGGCCGAAATCATTTTTGGAGGGGATCCAATGTTGGAATTCCAAAAAAGCTTATTGGGAAGGTCAATCCCGTTTTTCCTTAAATGTAGCCCCAAACCGCGAAATTGGCATGTGTTGGGCCTGTTTCCAACAGTGTGGCCTTGGGTGGTTGGAAGGCTGGTCGGAGATGGTCGGAAGGTGGTCGGAAGTTGGTCGGAGGGTCGGAGGGTGGTCGGGATGTGGTCGGGAGGTGGTCGGAGGTGGTCGCGGAAGGTGGTCGGCGGTGGTCGGAAATTGGTCGGAAATTGGTTGGCGGTGGTCGCTTGGAGGTTGCAGCCTGGTTCTAAAGTCGTGGTGCTGTTCGAGCTTGCGGTAGCCTAACGCGTTTCCTTTTGGATCATGCAGTGCAATTCCCCACGTCATTTGCTTTTTAAGCGCCGTTTATACCTTATCTGATCAGCAGGCCGCCTGGATAAGCCGTTTGGAAATCCAACAGGATCCAACATGACATTCAGTCTTTTTAGCCTTGTTTAGGAATTATCAAATCCCTCTATACTCCGTATGTTTAGTTTACCCCAGACGTTTGAACGTGTCAAAAACATTTTTGAGGCCATGCAAGGACAGACTTTGCAAACCCTGAATCTGCCCTGTGCAGCAGCGAACGCCCTGCCTGCGCCCTCTTGTCTGTGGGCAGGCAATAGCACCCCTCCTGCGCACAGCTCTCCGCGGGCAAAGCTTGCCTGTTCAAACGCCATGAATTTCCAGGGGTACCTTCCCCATTCTTTCTAGGGATCCTTCTTTCTAGAAAGCCTCAAGAATCCCAGGGAAACCGGCTGGTTGTTGAAAAGAACTAAAAGAATGGGGAATCAACCCCTAGAGAATTCATCTGCAAACTCTGCGCTGGTTTCCACATGTTGAAGGGCTTTGGGAATTTGAAGGTTTAAAGTGCGTGTTGAAAGGCCGGGGTCTACTTGTCAAAAGCCAATGTGTGGACCCTCCTGCTACCCAGGCAGCCTGATTCCACTGAGGGGACGCCTGCGAAGGGGAGAATCACCGGGACTGGTGGAGACAAAATGTTGCAACCGGCGTCGCTTCGGCACTCACCTGACCAAGGCGAACCTTTGGCGACCTTTACTAAAAATTGGACCGAAAGAGAAAACCCACAGGTTATAAGGTCGGATTTGAACAACTGAGGTATAAATCCGCCCACTGCAAAAAGCCTCACTTAGGTTTGGAGAGGCACACAATAATCAAAACCAACCGTGCGCAAACCTTGCACCGACGGACATGGACCGACTTGACCAGGGCAGCGGGTTGCTCAAAGCACCTTTGAACAAAACTAGAAAGTTAACCACCGGAAGCCAGTCCATTAGACAGGTTAGAATACGGGTACCCTTTGTTCTGTAGTCTATCTTAGTCGGGGAACCCTCCCCAAAAAACGGTACAAGGGCACCGGGGGACCTAGTCTGAGCCAAAAGAGCATCAAGTCTACGAGCTCGGGTGAGCAGTCACTCAAACCTGGGGAACCCTGCACAGGAGGCTTTCGCAGACTGATTGCAAGAAAGCAAGCCGAGCGCAGAAAAGTGAAATCATGGCTGGAATGCATTTGCGTGGGGTCTCGGAGAGGGGGGAGAAAAGAAGAAGACAAAAAAAAAACGGCCCTCCCACACAATGGCTATGTCCCCTTTGAGCATCCCCAAAGTGAGGGCCGCAGGGTGTGGCTAGCCCTGTATTTAAACATGTTTAAACACTACAGGGAAAAAACTCATTTTGATGTGGTTCTTTAACACAAAATCTCCAAAGAAAACTCACCTTACACTGATGGGGTCCGTGTTAAACAGGCAACCCCAAAAAAGTACCCAAACTTTGTGTACGCCACTAAGATGCTCCAAGCCAAACAATGACTAAGTAAAGCGCATGAACCCAGGAAGTAAAAACATCGAGGCTGCTTGTTTTGTGTGGCTTCAAAAAGGGGAACCCATCTTGGGGAATCCCCTCAAATCAAGACACCCTCATTTTGAACCAGCTTCCAGCGGTTAAGGGCTGTGTTTTATTTATCTACAAGCAGGAGGGCTTCAAATCCCCTCCCCCCAATCCAAGCCTTGGAGGTGACCTGACGCCTTCAGCATGCCGATGCTCACTCCAAACTCGCTTGCTTTCTGCTCCCCTGCTAAAAGTGACTAACTTTTAGTGGTTGTTTTTCATGGAAAACCCATGAGTGGGCAAAAAGTTGTTCAGTCCTAACATCGCTTGGCAAACTGCACCAAAGTAATGTTGACCCCACATTAAACAACAAAAAACACATTTTATTGATAGGGGAGTGTCACTTTTGGAGGGGCCACCCACCCCCCAGTCCTAACACAGGGCGAGGGGCAAGGACCCTTTGGAGCCGCAAAAAAAAGTCCTAACATCCCTTGGCAAAATACACCAAAGATCCCTTTCGATCCGAAAATCCGCGCCTTCAGCGCCTCCTCAGAGCTCTTCTGCACCGCCTCCCGGAGCTGTGGCAGCGCCAGCCACCGGCCCTGGCGACGCAGGCAACGCCGACGCGGGCTTCGCGGGCGAGCGGACGACCGAGCCAAAATAAAGGGAAACCATCATTTACAAGGCAATGTTCAGGTGTATAATGTAAGGATCCCTGCTAAACTGGGCTGTGCTCAGATTTTTCCGAGAACCCAAACCCTGGCACCATTCCAAGCGCAGGATCCCGCAGCTCGGTCGTGGAAAAAACAACATGTTTCAAATGGTTGCAACATGAATTTCTTTTAAGGAGCCCAGCTTAGACAGTTAAGAAGGTGACCCCCAGTTGGCTTGGATTCCCGAGCCTCCCACCGGATTTGGTCCCAGCAGTCCAGGAATTCGCGGAGTGAGACAGCTTCACCCCGGATCCAAGTAGAACCCCTCCTGATTTTTCCTGTGGGTTGGTCTATGCAAAAGTTGTCTGAATCCCCACTAAGCCCAACAACAACACATCGCTATTCATAAACGGCGTTGGTTGATCTGGGGCCAACATTACAACTCCAAAAGAATGTGATGCTCAAGTCACACACAAAATGTCCACCCCCACTCATGGGATCCAGATCTTTGCTGCTCCCGATGTACTTCCCCCAGCACCCTGAAACTGAAAACCAACCAACTGAAACCAAAAGGGGACATATTCATACAGGAAACCCGGTCAGTAAGCCCAAGCCAAGCGCCTGAAGCTGCCATTCAACCCCTGCTACTTTGCTTGCTGGTGGGGTAGTTCAAAAGTTTCATTCCGCTTAAACATCAGCCCCACCAAAAGAAAATTCCTACTTTGACCTTGCAACAAATACAACGTTGAAGCTATTGGCTGGTCGTAACCCCTTTTCATGGCTGCAAGGAGCCCCGGGCCATTGACATGGCCACGCCTCGTCTTTCAGCTTCTTCCTGTAGTAGGCGAAGGCATCCGCCTTCCAGTCCTCAGATAGCTCAAAAATGATACCCCCCCCAAAAAAAAAATGCACCTTGGTAAATGGAGTCAGGGACTCAGCGCTTCGCCCATCCCTCTATGGGTCTGTTTGTTGGGGCCGTGTTGCTTTTCTGGTTTCAAAGCGACGCCCTGGGTTCACCCGCCGCCCCACTGGGCCCCCAGCCCCAGGCTTGAGGCCCCGCAGCGCGCGCTTGGCCTCCGCAAGGCCCTGGCAGTTCTCCCGCACCACCTGCCTCGAGAAGCCGAAGCGCCGAAGTGCCGAAATCTGGTGGAGTCTGACGCCATTAAATGGCGGTGGGTCAAACAAATGTACCCAAAATGGAACCCTGGTAAATGGCAACTGTGGGGTGGTTTGGCTGTTTGGGATTTCACCCAGTTTTGGAGAAACTTACATGGGAAGGTAGCCCATTTAAGTTCCAACCGAACCACCCATGCTCGCGCCGCCCGGCCAACTACAACTTGCGGTCCTTTTCCGGCTGGTTTCATCTTGACCCACACCCAAATGCCGCGAGGGCACGTCGACGAACCAGATTCTCGTTACCCATGGGCGTCCCTTGCTCACTACACAAAATATGGGTTCAAACATCTAGGTCCTCCAGTAGAGAGGTTAGAATAAGTTGGTACCCACTTTTTTTCTGTAGTCTATTTTGGTAGGGGAACCCGGAACCCTCCCCCAAGAAAGGGTGAAAGGGCACTACTGGGGGACCTAGTTATGTTAGGCAACCCGAAACACAAACGCCAAAACAGAGAGAGAGAGAGGGAGAGAGAGAGAGAGAGAGAATGGTTGTGAGAAAACCAAACTTCGATACCAAAGTGATCGATTCCAATGACTACTTTGAGGAGATGCTGGGAGCTGTTGTTTTCTTCTTCTTTTTTAGTATGGAAAAGGACACACCCAGACCAGGAGCCATGTCCGAGTTGCATGTTGCAGTCGACGGGCTGGATCTGCCTGGCCGGTTGGAGTTTTGGCCCACCTTGTCATAGTAAAAGGAGTTCCCTGCAAGTTCCCTGGTTTGTCAACCCCTTACTAAGAAGAGAAGCAGTTCCCATAGCAAAATAGCGCCAGTTTTTTTAATCTTCGGGCAAGTCAACCCCTTACCAAAGAGAGAAGCAGCTACCATGGCAAAAAGCGCCCTCGATTGAAAACCGTATGCCTAAACAATAAGGCATGTTAAATGGCAGGCGTTTGTCTCCAGAACTTTCCGGCTGTTGGTGGCTAATGTGACGGGACTGAACAATTGTACACATTACTATCCTATGAACATGTCATTTGGTTTGCAAGCAGAGGCCCGGACAGTGCCCGCTCCGCTCAACTAAAATGGATCTTCGACGGCCAGCTAAGCGGCGAGACTAACCTGGGTTACCGACAAACAAACACCACCCAAGTGGAAAACACCTGCAAGCGAGTTTAACTCATGGGTTACAAGCACTTACTACCCTCCTTAGGACTTTTGCTCTACAAATTATAGCGCCTGTTGCTGGGTGCCATGTTAAACTTGGAACCCAGCAAAAGGCGCTTCGTAGAGCAAAAAGTCCTAGGGGCCTGCAGTCAGGTTCCATGTCAACGCGAGGACAATAGCAGGAAACGTTTCGTGTTGATTGAAGGTCGCACCAAAGCGAGCCGGGGTAGACCTCAGTAGCCCTGACCCGAACAGCTCTTGCTGGCTGACATCGTGGTGACATGCAATTAGAAGGTTACCGGGGGATTCATCATGATTCATCATTCAAAGGCTAAACAGCGCATGACTGGTTGCCGACGCTGGCAACTAACTTCTAAGTTGCAAGGACCCGATTGGATTTCCTCTAGCAATGGTGGACGAATGTGTTTTGTGAGGGGGTTGTGGGGCGCGCCCAAAGGGGCTGACACCTCTCTGGGTGTCAAATCGAGGGCCTGGACTGGAAAACACATGCAATTCCCCGTGCCTGGAACCCGGCACGCCTCTTCCACAAACAACCCCTCTTGGGTGGATGGATGCTCGCAAGCCTAGGGTGTGAAATGAAGCGAGAAGTCCTCTTGCCGTATACCCCCAGAAATAATCACACGCAGTCCTGCCATTCAAGAATCCTATCATGTTGCCCATGACCATGACTCTGTCAAGGTAGCCTCCATTCGTCCAGGGCAACCCCCCTTTTCGTGAGACAGCCACCCCATCCGCCCATCCGCCCCCCCGCGGCCCGCGGCCCCCAGCCACCGTTTTCGCGCGCCTGGCCCAGCCTTTGGGCGCCAGCTCCAGGTCATCTTCCGACGCAAAGGGCGCCAGGCTCCTCGCAGGCAAGGCGGCCGAAAGGCCAAGGCCTTTGGGGATGCCCGAGGAATCCCCGCAACCCGTTTCGGAAGAGGGGAGGCGCAGCTGGAGAAACAGGGAATCCGTTTTGCGTTCCTGTCTTGGTTGACCTGATGGTTTTTCAACGCCAAAAGCTCCCCGATGCCCACGCATGGTCAGAGGCCATGCACCAAGGTCCCAAGGTTAGAGACCTTCGAAAGATCTCTCGCCAGTCAGTTTTTATGCAGAAAAGGCGCTACCTCATTTGCCCCTTAGACCCAGAACTAGTTGATCACTTGAGCCCAAAAGGTCAGAGGCGTGTTTTTTTTTTCTCCCCCGGTTGTTGTTGTTTTTTCTTCCTGGGGCTTGCCTTCGGCCCCTTCCAGAGAATCCGAGAATCCGAAGGACGTTCAACGAACACAGCGGGTCAAATATGGACAAATCTTAAGACCTGATCTCGCCCGCACAGGCCGCAAATCCAGGAGTTTGCAAAAACCTGAAAACAAAAACTCATTCCAAAAAGCTCAATCCGTCTGGTCATAAGACAGATCAAAGGACTCACCCACCTGGGCGCCTCAGATCCCCTGCGTGAACCCACCTAAACCCACGAAAAAGCTAAGAACAACCCAGAGGATGGCTGGGAACACCTGGGAACCAAGCAACCACACACTTTCGAGCGGTTGCGCAAGTATCAGGGTTTCTTAAAGGATACTTCCAAAACCCGCCAGCTTTACAAGGATTTGGATCAGCTGGAATCAGCTGGAATCAGCTGGAATCAGCTGGTCGGGTGACTCTTGGACTGGCAGGCGGCGATTCCAGCTTTGGCCGGTCCCGAGCCCACGAAGGACTGGAATTGCAAACTTATAGTGACCTTTGGGTGTGGCTCAAAAAACCGGTACCAAAATGGAACCCTGGTAAATGGAAACAAACACTTAAATCTGCGGTTCCCTGGTGCTTTAATTTTGACCCATACACATTGTCTGCTGGAATTGCGGACCCCCCAACCCAAAAGGCAGGCATGAATTTGCCGAGTTTGGTCCCCCGCGTCCCTAAACTCGGCGATGTTTGCCCAACCTCTGGCTGTGAGAAAACATGGGACCCTTTAAACAGGAGTTGCTCCATGGGCAGGGTGATCCTCTAATTATATCAGCTGGTTTGGGTGACTTTTGGACTACCAGCTACGGGACCCTGGAGGGTTTTGAACAGAAAGCCACCCAAGCCACCCACCTGACGAAATCGACATCCCAGAGCTGCCCGTCTCACCCTGGATTTCTCTCTCGGGCCTGGAGGGCGAGCTCGTTGCCGAGATCCTGCGAGAGGCAGGTGGCTTCGCCCCACTGAGAGCGGGATTCACACAGAGCAACCTCTTTGGTCATTGCTATTCAGAGGGCCAGAACAAGTCTGATTATTGTTCCCCACCAAAGCAACCAAAAAGTGGCTGAAGTCCGAAACAAAGCTCACGAATTGAGTGAGTCGAACGGGACCAGTTGCCGCCCTCGCCGGATCCGTGGAAACCAAGGTGTCCCCAAACGTTGGGTGGGCCCCGGTCAGGTGCCAAGAAAAAAACAACACTCTCTAGGGGTTGATTCCTTTTCCATTCTTTTCAACCATCCTTCTTTTCAAACAGCCAGAAGGCACCCCTAGAAACTTGGGCTCCGGTCTGATGCCGTGAAGGCTTGGTGGCAGATACCCAGTGACTCCCAGGAACACGTTCCTTGAGTCGCAGTAGTGACATTCGCATGTGTTTAGTTCCTTGGTTCCTTGGTTATCCTCGTTTATAATGAAGCCCATGCCAGCGCAAATAAATCCAATTGCTGGCCAAGCCTGACCTCCAAAACCTCGGTCGACCCGGACACACTTGCCCCTCTACATGAAGGGCGGGGATTCTCCAAACCGCCTTTAAAGTTGTTTTTTGGTGATGTATGCGTAAGGGGCTCACACAACCCCAGGTTTCCGTTGAACATGTTTCCGCTGCTTTACAATTTGAACACCTTGGTATGGTAGCAAAACACTCTTTTTTGGCTGCCCCCGCTTATGCACGAAGAGAAACAAAAAACCTGGAACCTAAAGACATGCCAACCACCGCTAAAAAAGGCCCATGCTTCAACCCCAAAGCCTTACCTGAGAACCCCATACCTCACTGCCACCTCCAACCCATAAGTTTTCCCTCAGTATACTTATGCGGGAATCCGGGGCGGGGGGAGCTTCAGTTTGGTTCTACTGATGAACCAGCACCATGTAGTTTTTGTCCAACATGACACCTAGGGTTCAACAGGCCGGTATGTCACCAGGCAATGGTTTGCGTGTTTTTGGCTCATAGCCATGAAAGCAACATCGTCGAAACTACCCTCCAAGTTGTGACACTTTAACTAGGTCCTCCAGTAGAGAGGTTAGAATAAGGGTACCCTTTTTTCTGTAGTCTATTCTAGTCGGGGAACCGGGCATCAAAAATGCAAAACATCGTCCCCAAATGCAAAAAAAAACCGGGCGCCGAGGACCCGTCCAGCTGGGCGCTTGTGACCAGGTGGACATATCTGAGAGCACGCTGGGCTTCCACTCATCAAAGCCTCGCAGGGTCACTGGAAACTTTGCAACTTGCTGATAGTGTCAGGTCGGTTTGAGGTTTGAGGTTGGGCGCGGCTTGGCTCAAGGTTGGTTTAGGGTCACTTCGAGGTTGGTCAGGGGTGGGTTTAGGGTTTAAATTCCCCCCTACTTTGAAGGGGTTGGGGGGGTGTAAGTTTTCCCCAAAAGAAAATGACTCGCTCTCCACCAAGTGCATGTGTAAGGGGGTGGGGATCCCCCTTAAGACTGCCACTTTTGGAGGGATATTCTCTGGAAACCCTGAACACTGTTCAAGGTTTCCGAGATCTGAGGCCCTGTCTCTCCAAATCGGGGATCCTAGTCCCTGGGCCACTGGGTCGCTGGCTTCCCTCCAAAAACTTTTCTTTTTTGCCCGGTGAGTGAGAAACAAAGGGAACCCCAAAAAGGCAGAAAAGCAAGAAGGCAAAAAGGGGAGCTAATTCTGGGGAAGGAAAGAGGGCCTTACAAGCTTCTACCGCAGTACGTGGCGATGAAACAAAACAGCCCGTTTCGCTGGGCTGGTGCTCCTTGAAATACACCCCACTCTCAAACCTGGTCTGCAAGAAGTGATGTATATGAGTATATCCTCCTTTTACGAATCGGAACCCCTCCCCCCAAAAAAACAATGGCTTCGGTGTTCCTGAAAACATCCGCCTCAACAACAAAAGCATAACCATATCTTAGTCTCCTAGACCTCCCAGGACAACTGCATCTACCAATTCACATTACATGGGTCAAACTGATGTCGAAAACATCTAAGAACCAGTGAATAGAAGGACCAGCAGCTCTAGTAGCAAAGGAATTGGACCCTTTTGGTTGATTGCATCTGAGCGGAGCCCCAACCCGCCAAACCAAGATGCGAGAGAGAAGGCGGCTCCTCTAAACACATGGTGGTTTAGTATGGGTTCAATGGGGGATCTGCAGGGGGAGCAGTTCTGGAAACAGCGAATCCACCCCTGGAAATGCATGGATAAGCAGGAAAAGAGGACCAACAAAGGGACCGACTGACAGATGTGGAACCCACCAAACACACACACACAGCCAACCTGTTTGGTAGATACATATTGCACCAAACCCCTGATGAAGGCCACCTACCTGACTAAGCCAAAAGAAAACTGACTAGGTCACAAAACCCTGAAGAAGTAGATTCCAAGTAAGAACTGCACAATAGGTGTCATGCTGTGAACATGGATTCACATTGCCTTTAGTATTCCCCAAAGCTTCTTCTTGGCCGCAGCCCGCGCAACTTGAACAGAGAAGTTCAACTGTGCGCCGTCCTTAGCTTAGCACTCCCAAACGTTGAAAGCTTGAGATTGAAAGGTTGAGTTTTGTGCACAAACAGCACGATATGGTTGCGGACATGCAAGCCTAAGGGTGCATTGTGGCCCTGAGGGAAGCATGACCCTCCAGTGTCGAACTGCGAACTGGTTCTTCCCGCGAACAAGCTAAACATCTAACCGGCCCCCGTGCACTCCCACGTTCATTGGTGGGAGGGCAGTGGCCACGAATCCTGGCAAGGGTGCCACACCCAACTTGCTGGTGCTCATCAGGGAGTGAGGGAATGAACTCAGGGGTCTCCTTGAAGGACACCACAAGGGATGGTCTAGTGGTGTCATTCCCTCATTCCCCGCTGAGAACCAGCAAGCGATAACAGACTCAGCCCAGGCAGGTGGTCATGCGAGTGCCCAAACCCCATTGATCAGTTGGTTCTGGTGAAGGCATAGGCCCTGCTACCCCAATCAAACCAAATGGCTGTGCGTGAAGCATAGGGTACCGCCAAAATTTGGGTTGCCCTGGTAAATGGGACCAAGGACTAAAACCTGTGGTCCATTCCTGGTGGTCTAATTCTGACCCATACTCATATGGTAGGGACCCCCTGTAAAAATTGGCCAACTATATAAGGTTGTTTGGCGCTGTCGTTCCCGAGCTCCCGGGGGCATGGGGCAGGCCAAATCTTGCCACAACCCGCAGGGCCCGCCGGGCCCCGGGCCATCATCTGCCCCGTTCGCAAAGACCCCATGCCTGCCTCGGAGGATTTGGGGGGGTCAACCTCTATGGCTTGAACCCACTCTATTCAAGGCTCTTTTTCTGGGTCAAAGAAGCAGCCCCTGGCCCTGGATGCATGTGTGAATTTCCCATTCTCTTCGACCATCAGGTGCTTTCGCGCTGGGCTTGTGGCTGTCCTTTCAGGGACAGCAAGCAACACCGGGGAAGCACCCCTCGTGTCTGTGTGGCCTTTGTGCGCTTTTTGCGGCTTTGAACAGGCCAAAGGGTAAGCACACGTTCGCATCACGGACCTGACAGGCACAGCAGAAACCCAAAGGAAGCCAACCAAAGGTCAAACGCTGTCTGATCGAGACGGCTGAACCACGTAGCCTCCACGGATTGTTGGCCTTCGCCAAACGGGTCAAATGTTAACATGAGAGGGGCAAATCATATCAATTGCACCGACTGTACATATGGGATCCCATACGCTGCGCCTAGAACTTGCAGTGAAAAGTCTTCGGTTTCTTGCTCAGTTGCTCTTTGGGTGGCTGATAAACTCGTGGTGGGGATTGCCCTGATTCAAAAAATGTTGACCCCCATATTAATCAACCCCAGTTCATTAATATGGGAGTGTGTTCCCCTCCAAA
The DNA here is from genome assembly GCA_963377175.1 of Effrenium voratum. Classification (NCBI taxonomy): domain Eukaryota; class Dinophyceae; order Suessiales; family Symbiodiniaceae; genus Effrenium; species Effrenium voratum. The sequence continues at coordinate 1,057,845 of CAUJNA010001502.1, forward strand.
AGTGGTCTGATTCCCCACTAAACCCAGGGAGAAGCACCCCCATATTTATAAACTGGGGTTGATTCATCTGGGGTCGACATTACTGGGCTGCCCTCAGATCCCCCGTTAAAAGTTTAACTTTAGCGGCTTAGATGGAAACTGCCGCCAAACACTAAAAAGCGATAAGGTTAAGAGGGGATGGCTGGGGGCCACCAAGATTAGTGAACAACTTCTTCACTTCGCCCGTTCCCAGCCTCGGGATATCTCCCCCCGCCCGCCCCAGACGGCTCCTGCCTCGCTTGGGCCGCGCGATGCTGGCCTCGCTCGGCTGCCCCAAAACCCGAGGCTGCTACGAGATCAAACCTGACGACGGAAAGCTGACGGAAGCCCGGCTTGGCTCACTTCCGGAAACAGCGACCGAAAGCCGCTAAAACAGTACTGCTGAGGGTGACTCAGGACCTGGGGGGCGGCAAGGGAGCTGAAAATCCTGAAGCCTCTGGTGTGAACCCTGCATCTCAGCTGCGGAAAACTCTGGAGACTCGTGGAGTTGGCGGCTGAAGTCCAACTCAACCGCAGCACTCCCACAAATGAACTGAAGGCCTGCCCCCCCGCAAAACAAAACAAAACAAAACAAAAGAACAACAAGGCGTTTAAAGAGATCTATTTTGGGAGCCAATGTTCTAGGCGCCATGCATCGTTGTCCCCGGATTAATCAACCTGGTACTAATTTGGGGGGGCCCCCGTATCCATCAAGCAGTGGTTTATGAATGGTGGGTCAAGAAGCCAAAGGGATCAGGTCCAAGATCCCAAGGCTGGATTCAAGTCGCACAAACTGGCGCACAAACTTGTATAGAATCACTTGCCTTTGAAACGGACCCTTGCACACTGGGCGGGGGGCTGCTTAAGGATAATGGGGGAGCCCCCTCCAAACTACAAGCACTAAGCCCCGCCCCCCGCCTCGCCACGAAGTCCCCTCCCCCTCCCCCAACCGCATTGAGATGGCCGCTTCTCCGCTGAGCCCCCCCGCCCCTTTCCGCAGCGCCGGCAAGTTTAAGGCCATGGCGCCGCGCAACGCCGCGCCGCGCGGCGGGGTCCCGCTGAAAAATTGGATCCGGCCGCGGAAAGCCGATTTCGGACATGCGTGGCGCTGATCTCGGCAGGTTGGGTATTCCAACAAAAACAGAAGAGTTAGCTGCACCCAAATGGGTGAGAAGAACTCTGGCGTCTTGAGAGGGGAACCAGGATTCATTTCCGAAATGTCCCTTGCTTGTTTCACTCCAAATGCCCTTTGGTTTGGACCTGCAAAAAGTGCTCGACTCCAAAGGGCCTTTTTCTTGCCCGGTTCCTTGGAAAGCTCTCTCGGAATACCCTCCAAGAACGCATTGCACCGGAATGAAATCGACATCATATTAATAGACCCCTGTTTATGAACACGGGGTTGAGTGGGGAATCATCACTTTCGGAGGGGAACACTGCGGGAACACGGGCCATACTAGTCAACCCATATTCATCAACCCCAGTTTGTTAATAGGGCGCTTCTCCCTGGGTTGAGTGGGGAATCTGACCACTTTTTGAGGGCCCCCCACTCCCATATTGATAAACTGGGGTTGATTATGGGGTCAACATGGGGACAGAGGCCCCTTGAGCTGGCCCCTTGAGCTGACCAAATCCCCGTGCAACTTCTAAATCCAAGAAGTCCACCCAGCAGACCTCAAAACCGTCCCCAACTGCGTATAGGTCAAAATCAAGCGAGGGGGCCGCAGGTTTGGTTCCACTTGCCAGGGCAACCCATTTTGGGTGCCTATTTGGGGGTGGTTCCAAAAGAAAGAGCTGGGGTTACGCAAGTTTTTGTCTTTGGTTTCATTTACCAAGGTGCCATTTTGGTTTTCCATGTTTTTGAGCCACCGCCATGATTGACAACCACATCTGACAACCACATCTCAACCATCGAAAATCGCCCTCTGCTTTTTTGTTAGCAAACCAACCAGAAAGGACACCTATGGTCCCCATTTTCCGGCAGCCCCCAAAACCCAAAACCCGAGACCCGCAGCCGTTCCCCAGCTCCCCGGGTCTTGTGTGCCGCGGTGAGGCCGGAGACGCCGGCGCCAACCACCACCACGTCCAAGGTGTCACCCTTGGACCCAGCCTCGGGTTTTCCGCGTTTCTTGGGGCGCGGGACCAAAAATCTGGAGCCACAACTCTGTGGTTGAAACAAAGGGAACCTGTTTTAAGAAGAAGCTTCCTAGTTGAAACAAAGGAAGCTGGTTGAAACAAAGGCAATCTACTTCTTTGTTTGCAAGAAAACGGCTTCCTATGTTGTTTCAGGTTAGGGACGTGGCAGAGTCCAGTTTGATCGCAAGCTAGACTTGAACCCAGAGATTGATGATACGTAACAAATCCCAACCTCCAGTAAAAAGTATCAACGCGGTGAATAAAACAAAGAGGGGACCCAAAAACGTGATTTTCCAGTCTCATTGCACGGGCCTGCCTAGGCTCCAGGCGCCATCACCCCGTGCCGTGCGCGACTTGCGCAGGTCCTGCAAGTGGCAAGCAAAACGTCAGGCCTTCTATGGCTGTGGGAAACTTCCATATTTGCTTTTTCGCCTCCTGGAAAAAATATTTCCAGTAGTGATCGATTCCTTTTAAAACCAACAGGGGCAAACAAAAAACTTAAACAAATGGAAGGAAATGGACCCCTTTCGCTTCCCATCCCCTTTGCATCACAGCTGGCAACAGACTCCCGAACTAAACAGGACCTTGTGAGAGGCGAGGCCATGATGTTTGCCAAAGAACATGTTTAGTTTAGCAGGAAAGACATGGGTTTGTCTCAACAGGCCTAAAACAAAAGCAACGAACTTTCAATGTCCCAATTTTCATCCCCCCCCTCCCCCCGCAAAAAACAAGAAAACGCCACAAGAAAAGCGGATACCCACCAAAAAAAAGGATGAAAAAAGGCCACGCCTTTTCAGGGAGCCGTGGTGAACTTTTGCCCCCCCCACACGCCCACAACAAACACCCCGGCGCACGCCCGCGCGCCCGCTCACCCGCTCACCGGCGCCTTCCGCCGCGCGCTTCGAAGCGCGAGGGCCACCTGAGTCTCAGATCGGAGCCCTCCTTACCCCTTAAAACTCCAAGCCCTGGGGAAGTTGATCTTTTACAGACATATAGCTCATGTTACCCCCAAAAAGTTGAAAAGTTGTGTTTTTAAGAGGTAAGCCTCGTTCCCAGCGCGGCTTGGAGTTCCTTCGCCCTGCAAAAAGCTCTGGGGGGTCCAATGGACTAACAGGGATCCTTACACTAGACACCTGAACATTGCAACTTGTACATGGTGGTTTCGCTTTAGTTTGGTGGAAAAAGCAACATGTTTCAAATGGTTGCAAAATGAATTTTCTTTAAGGAGCCCTGATTAACCCTTGGAGTCATAGGTGGCCTTTGGGAAAAATAGATGGTTGCCCTGGTCAATGGGTCGCCCCTCTGCTAAAAGCTCAGCTCCAATGGAGGGGCGTCCAATGGATCTCTCTCTCTCTCTCTCCGTTGCGTCCATGTCTTGACTCAGCAAGGCAACCCACTGATATTCAGGGGCACCAACAATGGATGAACCCTTGGAGTTCCTGTTTACCCCAGCCATCTTTCGTGGGCCCAACTCGGAAAGGCGCAAAACGTTTGACACTTTTTGGTGGGTCCAATGAAAAGATCCGAGCTGGTTCAAGACACCGCTGCAAAACAAAGAAAGACTGCTTTGTGGGTCCAACTCGGAAAGCGACCTATTTCAACCAAGAGTTCCCGTTTTGGGGCGGCCCCCGATTTTGACAGAGAGAGTGGGAAGATTACCATCTTGCCTGCTCTCCACTTTCATGTTTGTTGAAGAAAGGTAACCCTTTCTGTGGTACCAACAGTGCTTACACTTGATCACTTCAAAGGGCATCTATTTGAGAAGCTGGCAACCTACAAGCCAACCTTCCACAAACATAATGAGGTGGGTTGGTTGCAACACCTTCACAAACCGCCTCCCTGTCCTGATCCTGGGTTCCCATTATCTGGCGCCAGCTTTGAGGTGCACCAAACAATAAATTTTCAGAGCCTAGTGCCTCCCAAGACAAAGTTACATTGAATGAGCCATTGATTGCTGACTTTGAGGACACCCCCAAAAAGCAGGGTGTTGTTCAAACTGGCAGCAGGGTGCACCCTTCTGCTTGGCAGCAGAGGAGCCAAAGCAAACCAACCACTGACTTTTAGAACCTCCGGTCAAAACTTGGACCCCGGACTTCTGCCTTTGGGCGCCCGGGCCCCCCCCAAGGCGACGGCGCCGCCCGATCGCACGCCGTGATCCCGATTTGCCGCGGCCCGATGTGCGGCCCGATTGGCCGAGGCCGAGGGTCGGCTGGGCCTGGCGAAGGGTCAACTTGGGCGGCCGTTTTTTGGGGGGAGGTCTTGCTTGCCACCCAAAAATTGCTTGCCACGAAGTTTCAAGTCAAGAAACTGGGGAACCGAGTGCTCATAAGCTAATGGAGCACCTCGATCGTTTAAGCCTCTTGACTTGGCCACGTGAAACCGAGAGATGACCTGGCGCCCTCTCACTCGTTGTCAAAATGAGCTACCCGAGTCATTTGAAAGGTGAGTGGACCAAGGGAGCCTCAAGGGCCGATAATACGGTCCCGACGTCCACCCTCCAAGAATGAGCAATTTATTGTCGAGGCCACATGTGTCCACCTAAAACTATGTGCAAACCCATATCGCCAATTCCAAGGCAACATGCTTTCAAGTTGCCTCGGGGGAAACCACCACTCGCCAACAGTGAGCAGTAAGACGAGACCTGGGGAATTTGACCATACCTCGTCGCTTCCTCTGGAAGGAACGAGCAATCCAGTCAGATCACAATTAGGACTTGGGAAAACCACCTGGTCAATGGTTACCTTCTGTTCTGGTTAGCCTCCCAATCCCCTACTTTATCTTGAGACAAAAAATCACAGGAACAAGGCCCGTAGCTGAAAGACATTTGTTGACGAATCAGATACCAGTACCTGTCTGGAATGGCAGCAGCGTATTTGGGTGAAGTAGCCTTCGTGACAGAGTGCTGCCTGGACTCCCCAAGGCTCGTTAACACTCCTAGTCACACACCCACGACGGCGTTTTCCCCCTTGTTCAGGGACGTGGGGACCCCAACACCTGGGCCAGGCCAAACAAAATGAAACGCCACACCAGCGACTCCTGCGTGCCCCAAACCCCCGACCCCCCCAACCTCCCCCCCCCCCCTTCCCCGAAAAAGCGTCGACGTGTTTCTTGTTTCTTTTTTCTGCGCGCGGCCGGTCGCATGTCATATTTCGTCCAGGCGTTCAAAGGGTGGCGGGTCTTCCGCAAGAAAATTCCAACTATTGCAGCTACCCGGGGGGGCGGCCAGTCAAGCTTGAAGCCTTCCGCTTGCTTCAGGCGCTGGAAAGCAAATACCAGTTTCTGATCATACTCCTCAACATCAATGATGTTTTGCCCCCCGGCCAACCACATCTCCATCTGCTTGCTTTTGCTAGGGGACTACAACGGATCCATGGATCGACTACCTCTCGCTTGCCCAGTGGCCATGGGGAAAAACAACACGCGCTCTGTTGTTGCCTGAGTTTGGGGGGAACTCCGGTCAACACACAGGAGCCGCCACAACAAACAAGATAAACGAGCAGCACCACACCTGCTTTACACAACAAACATCTAAACCACACAAAAGCATACAAAAACAACGTGCACAAACGAGAAAGAGCAAAGCCATCGCGGCCCTGCTCTGAGCCACTGGGCGGCTTCCGTCCGAGGAATTCCTACCTCTCCTCCCGAAACTGGACGTCAAAGTCCTTGAACTCCTTCTTCAGCTCTATCCTTCGATTTGCCGCATGGGGTCACTCTTTGACTTGAGGTTCTACAAAATGTAGTCTTCCATTTGCTTTTTGGCCCCCTGGCGGGAAACAAATCTGTCCAGTGGTGATAGATTCCCTTTACAACCAACAAGGGAAAATATTATTAAGCAAATGATGCAAATGGAAGTAGTTCCTCCAGATGGTGGACCTCCTTGTTGGTTGGCATTTGACAAGGTAGCCAAAAGGACAAAAATCAAGCAAACCATTTTTCTTGAAGGATTCGTTGCCCAGTGGGGTCAACATTTTGATTGTTCGAGGCTTCTCAAAATGGGAATCCGTCCTTCAAAATGCTCGGTGCCCTTTTTATTTCCCGAGAAAGCTATCAACCAGAAGGGCTGGAATGGTGTCCACTTAGGGGGTGACTTTGATAGTGGCAGGCATTACCATCAGGAAGCGGACTCGTTCTTGCTGCAGGATTTTGAGGGGACACCCACCCTCCAAAAAGTTGAAAAGGACCCTGGAAATCTGGGTGAAAAATGTTTGCCAGCACCAAACTGCCAGAGACCTTGGTAAAAAAAGAGCCCTTCTTTGGGGTTGAGCTTGTGTCATGGAAGCGCCCGCGCGCCCCAAAGAGACAGTCCCAGAGACCCACAAGGATTCAATGGAAAAGAAGGCCGTGGGACATTTCGTCTTGTGATTTCTTCAAAAGGCAACCCGCCAACCTGGATGTTCAGACGTCATGTAACATCACCCCCACCAAGGGCTACTCACCTTGGGCCAAAAAGGTGATGTTTACAACCACCAAAAAGGGAAATGTAGGGACCAGTGTGTAAGTAGATTATGTTAAAACCATGGTTATAACTTGGGGAACTGGGATTGCTCCCTCTTACCCTGGCTATCAGCGAATTACTTACTAAGTTGGTTGAACTTCCAAGAACCCCCTGGCATTGTGCGCCAACTGGCTGTGGGTCAAAACCGTTTTGGATCCCATTTTGGGGTAGGTGCCTGGCATTTTGCGCCAGTTGGCAGTGGGTCAAAACCGTTTTGGATCCCATTTTGGGGTAGGTGAATTCACCACCCATTTTAGAACCTATTTTTCTGTGGGGATTGGTTGATGCTCACTGGGGGTACGATTTGGATTTTGACCCATGGCCACATATGTTTGACGGTCTATCATCGCTGGCCGCTGTTGGGGGATCATGTGGTGGCCCTAAGGTGGATCATGCTGGGATTTGTGCAAATCCAACTCACCTTTTGGGATTCCCTTTTCGGAGCTCTCATGATTTGATCCGAGTCTCTTGATGCCCTCAGGCACCTTGGCCGCCCGAAAGCTCTTCACCACGTCGAGGAGGGTGTCCTGCGGACATGTTGGTTCTTTGATTCGGTGGTTGTGGGGTTTCCGCAGAAAACCGTACTTGTTCCATTTGCTTAAGCCCCCTGGACTAAAATACAAATATGTCCAGTGATAGGTTCACTTTAAAACCAACAAGGGAAAATAGTCTTAAGCAATTGGAAGAGAAACTCCAGGCGCTCCGGAAACACAATCGAAAAAAGCAACCAGGCCAGGTACCCTTAAGGGTAACACGTTCAAAGGGACGCCAAAAAGAAACTAATTAGCCGCTATGGAGGCTGCCCGCTTCTATGTTGGGAGACCCGTGTCCATCATTGCTCACGGGGATCTCCCGTTGAGAAGCGCCTGCATATCGGGTTCCAAGTAATTGTTCAAATGAATGCCCTTCCACTAACAAACGGCGGCTCCTGTGCACTATCATGCTGGTTTGTGAGAGGGTTCCTCCAATCAAACAAGTGTTCAACGGGGAATGCGTGCTCTTTCCAAGCAACAACATGAGGAAAATCACGGTACCCTCGATTCTTTCCCATGGCGCAACAATTGAGTGTTTGTCCCAAACATCGGCTGAGAGTCAAAGCAGTCGGAAACAAACGTCACTCCTGGCCAAAACCATGGACTCGCCCTCCTGAATTTTGGACCCCCTGGTAAAAGAAACCTTCGTCATGAGTGAAACTGCAATCCGGGCTCCTGAGGTGCTTTAAATACAGAGCTTCCCAACCGTTCACACAAAACCTTGAGTAAAACCCTCGGCAAACCAAAACAAAATGACAAACGAAGGGGAAGTCAACAAAATCACGCCAAATCCGTTCTGCATACATGGGCCCATGAGGATTGTAGGAACAATCGCAGGCCCACAGTTACCATGCTGAAAAAGGATTACTTGTTATAGCTGTCTACAACTATTGCATAAGGATTGGTGACTATTGCAACTTGTCAAGAACAAGGCCGATTTCACCGTCGCACAATTCCCTAAAAATCAGACTGCTGACTTGAGGATCCCAAAGTAAGAGACCTTGAAGGGTGGAGTCGCTCGTTTTGCCCCCCCTGCCCCCCGGTTTTTCCGTACAGTGAGCCTGCGGCAAACTAGGCGGCTCTATGACAGTTGCCAGGTGCAGCTAAGCCCAAGAACTGAGGTGCCTTGTCTCACAAAGATGGCGCTTCCCGAAATGGAATTCGGACCCCTTTTGCTTTGTATTCCAAGGGACGCCAAGGGGAAATCAGCTAAGCTTGGCAAATGTACGGCCGAGTCCAATTTCGAGGAACCCCCATGGCGAGCGGACACCGAAGAAAAGCGGACACCGAAGAAAACCTGCCCCCTCTCAGCACCCGGCCTTCATTTCCCGGTAGCGGGTGGACACCACGCCGCCCCAGAAGACCTGGGCGCGATGGTTGCTTGCAAGCGATGCAGCCCCAGGCATCCGGAGCGGGAACTTTCAGGGGACACCAGGCGCTTCCTGTTGGTATTTGGCAGTGGCTCAAAAAACCGGTACCAAAATGGAACCCCGGCAAGTGGAAACCTGGACCAAAACCCTCCTGGTTAATTTTGAGCCACACCCATTTGAACTTGATGGGAAACCACCTGGGCAAACAACTTTTTATCATCGTCATCCCGGGGTCAAATAATGACTGCATATCGGCGTGTATGAACCCATATGTCCCATACCATGGCCATATGTCCCACAACCAAGCCCTATGAATTGTGAATTAAGTAAACAAGTGGCTCATTCAAGGGGTTCACATACATGGGCTCGTACATTCACGTGAACCAAGCACCAACCTACGGTTTCCCAACTGACAATATACTCAAGATGTCCAACCATGGATCGTCCAATAGAATAGAATTTCAAGAATCCCTCGTGAACTCAAGAATCCAAAAGATGGAAACCAAAGGAAAAATCACCATCTTGAAAGCCCCCCAATTTGCAGCAACTCCACCCATAACAAAATATAACTGGGATGTCCTACTGATTCAAACATTAAGTTCTACGTGTAGTGGGTTGAATGGCGACTACCACTAAATCAACAAAAAAGCTAGAAACCTAAAAAGCGGCTGGGAACCACCAAGTAGAGGGAAACCTTCTGGGCAAACTCCTGTGACATCATGGGTCAAAGGACGACTTCCCTCCCACCCGGGTCCATCTTCCGAGGAACCCCCTGCCAGGTTCCACGTGAATCCATTGGTGGAGAATCATAAATTGACCCCATGGCCCACACCCAAACCACACACCCCCCCGAAACCCCCCCCCCACCCCCCGAAACCCCCTCCGGGATCCCCCGGGCCTGGAGGGGCCCTCCGGGCGAGATCTGGGTGATCATGGCGAAGCCGTCCCGGTCGATCTCGAAGCCCGCGCCAGTGAAGAGGGTCCACTCGAAGTCCACCAGCTTGTAGTTTGGCAAGCCCTCCACCTCCGAGACCTTGTTCACCTGACTCAAGCGCATGGAAGCTCACCTTTTCATGTGGGAGGGATGTGACCGGGGGTTCATCT
>CAUJNA010001502.1:1072500-1087500 GCA_963377175.1 Effrenium voratum
CCTCGCAGAACCTCGCGGAACCGTGGTGGAACCCTCGTGGAACCTTACCTCAGGGCCACCCTGAACCACCCGGGAGCTTATCTGGGCTGAGACCCCAAAGCTTGCAGCTGTTGGGGAAAAATAGGGAAACTGGAGAAATTGGACAAATTGAAAATAGTGATAGATCCCCTTTAAAACCAACAGGGGAAAATGTAAAAATATTCCTGTCAGCAAATGGTTCGGTGTCAATTTGGGTCCAGGCGAGACCCCTCCGCAAAAAGCCTACCTTGTGGGCACAATGGACAAAGTCCGCAAAGACCCCTCTGCAAACTGTGAGTCCAATGGAAAAATCCTACCTGCTTCAACCGAAAAGTTAAAGTCCAAAGATCCAACGAAATAGCCGTTCAGGTGCGGTCTTGTGGCTGTTGATGGTTGTAGTTGAGAGCTTGGGGGGCCGGTGCCTTTTCCACCCGGCTGGTTTGTCAGATTATGAGGGCGGCATCGTTCCACATGTGCAGAAGTGATTCTTAGCCAAAAGTAGCCGGGTCATGTTCAAAAGAAAGACACGAAACAGGGCCAAGTTGATGGTCTGGATTGGCTTGGAGGTTTGAATGCCTGGCTCTTGTTGAAACCATTTGAAGAGGCACACCCCAACGTACAAAGGGACCAAACTAAACTACCGAGGGCTTCCAGCCACTAAAAGAACCCGCCAAAAGAACCCTTCGAGAGGAAATTGCCCCCCGGCCACCAGCTAGGTTCCGTGTTCCAGCATGCACTGGTTTGCGGTGGAGGTTTGGGGTGGTTAGTTACAAGACTGAAGGGGTTCAAACCCCAAACTACGAATCCAAATCACCAATTGGGGTTCACCAATCGGCATGTTGATGGGTGGAAGAAGGTAGGAAAAAACCCTTCCTACGAAGAAAACGCCAAAACAACCCAAAACGGATTCGCCGGGTGTCAGTGCGTAAGTGTCCAGCTTCTCTACGGCTTCCTGCTTGGTCTTGGCCGATGCCACCTGGTCGTTTCACCCTTCGGCTGCTGGGGTTTGGAGGCCCTTAGGCCACTTGCTTGTGAAAGGGACATGGGCGCGTCGTTTTTTGGAGGCTGCCCCCCTTTTTTGGTGGCTTGAAAGGGACACCAAACAGAACACCACCAGTTTAGGGGAAACCCACCCAAAAAAAACAAAACAGAAAAAAAGGACACGCCCAAGTGAAGGGGAACCGCTCCAGCTCGGCCTGTGGCGCTGCTGCCAGCACGCCGCCCAGGCACGCCTCCCGGCGCCGGGACGCGGCGCGCCGCGCCGCTTGGGCACGCGCCGCTTGGGCGCGCGCGGCGCCGAAACCGGCGAGGGAGGCAAAGGCCAGGGATGCCTTTGGCGCCCAGTCAGCCCTGGCGTGATCCACAGCCTGAGCAACTTGCGATCGCGTAGATGGACTCAAAAAGGTCGGATCTTTTTGTTTGCGCCTTAAACGTTCTTCCCAAAAAGGTATAACGTCCAGGAACTCAGGAAGTGAGGAAGCTTTGGACACGATTTGCGGGTCCGTGGCCTCGGGAAAAAGCAGCAGGATGCAACTCACACCCTTCCCCGAATTCCTTCTCCCAGTTTTCTCCAATGAAGCCCTTTTTGCAGGGCAAAGGGGTGTTTAGAGAAGGACGGGGCCGGGATGCCATGAGGCAAATCGGAATACCCCATGGTCCTCACCGCTTTTTTGAAGGGTCGGGGTGCTCATTGAAGGGGTCGGATTCTGCATCGGAGGGCTCGGGGAACTTCACCAAAAGGGAAACCCCAAAAAAGAAAAACATTTCGCCATCGACGGGAAACCAATTTGTTTGGGGGGCTCGCCATTCAATTTGGTCAGAGCGCATGGCGGAGAAGGAGCCAAAGGAAGCCATGTTTGCGATGTGGTTTTGCGCTTGACTATGCTTTGATCAGCCGCAGGGCCACCCAAAAAAAAACACCACGGCAAACATACTATAAATATGAAGTATGCAGTTGTATACACATATATATACCGAAGCCGACTGCCTTTCCAACACTCCAACTCACCTCATCTTTCTGCGAGCATCTTTCTGCACTAGATCCTACACTAAACAAACAAATCCAGTAAAGGTACCTTCATGGCTTCCGCCCGCAAAAAATATCTTTGCAGCACCGGGGGCCGAAAACGGCGTCACTGGCGTGACCGGCACGCGCGTGACCGGCGTGACCGCGGCTGAGGGCAGCAAGAACGCGACCGCCATGGCCCGGGCAAGAGAACTCCGGCGAAAATTTGAGCGAAAATTTCCAGACTCGGCGGCGAGGAGACACTGAAAGCATGAAAAGCCATGCCAACAAAGCGGCCACGGAAAAATAAAAGGCACGCGTTTTGTTGGTCAGCGATGTTGAAGGGAGACCCAAAACCCGAAAAGCTCTCAAACAAAAGGAACAAATGGCATCACTGCAGGTCTGGGACAAAACCGACCCCAAATTGTTGGGTTTCCTGGTGGCTTTCGATTTGGCGGGGTTACCATGGCACCCAGCGGCTTAACCCCCGCGAGTTGCATCGGGGAGGTTTTGCCTAGACACGGGGGCCGTTGAACTGCTTCCATCTGCTGAAGTCCCACTGAAAAATTGAACATATTTCTGGGAGTGACAAATTCCCTTTACAACCAAAGGGGGCGGGATATATATATATATATATATCTATATATATATATAAAAACGCGTTTCAGCCGATGAAAGCCTTTCATACCCCATGACACATGACAGCCCTGAGCCCAAGGCATGAAAGCCACGGAATCTTCTTCTGGAAAAATATCTTCGTTGTTGAGTTCCATGTGAATTTGCAGGGCAATTTTGCTAGCACAGGTGTCCTCATAGGTGTCCTTTTGGGGTAAATAGATGGCCCTGGTAGATGATTAAACCACCAGGTAAACCAGGGCCGTCTATTTTTCGGCCAAAACAACCAAAAAGGACACCTATGTTGGCTACTGGAAGCCATAGGCGCAACAAAAAAGCCTCAGGCCTCCGAGCCGCATCCGGCCTCGGGCTGCGCGCAATGGACGCGCCGACCTCGCAAGCAGCGGAAGCAGCGGTGGTTCTCAGCAGGGAATGACTTGGACTGATCCCTACTTCCATTTGCTTAAGCCCCCTTTAAAAAAAAGTAGTGATTGATTCCTTTGAAAACCACCAGGGGAAATAAAACATATTCTTAAACAAATGGAAGCCTATAAATGCCTATAAACCCTCATATATGGCTGTGGCTCAAAACTTACTGCCCAAAGTGGCCCCCTTGACAAACAAAAGCAAAGACTAACACCTGCGTAACCCTAGCTCTTTCATCTTAAGCCATACCCATATGGCTTCATAACGGGGAATCCCCAAAACGGTTCACGGTTCATTCCCAACACCCGGACTCGGTCGTTCCCCACCGGTCACAAAAACCACCCCGCCTGCGGTGCTTGCACCGGGGCCACAAAGGCGGCGTGCATGCGAGCCCGGGGCCTGGACGCTGGCGTGTGCATCGTTTGTGTCACTTCCCATCGAGTCCCAAAAAAAGTACCCAAACTGTTTGTATGGCACACAAATAGTCCTCCAAGGAAGTTATTGAAGTCCATGTACTCAGGAAGTGAGTGGGCCAGCGCTTGGTTGTTGCAGGTCTAAAAGGTTATTGCCTAGAGCCGGTTGTGTCAAAAAACACCTCTGCACTCCAATCCCGCCACAACCCGTCCGACCTGCACCGGCCAGTAACTGCCTTTCGGGCGCAAACGCGGGACAACTAGCTAAATGGCTGCGACGGATCAAACGAAGCTTGGCGATTCTTGCAAACTAGCTGCTGTTTGACATGTTCAGCTGTGTTTGACTCTTGCTCGATGGGGCTTCAAAACAACCCTCCCCACAAAAACAACCAAAACAAACAGGCAGCTTAGAGGGAACTCACTAAAAAGACAACCGGCAACGCCACATAACAACACTACTTGGACCAACCTTGCTCTGGGCCAACACGTCTCGGCAAATTGGAATCGCTCTGTTGAGCTCGGAATGCGCCAGAACACATTGCCCCTTGTTGCCTAAACTATCGGGGTTTCCAGGGCGCGAAGCCACCACTGTCATAAATCATCTTCCGCACGGTCCGTGTGCTAATTTGGGAAAAGCCTAAGTTACTAAGGCACGTAGTTCCTTGATGTGACTTCCTTTCCTGAGGAAAGTGTTGAGATATGGAAGCTTTCTGTTGGGGGCATCTGTTGGTTGCGTTTTTGCACGGAAACTCAAGGAACAAATATCTTCTTTGTTTTGTTTGTTTGTTTTGGAGGGGGCTGCTCATTTGCGCTCTTCAGCCCTCTGTTCAAATTAATTCTCAGCATGGGAGATCGAATCCTCCCGGAGGTTGTTTCACTTTTGGTTTTGCTGGGTTCGACGCCTTTCCATAGGTGCCCTTTTGCAAAAATATAATTATGGCCCTGGTAAATGGAATAACCCCCGTCTAAGCCAGGGCCCTCTACTGTTTTAAGCAAACCAACCAAAAAGGACACCTATGAGCAGTTAATTCAGCCACACCCCATGGTCCACAAACAAGGGCAGTCCTTAGTCCCTCTCTCACTCCCATGGCCAAACACCATAAGCTGCGACTTCCATTTGCTTAAGCCCCCCGGAAAAATAAACATACTCACTGGCTGAGTGGATGGCCTAAAAAAAGTCCAAACTGTGTATTTACCACTAAAATGGTCTTCCCAAAAAGTGTAAAGTTCATGAACTCAGGAAGTGAGCATATATTGTTGTGATCGATTCCTTTTAAAACCACCAGGGGAAAACCTCAAACATGTTCTTAAACAAATGGAAGGCGAAGAAGAGCGCGCAAGGAAGCCGCCAAAATGCGGCAAAACCGTCCAACCCCTTCCTCACCCCTCCACCGACTCAGAGCCACATGGAAAGGTCAAACTTTGATTTACTGGTACTAGTCACTATCCGATTGGGGTTTCTTGGTTTCTTGGGACGCCCTGGAGTTTGGCCAGAGCCCCAACACGTAGTCCTAGCAAAAGGCCCTAGACGAAACCTACACACAAATTGGAATTTGGGTTTCTTGTGGGCTCGGTCTGTCGGTCACTCCCCGACCTTTTCACCCGCTCTCCTTGTTTTGCGCGATGCCGTCGGCTCTTTGGACTGCACGATGTGGACCCATGGTTGGGGGGAAAGCCGCAGCCTCCATTTGTTTGAGTCTCCTGGAAAAAATGCCAGTAGTGATAGATTCCCTTTAAAACCAACAGGGGAAAATCAACATATTCTGAACCAAATGAAAGGCAAGCTCCCGCGCTTTCCGTGTGACTGTTCTCTCACCCTCCTGCCATGTCGCCAGCCATCAGGCCCTAGATCCTGCTGAGGGGAAAGAGACACCGCGATTGAAGAAACAATCCGTTCCAGACTTGTTCTTTGTATCAGCCTTAAGCTGGCCTTAAAGCCCCAGCTTTGCCCGCAACCATGTGCATGGGATCTTGCGACCCTTGGCAGAAGCCGGGCTGCATGGCTTAGCCACGCTGAGCCCAGGCTCTGCCCTTCTGGAGGACTACAGCCGCACAGCCGCTCAAGTCTCCTGCGCTTGCTTCAAGTGGAAGTTGGCCAACTTGTGCTTGCCTCAGTCCGAACACAGACTCCAGCAACATCCGTTGGTTCACCAGCAGGATAAAGATAAGTTGATGCAACCCAACATCAATCGATCCACCAAGGGGATCGTTTCAAGCAAGTTCACTCAGACGGCAACCCAAGTTCCGGGGATAGCACGCAGAAACAAGAACTTAAGGCCTTACCAAGGGGATCCCAAGTTGCCCCAGAGATCCCGCGGGAAAAAGGCTAACCCGTGTTGAACCTTCTTGGCCGGACTAATCAACCCCAGTTTCAGGGGGGGGGGGGGTCCGGAGTTTGGTGGGGAATCAAGCCACCCCCCTAGTAATTGGGCGGGTTCTAAATAGATGCGAGGTCAACAGTAGAGCACAAGCCCCCCAAACAAAACGGGGCAGGCGCCCTTGGTGCGCCCTGGGTGGCCAAGATGCAGTGGAAGTACAGCATCGGAGCGTCCACCAAGCGCGCCTCTTGCAAATGAGCGCCTGGACCGAGGCAAGAGCGACCCGGCAAGAGCCACGGACCAATAGAGAGCGGAATGCTCGTGGGTTGCTTTGGGGGACTTGGCGCCCAACAAGCAAGACAGAGTCACTGTGCCGTTCATCAAGCCACAAATGGAGCATTTAACTTCCATTTGCTCAAGCCCCTGGAAAAAAAGAAGGAAAACACATATTTCCAGTAGTGATGGATTCCTTCTAAATCCAATAGGGGAAAATAGAAAATATTCCTAAACAAATGGAAGTTAACCTTCGGGCAAGCTGAAAGCGAGGTCTCTGCCCAACCTCACAAGTCGTTGCACAAATGCCATGTTCACCCCCCCCCCCCAAGGCAGCGTTCCAACGAGTTGAAAAGGCAACAAATATGGCACGTGCCACGTTTTTAATGCACTTGACATGTTGCCTTCCGGACCATGTGCTGAGGGGCCGGGCCAAATAGCGGATATAGAGAGGTTTTGGTGGGAGCACGGCTGGCAAATCTGATTAATGCGCCAGCCCAGTAACCCTTCGAATGCTCAAGGATCTACTCAACAATCTATATAAAGCAGACCAAAAGCAAACACCCCCATCCCCCTCAACATTTCCAGGTAGCTTTTGGAGGTACGGATGCTCCAAGATCTCCAAAGATCCCCTGAAACCAATGCTCCATGCTGTCCACACATGTTTCCTATAGGTTTGCAGGGGCCCAAAACCTCCAAGCCCCACCCACAGGCCCCGAGACGGCAACATGCACGTCGAGGCCAAGGCAGGGAGTGCAGCAGCAGCAGCACAGGCAATGGATGATGCAGTCCTTACGCGTCTTAGGTTTAAAAACATAAAAAAAAAGGTGTCAGCAACCTTTCAGGCAACCCCCCGCCCCCCCAAAACAACGGGGGAACTCGCGTCCCAGGCATGGGATAGCTGGCCTGTTGTTCAAATAGATGGGGGTTCCCGGAGAAATGGAAGAAACCCAGCTAAACCAGGGCCGTCTATTTTTTAAGCAAACCAATCAAAAAGGACACCTATGGTCAGCAACCTTTCAGAAAACCCCGTCCCCCAAAACAAGGGGGGAATCGCGTCTTGGAGGAAAAACCCTTGGAACAAGTGCCAAGCAGCCCCACCACAGTCCAAACAAAGTTGGGAATGCTGCCAAGCGTTTTGAAGGACAGGTTGGGGTTTCGAGAGAAACAAGGGAAAGCACATTTCTTGGTCCACGCGTCCCTGTGGGGCTCGAGGTGGATCCGGAAGGCTTGCCGAATCCCTGGCCAGCGCTCGAAACTGCATGGACTTTTGGTTCTACCATGATGTGAGCCCTAGCTTTCCCTGGCTTGCCCTAGCCCAACGAAACTAGCTAGTCTGCCCATCAAGGTTGATGTGGGCTAAAGTAGAGAGTATCAAGCCGGGGCGTGGGACACACTTACATCCACCAAAACGGCCATTAGCAGTTTTGGGCGCTGAAATATCCTTCCCGCCGACTCACGCTTTGGCATTGTTAGGCGGCCCGGGGGCGGAAAGGGCGCCTTGTGCAAGCGACAAACGAGGCGAGGCGAAGCAAAGCCAGCAAGTCATCTTTCCGACAGCTTTGTTTACTGGAGCCGTTCTGACCCCCCCATCTACCACTGCCGATCGCTTCTCGGCTCGGGTGTCATGCCGGCACGACGGTAGCGGGCGTAGAAGTTGAGGCAGGGCCAAAACCAGGGGCAAAGCACGTAGGCCGCTAGGACCTGGCGCAAGCAACAGAGAGGAAAAGCACCCGCAGATTCAAATATGGGTTACCCACGAAGCAAACATCAGAGGGGAAAACCACGGAACTTCTTGGAGACATGGAACCCAAAAACAGACAACCCAAAAAACATGGGAATCTCCAGTTCAGTGATCCTCAAACAAAAATCGGAAAACCCCCCAAACACAAAATTGGGAAGTGGGGGCTGAGCTTTGGGGTTGCTCCCTGCACCAAAACAAAACTATATGGATTCGCAACGGATCAAGCCAGAAAAGTCCGGACTTCTGGCCTATTGGCCTATTGGACATCTGAATTTGTGCCAGAAAGGGGGTACCCTTTGCGGGTTGGCCTTCAAAGGCGAGCCAAAACGGAAGCCAACCATTTCGAGGATCCCCTATTCTTAGACAGACCCGTACTGCTTAGTATCTCCGAAAGGACAGAGAACGCAAAACAATTGCCACGCAAAGAGACACTCTCGTCAATCTGGTCTAAAACATTCGGCGTGTTTCCCCTGAAAGTGACGGATCCCCTCTAAGTGGGCACCACCCAATTAATCCGCAGGGTCCCTTCAAGGATACATTTGGGCCAGTCAAATCCCTTATCAGCTGATGTGGAGGATTCAGCCCTCCTTCTAAAGCAGGCGTTTGGGATCCTTCTACCGGGAACCAGGCTGAACATCCCTCCGCAAAATTTCACATCCGAGCGTCCGAGCCTTCCAATAGCCTTGCCACTCCGGCACTCCCAAGGTGTGCCAGGTGTCAGCCTCCGCTTTCCAACCCCCAAAAGTGGGTGCCCCCTGGCTTTTAGAGACCCCTTTTTGCTGGTCTAAAGGGAACCCAAAAGGAAAACCCCTCCTTTTGGCGTTCTCAAAAACAGACACACCCACCTGGAGCCCAGGCTAATACCACCTGGATCCTCCAAATCAAAAGAAACTCGGGTGCTGCAGTACCTGGACCAAATATGTGCCCTGTAAGGGACCCTGTTAACATGACCTTTCCAAGCCTTGCTATGTTAGCAACGTTCCCAGGGCTTCCGGGCGGTTTTGTCCTGAAGCGAACTCACCATTCTAACTTGGGTGCCGTAGATCCCCCAGCAAAAAGTGAAACTGCTTGCTGCTTGTGAGGACATATGAGGGGAATTCAAAACGTTAAAGCCTAAAGATCCAACCCAATAACAGTAGAGCTAAACGGAGCTGTTTGTCCTTAAGCGAAACCCCCTATGAGTCGCTTCCCAGCTGCGAAAGACACCCCCTGGTTTGGGCAACTTTCCTCACGGGACCCCCAGTCACCCCTGGTGGACGGGAGGGCTTTGTCGAGTTGACAATGTTCGGGTTCGTCGTGGATGATTAAAAACGGGGTCGTTGCCCCAAGAGTACGCCCTAGTGACCAATCAGGGGTAACTTGGATGTTCAACCACTTAGTAGGTTACAACCAGTGTTATAACTTATTCCTCGTGTAACTTGTGCTAGTCCCCTTATAGCCATAGTTATAACCTACCTACTGAGTTGGTTGAACATCCAAGTAGTACCTCGTGCTGAGTTTAAGCCATGCTTGCGACACAGGCAACCCAGTTTCTGGTTGGCTCAACTCGGAGGCCTGAATCCCCGAGTGCTTCGGGTTCTCAAGAATGCCCCATGTTGGACCGTTTTGGTCACTGATTCTGACCACCCCCCCCCCCCGCCCAAACAAGTCGGTAAACAACAATGCACACACAGCAGTCTCGAAATAGTGAATCCTTGATGCTTTAGGCTGGACGAATGGAAATGACAGGATTTCGATTTGTTGGTTCTTGCGGGGCCTCTTGCTCTAATCCAATGGTCGAATGATTACCAAGAAGCCACAGGCAACAGTTTAAAGTTGGAAACTGAAGCTGAACAGGTAAACAAAAGTGGGCAATTTTGCTTCATGGAGGGTTGGCTCAGGGAGGGTTCGGTGGCAATGAGCGAAAACCCAATAAATCAAGCACTAGGTTGCTCCTAGTTGACCCTTTCACAAGTGTGGAAGGTTGGCCCCTTCAAAACGAACACAAGACCAAAAAGCCCAACCACAATGCTCTACCCTTGGCAACCGTAAAGCAGGTTGCAGGTCGAGAACAAAGGGCGTTCCCTAAGAAGTGGGACTAAAGTGACTACAGGCCCTGATCGAAGACCATGTGCCCGGAAGGGATCTTCTCTTGGGTATGGCAACGCATGCGCGGCCTTCAGCCGCCTGGAAAAAGCAACTATCTACAGTAATGTTCGCGCCCGATTAGTAATGGGATAGTCAATAATGCAATGTTTTTCTTATTGTGGTTCACCCCCATTGTTGATGGGACCCAGAATAACTGAAAGTGTTTTTTGCCCGGGGGGGGGGGGGGGGGGGGAATCCAAAAAATATCCACACACTTGCTTAAAAGCATTCCCCTTCTCATTGGTTGCCCAACACAAAACCCAAAGCCAGCTGCAACCTCTGAAATTTGAAAACCACCCCCAGCCCTGAAACTGCAAATTCTTTATTAAACCGTGTTAAACCAAAAAGAAAACAAAACAAAAAAACAGGACAAGGGTACCCCTCACAGACCCCACTGAACCACAACCATGGCATTCTTTAGGGGGACCAAATTAGTTGCAAGCCCCCAGCCCCCTCCAGAAAGTAAACTGTCAACAGCATTCCCCTCTTAATTGGTGGCCCACTAAGCATTCCCCTTTCGGTTGGTGGCCCACTTGCTTAAAAGCATTCCCCTTTCAATTGATTTCTTTCTAGCTCAAGCCCTCTCTGGCTGAAAGGCACACCCTTTGAATGGCTACTAACGTAATTAGCATTCCAAAAAGCATGCTCAGGAAGAAGTGGTTGCAATACTAAAGTAGAATTCCAAAAAGGAAGTGGCTGCAATACGAAAGTAGAATTGGGCCCCAAAATCCTCCATTATCTCCATTGTTTGGACGTCCCAACAGTGAGCCTACAGAATTCTAGTGCCTCCATTGTTGAGGGCGGGGGGCCCTTTATTAATCAAGTTCCAACATTAGTGATACATGTCCATAAAATCCAACAAGGGAAAATGACACATGTCCTTAGGCAAATGGAAGACAAGTAGCACCCGCCATCGGATTCCAACTGCCTGGCGACAGAGGGGGCACAGTGCGTAGCTGAGGCAGAGGTCCGGGTCTTCGCATGGCGAGCACAAACCGTCCACGGCCTGCGCGCGGCATTTTGTGGAAGAGAGGGGGAGGTCCAAGCGGACCTTCGAGGTCCGCTCGTTTTTGGCTCCGTCCTAAAGAAGTGGCTAAGTGGCTCAGTGACGTGGCTTCCCTTCAAATCTACCCTGCGCGCGCGCTCAATGCGTTTTTTTGGTTAGCTTCCTTCTACCTGGTGTTTCTTCATTGATGTTGAGCTCAGGGGCCCATTTTGCTTTCCAGGCCACTCGGGCAAAAGTGGGCAAATGCAAAAGCATAAGCAGTATCCCCGACAACCTCTGCCACCCCACGCTTCCTCTCTGAACCCAGTATTGAGCCTTGATTTGAATGGGCTTGCTATGAGCTTTTTGCCAAACCAAGTAAATCATCAGCTTCTCACTGTTGGCGATTTGACATAGTGACTTGGTGGTTAAGGTGGTTGAGGCGCTTGAGGGGTGGTTTCTCATTTACCCCAAAATGATGGTTTTCCTGTTGGTCTCCCTTTAAACCCAAAGGAAAAAAACAGGCCTCAACAAAGACATACACATGAAAACGCTTGCAACTAATTTATTAGCCTCTTGCATTGTCCTCGGGCACAAACAAGTTAACGGAGGGACCTCACGTCAACCTCACGTCTGTTACTCGAGGGGAGAATCTCGCTGTGGGCCATACAAAGGGAACCAAAACGAGCAAGCAGCAAGCAGAGAACAAACAAACCAGGCAACTAGCAACCAAAGCAAAACACGGTCAAACACGAGGCACAAAAGCAAAAACAACGAGCCAACCCGGGAAACAAGCCAGCATGCGCGGCTTCCACAGGATACTCCTTCGGACTTGGAAGGCGGCCTGGCCTGCTTGCGTAGTTTTTGTCGCCCTTCACCTCGGCAACACACGAAACCAACCCCACGAAACAAGCAACTCAAGCAAAGACAGGACGAAAACAGATGCGGGTTGATCAATATCCCTGGCCCAAATGACCATGGGTTAAACCCCCCCCCCCCGTTTTAGTGGGCATCGTCATTTTGGTGTTCCCCCCAATCATCCCATCGGACCTGATCAACCCCCAGGCGTCTGTCGGTGTCGGATCCCGAGCTGCCAGCGACCCATCTCCTGCTGCCCTGGCCGCTCCTGGGAAGGTGCCAACTTTGGCTCGGCCGGGCTGAAGCCTCCTCCCCCCCCTCCCCCAAAAACATAGACTCCGGGTGAGGGACACCCAGAGTACCCAAAAAAACAAATTAAATGAGCTCTGGGTGAGGGGACCCCCCCCCAAAACAAAAAAGAACTCTGGGTGAGGGATCGGTGTTCGGCTGAGGAGCCTGCTCCGGGAGCGTTCCAGGCGGTGTTCCGGAGCGGCTTCCCAGTTGAGCGGCGAGTGGTCCTTCCCTGCAATCCGTTCCCCCTATTAGTAAACATCTCTACTCTTGGTATGGTAGCTTTTTGCAGACCCCCAGGAAAATGAACAGAGCCAAAAAACTAAAAAACAAAAAGAACATGCCAAGAACAGTGAAGTAAAGGTCTCCCAAATAATAAATAATTGTATTTATTAGGTTAGGGGGGGGGGAGGGGGATGGGGGGGGGGGAAGGCGTTTTATTATTGGGGGGAGAGGATTAAACTTGAATTGACGTATCTCACCCTTCCGCGATCCTTCCGCAGGAAATCGTCGAAGGCAGCTTCCGCGAGGGAATTGGTGCCAGGGGTTGGCTGGTAAACGTGCACTTGGCAAAAACCACCCCAGACAAAAACACACCTTCCCTTTGCGTAAGCCCCCTGGAAAAATAAACATATGTGCAGTAGTGAAATCGCCCCTTAAAAACCAAGAGCTAACGAGATTTTATTGAGCAGATGGAAGCAACCACTGTGCGCTGCGGGCCTAGTGGTCTACGACTGCAGCCCTACAAGCGCTGCAAAAGCCGCGAAGTCTCGTAGATGTGTGGAGGAACCTGTGCTGATGTTTAGCCCCAAATGGGATTCCTCCATTTGCTTAAGTCTCCTGGAAAAAATAAACATGTGTCCAGTAGTGCTAGATTCCCTTTAAAACCAACAGGAAACAAAAAATATTCTTAAGCAAATGGAAGGATTTACTTCGACGATCAAATGAACTTGGGTGAATCCGGACGACCATAGTACCCAAAAAGTCGATAGAAGTTGCAGGGGGAGTTCATGAAATAGTTGTCATGAAATTGTTATACCTGCTGACCTGCTTGTTTGAGCGGGACAAACACGCCACTCATGTGTTCTCTACAAGGACCAGGATTCAAACCCCCAAACCACGCACTGGTTTTCATGCAAACCAGCCCAAGTATTTTTGAGCACCCTCATCAAGCCAGGTTAGTTAGATCAACGCTAAAGCCACACCACAGACATACTAAATCAGTCATTCAAGCATGGATGGTCGAAAGTCAAACGAGGGTCCCACTTGGGCTTTTCCAAACGAAAGCAGAGCGCCCAATTTTGCAGGCTCCCCTTTTTTCAAACAAACCCACACCATCCCATACCGCCCATAGTCTTCCCAAGACCCGCCTTCTCCAACTCCACCATACCACTAAGTGGTATGGCAACACCTGGCGCCGAATCCGTTTCGCCATGTGACACGCGCAGCTGTGCACTTCAGGTACTTTGCGGTGGGGCTTTGCCGCCTGGGGCAACCAAAAAGGTCAACGAGCAATACCTCAATTTGCTCGAATCACAAGTCGCCTGCAAATTTTGGAGGAAAGAACTTGCATGAATGCAGTCGCTCGCTTTGTGAACCCGCGGTCCCACCGAAATCACGAAAAAGTGCGTACCCCGCCCCTTTTTGCAAGGCTATGGTCCTTTTCCTTTGGGCGTGGGTTTTCTCATCGGAGCCTTAGCATGGGGAGCCGTTGGTGAATCGGTGACACCCCCTTTTCATGGCAGCACTAGATAATTACTGTAAACCTCCAGTTTGGCCTGGTTGAACAGTTGAAGCTGACAAGGTCTCAGGGCTGGCAACATGTAAGCTACGGCTTCCATTTTCGCGCCAAAGGAATCTCCAGATTGTCCAGTAAGCTTCGGTTTCCTGGGTAGGTGTGTACGTACTCAGCCCCCCAGCGGAATGTGAACCCTCGTCGAGTCCCTTGGCCAATCTTCGACCCCTTGGCCAATGAGGTATCCGAAACCCCTCGAGAGCCTATCGCAAAAACCCCACAGCTTTCAGCTGATAGGGGAGCAACACGTTGTGCAGTTCTGCAGAACAAATGAACAATTACTTTTCGCATCTATCCAAACTTCGCAATGAAAACCTCGGGAAAGCACGGCTTCAGGCACCCCAAATGTTGTAAGACTCGCTGGAGGTCTGGCTTGCCACCTTCAGGTTGCCGGGACCCAGGAAGAAAGTGAGGCACTGCTCGGGCGTTTTTCGGTTTTCCAAGGCTGGCCCTGGACTGGCAGGACCCGTTTGGCCCCCGCCAAAAAGTCTGGAAAGGCATGGGAAAAACACCGGGGGTCCTCAACAAGAACAAACACAGCAACTGGAAGGCCAAGTTGGCCCATCGCTAAGCCGGCCCTCGTTACGGTTTTCCGCCTGCCGCCCGAGCGTTCCTGACAGCCGCCTGCAAAGGGGGTGGAAAGCGGTGGTGGGTTACCCCTTTTCTGTGGTCAAAAGGACAACCATTGTGCCGAACCTTGCTAGTTCCCAGTTCGGAAGTAACAAGCAGGTCAAGGGAATAAACTTGAGGTTTGGGCAGACAAGCAAGGTTTGGGGAATGAACCTGCGGATGCCCAAACAAACCACTGGGGTTTTGAGGAACCAGCGGGAAAAAGATGGATCATTGAACCCTGGTGAGGTGTGTGGACGCGGTTGCAATCGCCGTCTTGGAAACCGAAAATCCAAATGGCAAAGACTTCCTGTAGGCTTGGCCCCCCAAATTAGGTTGTACATGGTGTTTCCTTTTGGTGTCCAAATGGAAACTGCGCTGTAGGGGGCCCTTCATGTTGCGGACATGAAAAGCCTTTTTATTCTGCCAAGGTTGTGTCTGTAACCGAGCTTCCTTCTGTCAAAGGTGGCATTCGTTGCGCACAGACCCAACAGACATCCAAGGGTCACCCACAGGCACCGGC
>CAUJNA010001503.1:0-73051 GCA_963377175.1 Effrenium voratum
CCAGAAACCGGTGCTCACGCGCTCCTGCTTGCCGTCTACTACCACCTCTTGAAGGTCGTAGACAGGCATGAGGCCTTGCAATCCATGCAGTGCATCCAGTTGTTAGTCTATCACGACTGGGAGGGGGGTTGTCAAAACTTTGGCCCGTGTTTTGGGCCCTGCGTTTTCCTTGTGCCGCCTTTTTGGAGGGGGTACCACCGAGGGCCCCTGATTTTGAAAACCCCACAACTGTCTGCCCAGGGCGTCTCACTGAGACGGCGCTGACCCGCTGCATCTACCTGGCTGTAAGGACAGTCATTCTGTGAAGGTCGAAAGCTCGAGTGGTAAATCAGCCAGAACCACAAAAGTCGTGAGGTTGCTAGTGGCGTCACCTGTATCAGCCACCTTCTGCTTTGTTCTCAGAACGTCGTTTCGGCGATGAGTCTTCAACTTGAGATAGTGTGTTGCTAGACTGTAACTCAAGGTTGAGAGGCTGGAACACGTATCTGGGAAGCTAGCTGCTGGCTGCACATGCATTGCTTGATGCTTTGTCTGAAGCTGTGGACCATGCACATAGACATCAGACAATTGATCACATCGTACCTGCCGGACCCTCCAGTTCCTGGCGTTCATGCTGCCCCCTCCCAGGCCGGCCAGTCATTTTCTCAAGCTTGCGGCGTCGGGGTTGCGCAGTACGCAAGCACCACACCCAAAGCAGCCACAGCAGCCAGGCCAGCACCTAGGAACGAGGAACTGTCGTGGAAGCTCGGGGGTGGGGGAAACGGTCGTGTGTGTGTGTGTGTTCAGCTGGTTCTTGGATCTCTGGGGAGAACCCCAATGTTTGAGAGACTTCCTCTCAATTTGCCCCCTTTGCTCCTTCGCCCTGGCC
Source organism: Effrenium voratum (assembly GCA_963377175.1). Taxonomy (NCBI): domain Eukaryota; class Dinophyceae; order Suessiales; family Symbiodiniaceae; genus Effrenium; species Effrenium voratum. The sequence continues at coordinate 869 of CAUJNA010001503.1, forward strand.
TCTGCAGGCAAACTTCTGGACTTGCTCCGTGAGACTGCGATCGGAAGGTGCCTGGCCAGTTTCACATCCGCTCCTCCTCTTGGATTGGCCATAAAGTTCATCTCAGCCCTCGCTTTTCCGGCCTTGCAGTCTCTCCCCTGCGGTGCTCGTCGGAGATGTTGCTGCATCTTCGAAGCAAGAATCGGTGAAGGAGCTGTGACCGAAGCAGAAATGTGTGCTTCTCCAAGCAAGAATCGGTCCCCTAAAATGGTTAGCTTGGCTTCCTTTTGGCTTCCCTTCAAATACCAACCAATAGGGGGTCCGAATCCCATCTTGGAGAACATGGCCTTCTCCACATCCTCCTGGGCACCAGGTGCATGGCTCAGACGGGCCATGGCGTCCTGCATTCAACGCAGTTGATTTTTTTCCCTCCTGGAGGAAATTTGGGGAGAGGGGAGGGGACTCTCCCATGTCTCGACCGTGGAAATGTTGACCGAACCTCATCTCTCTTTCCCCAAGGGGTTCACAACAGCCTAGTCCCCTAGCAAAAATCAGCGCCAGCACCAAACCAAATGCACCCCACGAGTGCGTAAATGTTCGTCTCTCCCGGCCTCGACACCCGCTTGGTTCTGCACTTTCTGCCGAACCAGGGCCAGACTTTGCAAAGCCTTGGCGCAAAATGGCTATGTCGCAGGAAAAGTACTGCATCACAGCTCCATGCAGTCTGCCCCTGCCTCTCTTTGTAAGTTCAAGCATCGTGCGTCCAGCTCAGATGAAACTTTGTCATCCTATCTGTCACACTCAAGCTAGCTTCGCGCTGCGGCGGCACTTCTCGGTCCTGTGTCTCTGAATCCTTGCCGCCTGGAAGCAAAGTCCGGTGGCGCTGGCGGGTTGACGCATGTTGCCGTGTTGGAGGAGGTGTCGCAGCTTCAAGACGCAGTTCAAGCCGCATTACCGAACTCTGCGCCTGCCAGCCGCCACTTTTGCAGCAAGGCTTCCTCCGCATCGGCCAGTCGTCCTGCCTGGCATCTTGCCATATCTCACAACTGGCATTGAACACGTGTTCAGCCTTGGCCGCACCAAACGCCCATTCGCCGCACAGCTTTGCCCACTCCAGCGCAGACGCAGTTGCAACTTCCTGGGCTGGAAAAAGCAGCTTCGCTGGCGTTCTGCCATGTATCAAATGGCTCAGCAAGCCTTGAACATGCAGCCGTGCATCAGTTGGGACGGATAGAAGGTGTCTGGATGCATCAAGCGTCTCCTTCAGTCAAAAAAGAAAAGTGACTTGAGTCACAACCAGAAACTGGTACTAAAAGGGTCTAGCCAATGCAAAGTGGTTGGGACTATCACTCAATACCCTAAATCCACCCAAATCGGGTAGATTTCGAGGTGGCTTCCCTGCCTCCACGGCAGCCCGATCCCCGCGCATCTGGTGAAGGGAGCAAAGAGCTGCCTGAAGTCTTCGAATCCGATGGCTGCCATAAGGCTATGGGTCAAAAAACTGAACCAGGCAACCGCAGGCTTGAGTTCTTGTCCACCATGTAACCGGCTTCCATGTTGGGTGTTTGACCCACACCCGCAAAAAGCCTGGCCTGTGCTTGTAGCTGTCGCCGCTGGAACTTCGCCTGCAGAGGGGGCGAAGCTCAGCCCTAGGTGAAAGGCTCTTAGCTGCTTGGGGTTCTGATCGAAGAGTTTTTGCTCCGTTCCGCCGGGTAGGACGCCAATGTCTCTCAGGGAAGGATGCAAGTTTGCCAGTGGCCTGGCCTCTTCCGGCTCGTCCCCTGCGATCAAATCAGGCAAATCACACAAACGAAAACTCAGAACGGCCTCCTCCAGCGTGGAGCCTGCCCAGCGAGTTGTAGTACGGCATCTCTGGAACCTCCAGCGTGGAGCCTGCCCAGCGAGTTGTAGTACGGCATCTCTGGAACATGCACCGAGCTTGCAGGTCCAACTCGTTAAGCCTATGAACCATTTTGGAGGGACATGGGCACTCTCCCATTTCACTGCTTGGTAAAGGGGGGGCGTCTCGCAAATGTTGCAAAAATAAGGGACTCTCGAATTGTCCCAGGGAAACAGCACCCTCTGTCCAACAATGGAAGTGGACCGGGCTTCCCCAAAAGCCCTCGGACTGTTGCACTGAGGGTCGATTTTGGCGCCATGCTGATGCCGAGGCCTTCCCTGAGCGAGCTTGAAGCACTCCAGGGCGCGCTCCAAAGCAGGCACCGCCTGGGGCGAAACATTTCACCCTCTGGCAAAGCAGCGGGGACCCGTTTCACCCATTGGCTGAAATCATGCCCTACATGGCTGTAAAGTGGCTGTACTTTGGCAGCTGTCGTTTGTTTGTCTCCTTAACAACAACATGTCTTCATTTCACTCCAACCCCAATGAAACCACAAACCGAACCGATGGCCGTCCGCAACTGGAATCGGTCTTGGGCGCTTCTGACTTTGCCGAGAAGAGCTCCGGGCCAGGTCAGACTCATCTGCAGCCTATCGCCGTTGCCGTTGCATGGCGCGAGTTGGTCTCACAACATCATGGAGCTTCCCAAAAGTTGTGTTTTGACCACCAAAGAAACAAACTGTGTCTAAATCTAAAGGGAAACCAACAGGAAGCCATGGAAGCCGTGGAAGCCATGGAAGAGATGGACGGATTCTGCGAAACCGCCTCGAGCCTCGAGTCGAAGGCCCAGCTCCAAGACGGCGGTCCCTTCCAGCGCTGCATCGGTACCCGGCCTGCAAGGTTCCCGAAATGGCTGTTAAACCCTCCGCAAAAAGTATTTACCTGTTTGTGGGTTTAGTGGAAAACCCCTTGACTTCCCAAAAGTGAAAGTCTAAAGATCCAACCCAATAGCAGATAAGTCCCCTTTTGGTTGGTCGAGACTTTCCTCTGGTCAGCTTCCCCCCTAATTGGTGGTTTGGATTGGTTTTCTGGCGGTTGAGGAGGGGTTTCCTATTTACCCTCTACAAGAACCAGAGATTCAATTCCCTAGTCACCAATCCAAACCACCAATTGAGGGTTGCCTGATCTCGGGTGATGTTTTTTCAGAGGAATTATAGGGCACCTGACCAAGGCAATGCAAGGCACAGCATGGAGGCCTCTGAAGTGCCTGAGCCGCTCGGCGAAACAAAGGCAGAGACTCCTGGCACATCTATGACCAGTTGGACCACATGATCGGATGACGTGTGCTATGATCCGAAGTGGGTGTGTTGAAGTTGGCGCGTCTGCATAGTGACTTGAAGGTGATTGCTCAAACATGTGCAGTCATGGCGCTCGCGGGATGGAGCGTTGACTTGGACTGCCAGCAAAAGCTCACAGGAAAAACGGATGTCAAACAGGAAAAAAGTGTTGGTTTACTTTTGGGTTCCCTTTAGACCACCCAAAAAGAGTACGCTCCAAAAAACACACCATGCCGACGATTCACGGCTTCGCCATGACACTTTGGCCAATCTGCCGTGTCAAAACAACAATGGAGTCCATATTCAACCAAACTGACCTGAAAAGGACCTGGGCTTGTCTTGTTTCAAGGGTACTCATTTTTGTGGCTTCAAAGGAAGACCAAAAAGGCAGCCATTTTGGAGGTCCCCTCTAAAAAATCAAAATGACACAGCTACCTATCCTTTCATCAAGGCAGTGGCAAAGGGCTCCTCCTGGGAAGCCTCGGCAGCATGACCCATGGAAAGGTGCAGGAGCCCTTCACGCCTCGGGGAAATTCACACGCGCGTGCAACGGACGCAACGGACGCAACGTACGTCCCAAACGGAACACGCGAAAGTCTTTGGGCCCAATTGGTCTTGACGCAGCTTGTTGTGGCTGACATTTGCGCAGCCCCCTCTTCTCGTTCCCCAAACGAAAAACTTGACATTGGGTTCCACATGTTTACAAAGCTGTACATGGTGAAACCAGGAACCACCCCTTTTTCACGGCCTTTCGGCTCAACCTAGGCATTCTCCACATGTCCGGCCTTGAAAACTCCGGCTCCTTGAAGGGCACCTGAAGCCGATTCCCCAAACCCCAACGAGTTGGGAAGTGTCTCCTGCAAAAGGGGCTCCATTTGGAACGTCCGCCTGGTTCTATCTAGATCTGTTGGATGCCTGGCCTGCGTCCCTGGGGGCGCCTTCAGCAGCGCGGCCGCCCTGCGCTGACTGCGCAGGGCGCCTGCCTCAAAGTGCGCGGTAGGGTTCCCTTTATGTCTAAGCAACAAAATAAAACATCCCCAAGAAGCCTCATCTCGGGCCAAAAAGATGATGTTTAAAATCACCCGGGGACCCCTGATCATGGAAGTCGACAGGAGGGTTTGGGAAAGCCTCCATCTTCAAATGATCTCCCCCCTTCCACTACCGGCACTGGAACTCTGCAAGAGCCGCGGGCATTTCAACCAGCTGAACCCTAGGTCTGCAGCGAAGTCGCGCTTGGCTGCCAGGCAGTCCCCCAGCCCCTGAGCGTCGACGCGTCGACCCAAATCCACGCAAACGATCAGAAAGGGCAGCTGCACCCTATGGATTGGGACTTTCCTTTACAGATCTATGCCTTACGTGGCCTGACCCTCCCGCCTCCAGCGCATCAAAGCCCAGCGATCGCAGAGCTTGAGCACTTAGAACCTCTATTGGCCCGCCCTGCTCCTCAGGGCTACAGCCTCTTGCTTCACAGCAACAGGGACCTTCACGAATGTGTACCAAGAAGGGCATGGGAACATTGGGGCCCGGTCTTGACCCTGGCTTTTGTGGGTGAAATTTGAACTTGGGCCCATCCTCACCAAACGAACAAAAGACTGCCGGTAAATGGGCCCAATCATTAAGAAAACACACAGAGATTGAATGACACATGCTGTGACTTCCCCCGCAAAGGTATCTGTGAAAGCATTTGTCCCCTCACCTGAAATTTACCTGTAACCTATAAACGAGGTAAAGGTCCATGACATTCTTCCCTCAAAGGCGGCTTACCTTTTGTCAGCTGATCATTTGCTCCCGCCTTTTGATCCAGGAATTCAATGGCCCGAGTGAAGAGCTTCTCTGCCTCCAAAAAAACATGTTGAGGCGAGCGACTGCGCTCATGTGGGTGTCTGTTGCTTGGGGTACCCCTTCGGGTCTGGTCGTTCAAACACATGGGTGCATCACTCAACAATTCGCCTCGGCCCCCAAAACCGGGAAGCGGACAGACTTCTCGCCAATCCTTGCACTGCGGTAAGCAGCCAATACCATGCGCCCCCTTGGGAAGACAGATCTCGCCGCATAGGTTCTCGAGGTTCTCCAGGTCGGGAACTTCAGGCACGCTCCCGCGGTTGCTTTCGCGAACCTCAGAGTCCTGTTCAGTTCCGCTTGGATGTGGCTGCCACCGCCGCACAAGCGTCGCTCTGCCGGTGTGGCTGGCCACCCTGGGTTCTGATCCGGTTTTTCTCTGCCACCTGCTGAAGTCAAAGCTCTACCTGCTTAACCAGATTGCGGGCCATATCATCTTCTGCGGCGCCGAACAACAAAGTCATTGACACGCACCGCTTTCCTGGCTAGCCGAAATAGATGACGAGCTGAGCCACCCAAGCACTGCCTCACAGCACTGGTGCGTCAGCAAGTCCGTACAAGCTCCTAGCAAGCTGCGGGCAGCTTCGCCAAGAATGCCGCTCGGACATTCCCCCAAATGAGGAAGCCTTGCCTTGGCCACCGGTTTACTGTCTGTGGCCTTCCATGTCAGCCACACTTGCCCGGGAAACAGGACGGGTTGGACGAGCTGTTATACTTACAGGCTTGGCTGCGGGGTTTCCACCAAGCCCCTACTGCGGCTGCAGCCTCAGCCAAGGCAACTCCCCCCAGCCCTTCCATGTAGAAACACGTGAGCATGCACCCACTTCATCTTGCAAGCCAGCTCGCGCATTTCCGCGCCAACTCATTCGCAGAAACACGGCACTTGAAGGCAAACCAAACACCAGCGCTTCAAAGCCAACCAAAAGAATCTGGCTGATACTGGCGGAGGCGAGCAACCCTCAAGATGGATGGCATCCTTTGACTTCTCTTTTAATCCAACCAAAAGGCGGTCCCCAAAACAAGGCGATACCACGTTTGTGGCTTGGCTAAAAAAGCGTTTCCGGACGGAAGCCGCCCAAACCAAAGGAGTTCCCCTGCCCACGTCGCGCCTCTGCAGGCTTGCTTTGCTTAAGCAAGGCAACGCCCAGCCGCACCCAGTCTGGAACTTCTTGGCCCTTGGCGAAACAGCATGGGGCTCCGTTCTTCGGGTAAAGAAAACAAGCAAATGCTTGGGCGCGCACCCAAGAAGTGGGTTCCGGATTAAGCTTCTTCTCCAGCTGCGCAACTTGGTTCTGCACGTCCTCTGAAAGCGTTTTGAGTTCAGAGGCTTTCCGGTAGAAACTGACAAAAATGTGCAGCGCCAGGCCTTCTCATTTCGCTCTTTGGCCCACTGACTTGCTGCGGAGAGCCACTGCCTGGCGGCCCAGAGTCTTGGCATGATTTGACCAAAGTTCGCCAACTTGCTGACCTTGCTCAACCCCGAAAACAAACAAAAAAGCAGTAGCTGCTGGGACCTTTGGTGGCTACTCCATCTGTTGGGTTTCGAAATCCAAGCAAATGCCACCAAGTGGGTCCGACTCGTATTTGATTTCTGAAGCCGAAGCCTTGCAGCGTTCGCATTCCGCTGGTCTGCGCCGAGACGGGCCAGCACCAAAGCAGCCTAGTCATTCCATGCTTGGCGCACACTCTCTGGGTTTGTCTGCCAACTTTGGACCCCAAATGGGTGCCCTCAGGACACTCCCATTTTTTTTGTTTTTTTTTGGTCAGAATATGGACTTCAATACTCCAATAATGGCTGTTTTCCTTCTGGCCTTCCTTTCAAACAATCCACCACAAACCCATGTGGGCGAGTCGCATGCGGATTCTTCTGGTCCAGCTTCAAGGCTGCGTGCGCCAGGCGATGAGCGGTTTCGGCAGCCTATCGTTCCGGCGCCCATTCGCAGGTGGGTGGCGCGTTCCAGATTGAGGGCTCTTCATATCGAGTCAAAACCTGCGAACTAGTTACAATGTGGGTCAAAACCAATGGTACCATTTTGGGGTAGGTGAATTCACCACCCATTTTAGAGCCTATTTCGTGGTTGGATTGGGATGCTCACTGACAGGATTTTGACCCATGGCCATGTGCACATTCCTAACAGCACAAGACCCGCCGTCCTGCTCCACCTGCTTTTGTCCCGCGGCCCCCAGCGGCATGGAAGCCACCTGCCGACCCAAATCCACCGGGCTCGACGCTCGCACGGGCCGGCGCTCGCGGAAAGCCCCGCGGGCGCCGGAAAACCGGGACCAAAGGAGGTCTACCATTTGGACATCAACCATATGCACATGAACCATGGGAAGAAAAAGAAGAGAAGAGACCACCAAGAGGTCGCCCAAGGAAGTGAACCATGGGCAAATCGACATCGACAATCCGGCACCTGCAAGGCCAGGCAGGCGGCGTTCAGGCGGCACTGAAGAGCCACCTCGACCTTGGCACTCCCGACCCATGGTCCATCCGGACCCATCTGGACCCATCAGGAGCCAGATTGATGGAAGGCACCTGAAAAGAAATATGTTCCCTTCCAAGTCTCCAATGCGCCATGTTGAAAGGCCGGGGAGGGGAAGAAGTACTGAGAAACAGGAATGCTGGACGTGCTCTGCGCCTGGCTGCCTGCTTGTTGAAGTTGTTCTCTTTCAAGAGCTCGTCAGCTCTGCAATACATGGTCACGGCCTTCAGTGCAGCTCCACCAAACTGCACACTTGTTCCCCACACGTGGGACGCTACGGGGTGCGAGTTTCAATCAAAGGGTGGACATCATGCCGGTGGGAGTTCATGTCCACCAACCACTTTTGAGGTGGTTTCTCACAGAAAGTCAGCCATTAGCCAACCTCGTCCTCCCTGAACCAACAGCTCCAGGCCTGCGCCAAGCATTCCTGGCGTTCAGGCAGCGCCTCACGTGCTGAGAGAAATTATCTGGCTTCTGATTGGTCAATCACCTGCAAAAGGTGAGGCTGCATCTCAATGAAAACCGGAAGCTTTCAAAGGCTCTTCATGTTGCTACAGTGCTCTCCGCGATTGGCTTGTGAAGCAGAAGAATGACAGTCCGAAAACACGCCTACCTCAATGATGAGTTTCTTTGAATCAACAGTGGCAACAATTAGGAGGACAAAAAAACTGGCAACGTCCCGCAATGCAACACAGGAAGGAGCACACAAACAACAAGCAAGCAAGCAAGCAAGCAAGCAAGCAAGCAAGCAAGCAAGCAAGCAAGCAAGCAAGCAAGCAAGCAGGCAGGCAGGCAGGCAGGCAGGCAGGCAGGCAGGCAGGCAGGCAGGCAAGCAGGCAAGCAGGCAAGCAGGCAAGCAGGCAAGCAGGCAAGCAGGCAAGCAGGCAAGCTAGCCAACAAGCCTGCTGGTAGGACACGCTACACAAGAGCCACGGCACAAACGAACTTGCAGCACTTTGGAAGTTCGGACTCATCTGTGTTGCACCTGCCGGATGATGTGCGACAGCAGTGACTGCTGGTAGATCCCCCGCTTCAGCATGCTTCAACCATCATTGTGTGAACACCCATCTGTGGGTTTCGCTCTGAAAACTGATGCCGCTCTCGGACATTTGCATAGGGATTTACGTCCGCCAAGAATATCTGAAGGTGCCGCCATCGAAGCAAAAAGAAACACCACCATGCAGCATCCCGATTTTAGCAAGACACCTATTCAGCTGTTGCACGTATATGCAATCCAGATGTTCCGGCATTCCAAGCTTCCAAACAAGCGCGACGGTTGGGCAAGCACCTTCGAGCAGAACTTTGAAACTCAATTCAGTGCCACAGTCCCCCCTGCCGATTTGCCCAACCCCAAGTGCCTTAGATTGCGCGTGGTGGGCCAATGCGTTGGCCTCGTGCGAGCGGGGGCATAGAATCCATCTTGCCTCAACACGGTCATCAAGGGTATATTGGTGCTTACTGAAACCAGATAGTAGAACTACCTGCTGAAACGGCCCATTGAGGCTTTAATTGAGGTCTTGGGCTGCTCGGGTACGTTCATGCGAAATCTTGGCCAGGAGTCACTGGGTGAACTCAACAAAAGCTCGCCCTCTCTGGCCTGCTCCCGGAGCTCTTTGGCTTGCGAGAACGAGGCTTCCCCTTCCTCATCAAGATCTGGGTCGTCCTGCAGTTGTGACTTGTGTGTGATGTGCAGCAAGCTCAAAAGAATTACTTGCTTCAGGGTCAGCTATACCTCCTTCTTAGGCCATAACATGTTCATATATTGATATGTCCTTCCTGAATCAGCAGTTTCAAGGGTGAAACGCCCTCTACGACCGCTTCAGGCCTCTAAGAAGGCCCATTTGGACCAAGTTGCCATCAATTGAGCAAGCCCAGCTCCCTGAACGCTTGGCACATGCTTGTCATGTTTTGTCACAAGCCTATTCCACTGATGGAAGTGAATTTTGCGTACACGTCGCGCTGCGGAACGTGTGACAACCCATCAATTCTGTCAACACTTGAGGACGAATGTGACGATTTGCAAACTGGCAATTTCTCGTCGCGCCGATGAGCCTCATCTTTTGCGGGCGCAGGCGCTTTTGCTACTTGAAGCCGCGAAGCAAAACTCAGCGCCGGGGACTTGTCCCCATTTCCTATGGTTGTCGAGGGCCCCAGACCCCCCCCCCCAAATCCCAAGAGAGGCGTAATAGAGGCTAACAGGGTTCGTTTTGGATGCCAGATTTTGGGGGGGGGCCCTAACAATCATGGGACCTTTTTGGCGAAGCGGGCTGTGTCATGGCCACTGTGAGCCTTCTATTTCGCAAGCTCGCATGAAGCATCGCTTCATGCGAATCTCTGCTCCACATCACCAAAGCGAGCAAACGTCTGCTCATGTTCTGCCCCTGGCGCTGCGGTCAGTGCATGAGCCACACTCAACATGTGCGGCTCCCATAATGCACGTGCAAAATTGGGGGGACGATTCCGTCCCACTGTTTCTGGGAAGCTTAGTGAGCACCCCCGTGTCCCCAAATAGACCACCGAAACCTCACTGACCAGTGCATTCAAGCTGCGGATCTGCGTGTCTGCTGTCACGGTTGAGGAAGCGAGCCTCGGGTTTCCGGCGGTCGGAGCCTGGTGGTTTAGAGCTTGGCTTCTCATGTGCCAAGAACCAGGGCACCCCCGCAAACCACCAATCCAAATCACCAAGGTAACCCGAAAGCACCGGCATGGATCAGGGAAATCCCACAAAGAAGCACTGAGGCTGCAGCATACCTTTTACCTGCGCAGCTGTGTATGGCCCAGATTCTTGATCAGCTTCGTCTTTAATGATCCATCGGCCTTGGCGACTGCAAGCACTACTGCAGTGTCAATACCAACTGTCACACAAACAAACAAACAAACAAAGAAACAAACAAACAAACAAAAGAACGGAAGAACAAAAGAACAAACAAACAAACAAACAAACAAACTGTGATTCGGGCACGAACCTGTGCCCAGGCAATGGGTAAGTTGGGGTAAACAAGCCACAAAAGAAAGGTTCCCCAAAAGCAAACCAATCCCCGGTCCCAAAGATCAGGGTTTCCCACACACCAGAGAACAACAACCAAAGGAAAACAAACCAAACCAGAAAAGGGTTAACCCGCAACCTTGGTCGACAACAGGCCGCACGACTGGTCCCTACCAACCTGGCGGCGGCCCGAGGTCTCTTTCTCCCCCGAGATGCCGTCGGTCGACGCAGGGGTTCGGCGACGCCCATTCGAGGCGCGACGGAACCCAAAACTTGAGCCAAAACACCACAGGTCGGTCACTAACGCGACGTCCCTGATGATGATATTAACCATGGCTAATCACACCCCCCTCACGAGGAGCCCGTCATATGACGGGTGGAGCGTGCCATTTACTGATAGGATTTAACTGCTCGCATGCGTCCGCAAACAGCTGGACACTACCGCCGTCAGCGGTGGAGCAAACCCACAAAGGCAGTTGCGCGACATCCCGGGCATTAAATTCCCGCCACCACCCGAATTAATCGGGGTAACGCTGTCCAACAAACCTTGTGGAAAAGTCCACATGACGACACTAGGTCACAACTGTTTGCATCAACAATGCAAGAAGTTTAATTCTTATCAGAAGCCATGAAATAAAAGATAACGTATGTCCATTAGTACCCTCGCCTAACGGCAAGAGGTACTCCTGACCATGCGTACCTGAATAAAAATGCTTGAATTCAGCAAACCCGGGAGTAACCCCCCATCAGTTTGCTTTCCCTCTCACTCACACTGCTCCCTGATGAACACGTCCAGCAGCCCAGCAGCGGTATGGGAGAGACATGACCTCCGCGCCTCAGCGGTCCGGGAGGAACATCACCACCTCCGCACCGCGCCGACCATTGGAGAACGGACGCAAGCCTATCGGCCGCAATCCTCGTGACTCAGCCTACCGGCTATCGTCACGTCTCCTCCGGTCACGTCCGCCCCGCGCACGGTCCCTATCACGATCCCTCTCGGATCTCCTGCGATCATCTCGCCTTCGATCTCGCTCCCGATCGAGCGATTCATCATCACGACGATCACGAGCATCGTCCCTCCTCCGGTCTCGATCATCCTCGCGCCGTGGACGGTATCTGCGCCTTCTCGACTCTCTGGAATCCCTGGTGTCCACGGTCCTAACGGACCTCCGAGAAGGAGTACGGGAAACATCCGATTCCCTACGCCTCCTCCCAGAGCGACGATCTGGTTGAGAGCCTCCAGTGCCGACGCGTCCTCACCATTTCTGATGAAATCCCTGACCTGCTTGTTCAGCACTCTGTTGGTGGAGATCGACAAGAAAGCGTCCACCACCGAACTCTCAGGCAGCACCAGGAAGTGACCCTCCACCGGGCTCGCCGCAGCCCGCTCAGCAGACTGCAGCCGGATCTCCCCGCCTACAGGCTTCTTTGCCATCGCCTTGGAGGCCGTCAAAGGCGCTACCGCATCCTTTGCCGAAGATCTGCCAAGCGCGGAGTGAAGATCATCCCCGCTAGCCTCTCTCGCTGCCGCACCTGGTCTGCTGTCGACGTCGCCAGGCCTCGTGGATGCCTCCCGCTTCGTCGACTCCTTCGCAGCCTCGTCGGGATCCCAACGGGACTTCCTTTCTCTCTTCTGCCCTTCGGCCGACCCGCGGCTACCGCCGGGAGCGTCACCTCCGCCTGTCTTCTCCTTCTTGACCTCAACCTTCGGTTCGGCCTGCTTCGTCTCCTTAGCCACAGCTTTTGGAGCCGGAGCACTCTTCGCCTCAGATGCTGAAGCAGCCTTCCCTTTCGGCTCGGCCTTGGAACCGGGGTCACTTTAGCCTTGCACTCGGCCTGGCCCCTTCAACCACCATCTCGGCCCAGGACTTCTTCGGCTGAGCTGCTGCTGTATCAACCTCCATCGGAGCAGGTCCAGCATCATCCTTCGCCTTTGGGGCAGATGGGCTACCGCCCTTACCAGATCCTTTACCTGGCACTTCACCTGATTTTGGTGGTGGGCCGGAAGGACTACCGCCCTTACCGCCCTTTTCCCCTTTCTTCCCTTTTCCTTTTCCGCCCTTGGGGACCGGCTCCTGCTTGGGACCAGGACCCGGCGCAGCATGATGCACCGATTGGAGTCCCTCGATGTCCACGTTCAATGGTTCGGGTTGACGACCGTCAAGAACCGTCCTCACCCTTTCGTCACTAACGTAGACGAACGGGTCACGGAAGGGTGCGGGAGGCTCCGACTGTCCGGCGCTGATCGCCTTCTGCACCTTGGCTATCGCCTCCTTCAACCTCTTCTTCTCATCGTACCCTGTCTCCGATACCATGTACTTCCTGAGCTGCGAATCAACGCATGACTCTCCAGGATGTCCACGTCCTTTCGATGGGTCGGGTACAATGGGGTCAGATGACCAGCCGCAGAACCAATCACGTATGCCATCGGAATATAGAAGACAAGTACGTGTCATGACGAGCGAACTTCCTAACGGAAGTCGTCATACGCCTACCCCACTGAGCAGCGTGTCTTGGGTTGGCCCGGAAGTACTCCGTGACCGACTCAAATCTATCGACTTGGTTGGTCTTGATCAGGTGCTTCGCCACCCACTTCTCCACAAACGCATCCGAGGCCGAAATCCCGGACACATAGGAGAATTGGAAGAGCACCTTCGCCAGCTCATCCCACGCCGCATCGACACCTCCCTTGTCTTCACCAAGATAAGGGGGAAGTCTGATGCCGCTCTGCACCGTCATCCTAGATCGGATGCCATCGAATAGGAAATCAAATTCCTCTTGATGACTCCGACCACTTCGGAGGGAATCCTCCTGGGCTTGAACTGCCCCATGGTCCTCACCCACTCCGGCACGATGTGGCACGTTTCGAAGTCCTTTTCCTCCGCGTTGGGGATAAAGTTCGGGTAAAAGACCGGGAGCGCGCACCCGGGACACAAGTGCATCCCATTCGGCATCAATTCTGCGCACCTCAAGCAGAACGTGGCAGTCACATTCAGCCTGATCTCTTCCCGTGATCGCTTGTGCTCTCCCCTAACGGGGGTGAAGTCACCGTAGTCCCATGCCCGATGGTACACTATCGTGTAATCATCGTACATATACGCCGCCTTCCAAGCCCCCATGTGGATCTCGGTCCTAACGGCAAGAGTCTTCCTTCTCGTCAAAAACACGGGTCCAACCAAGGACCAGTGCACCCGAAGATCCACCATTACCACCACGTACCTACCGGAGTAGTTCCGCAGCCTGTCCCTGACATACCACGAAGGCGATACCTCGGCATCCGGCGCCATGGCTCCCACAAGTGGGATCAGGCCCTCATCCTGCCTACCATCCCCAATGGTCTCGTACACATCGGGCCTCGTGATCAATATCTCGATCATGGCCTTTCCATTTCGCCTCACCCTTTGGAGCTGAACCGCCTTCCGAAAGTCCGAGAACTTCATGATGACGTATCCCACCATGGGGAGTTCATTCCAATGCATCTCATACATCAGAGATCCGCCAGGTGCATCTTCCTGAGTATACCTGTGCCTAACGGCACTGTAACTCAAGTCGCGTCCGATCCGCGTGTGCCTAACGGCAACCAACCTGGTGCTCTCTTGAGGAGAACGCCATCCCCGTCGTACATGACCATGAGCATCGCCTCCACTTGCCCTATCGGGAAAGCTTTAAGCGTCGGAATGAAGAACTTCCAAGACATCTCAGCGTTCTCCATGCCCGAAATCTCCTTCAGGAACCAGATGGCCTGGTCACTTTTCACCCAGTTTCCAGCCTCGCGTCCGGTCTCCTTCAGCACACGTTCCTCGAATAACTCCGAGACTCTCTTTGAATTGATGACCAAACCGTCGAAATCGCACGAGAGCAGTCTCATCAACTCCTTCGCCGCCTCCCGTCCTGCAACAGTGCCCACGGTCTCCTCGTAGTTCGGGAGGTATTCGCCCAACCTCGTCTTCGAGGGAACCACAATCTGGCAAGTGACGGCCTCATCAGGGATAACTCCCGTTTCCCTTAACTCTGGATTGATCTCTCGCCTATCGGCAAGATAATCCTCCTTCCCATCCAGTATCACAAGATTGTAGGTCATCTTGCTCGCCGCCCCACTAGGCCTGAACTTCCTGCTTTCATCCAACTGGTCAGGAGCAAATGGTCCACTAGGGGCGGCTGCACTCACCAGAGGCGCTCCTCGCCCAGAGCAGGGTGCTTCTTGTGAAAGTTCACCATCTGATTCAGCTGCGATAGTGCGTAGGCACGATCCTCCAATGACGCACTCTTCATCCCAGCCTCAGTCAGAGGAGCCTCAGGCTTGTCATAACTCGCCTTTCCGCCCCATCTCGCCGCGACCAGCTCAGCAGACTTTGCAGGGTCGATCATATTTCCCGACCACTCAGGCATGTTGCTCAACCTCCTAGTCAACGCGTCTACCGACGCAGCCAAGTCTTCGTCCGTCACGGTGTAAGGGTCGACCTTCTCCCTGTCCTCTTGACCCACATCCGGAAGCCTATAATCCCCGCGGATGGCCTCCAGCGCGGCCCTCTCGGCTTCCTCAGCCTCCTTCTGTGTGGCCACTGCCCTCGGAATCAAGAGCGCTACCTCGGCCGGCAACGACTTCTCCATGTCTATCGGAGTGTTCTTGGGAAGGATCCTTCGATCATCTCCCTCCCCGCTGTACTCATAGTCAGGAGCAGTCTTCCGGCATTCCTCGAAGGTAGCCCCTTTGAAGTTGGTAATCTCACTCGGGTCTGTCTTCCCAGCCTCAGTACCCCGAGGCGTGGGCTCCTTCGTCCCGGTGGAATCCTTCTTGGAGCCTTCCTGACCCACGTCCATGTCGTCCTTCCTCTTCTCCGTCACGGACAGCTTCCCAATGTCAGGAAGGGTCACATCATCATCCTTTCCTGACCCGGCGCCCCTATCGGGGGCCAGCTCGGTCCTTGGTTGCCCCGAAGAGCTCGCCCCAGGATCCACATCGCCCTCGTCGTCCACATGTGGTCGCTTTCCCCACACGATCTTCGTCTTCGGCTTCAGCGGGACAGCGACGCCCCCAGCCATGTGGTGCCCAGGCCAAGTGGCTCCTTCTGGGTCATCTTCGAACCATGACTTCCCGAACGGGAGCCCATCCTCCTTCCTATCGGAAGTAGACCCCGAATGGGACAATGCCGACACATGAGACAGCATAATCTCAGCCGCTGATTGCGCCAGCGTGTCGGGCATCTGCTCCCTCGTTGGGACAGTCCGCAACTCCGGAGCAAGGTGACCGGCAATCATGCTGAAAGGCGCAGTCCCCAACCGCTTGCCCAACACCGCCTCGTTCAGCGCGTTGAAATACTTCTGCAGCTTCTCCAGCATCGCCGTCGCCGCCATCAGCTGGGGATGAAACATGGGCATCCGCCACGCGCGCCCAAGGGCGGAATCCACGTGTGATGCGATCGCAGTGATCGTCCCTACCAGCAAGTGCGATGATGCAATCTCCGGTACCCAAGTCGGGTCGTCCAAAGGAATGCATTGTCCCGTCTGCGCGTTCAGCAAGGTAGCCCTCACCCCCGGCGCTCGAAGACAATCATACGCCCTGCGGTTCGGGTCACTAACGACACCACGAACCATGTAATCATCCCGATCGGGCATATCTGCCCAGTCCCCCGGAGGTGCCCGCCCATGATGGTACTTCGCCTGAATGTCCTGCCTCATCCCTAACGGGATATGGGCAGCCTCGGACGCCACCTTCTTCATGTTCCATTGCTGATCACCCCACGGCGTAGACTTCCGATCTCGAGGATTGATGTACTCCTGATCGATCCTCCCAGCAGCTCGGGAGGCATCCAATGCCCCGTACATGTAATCGTTATGCACGGCCCTCTCCAATACCGCGTTCCACTCGCTATCGCGATTCGGGAACACAATGTGGCTAGTCTCGTTCGCCTTCCTCCACTCCTCCGCGGTAACCCGCTCTTGAGTGATTGCCTTGTTCCTGATCACGGCATAGATGAAGGGCTCACCAGCCTCCCTAGCCAGGATGTGCTGAACGATGAACCTCCTATTCGACCTGCTCTCCGCCGGTCTTGCCGATGTCCGCGAGCCCCTCGTGGATTGATAGGAACTATGCTCACGAACTTCCGCTGACTTCAGCTCGGGCGCCTCTCCCGGGTGCTCCGGGTACGGCGTGTTCGCATAATTGTGTATGCCCCCTCGAGACTCCTGGGTTGAAGCCGCCTTCGGGGTCGCTGCAGTATCCCGCAGGTCCCCGTCGTCGTCCGTGTACTTCGGAGCATAGGAGACTGGCACACCCGGGCCACGTGCACCCGACGCCTCCTCCTTCTTCTGAGCACCAATAGGTTCTCGAGCCCTGCGTTCCTCCCTAACGGGCGACGCCGCTCGCTTTGCCGCAGGCGATTCCACCGACGGCTCTGTCGTAGTCGTAGTGGCCTGAGGCACCTCAGCTTCCCTACCGGGAGCTCCTCCTCACCTACCTCGGGAACCTCGGCTTCCTTCTCCGGCTCCATCTCAACGTCTCCGGTGGACTCCAACACCTCGGCCTCGGTCGGGTCCCCACCATCGTTGAAGGTATCCGTAGGGAGATCGACCCCTTCCCTATCGGGTAGGAGATCATCGACCTCGGCGGAGCCACCCGTGTTCTCCTCCTCAATCGTCGCTCTAGGCGTTCGAAGATTCGATGACCATCGATTCCCAACTTCGGTCGCCGTGACCTGAGGTGAAGAAACCCTCGGACTCCGAGGTGGGTTCGGCGGAGATTTCGGTCTCACCGATGCCAGCATCTCCTTCGTGACTAACGCCTTAGGAGGTGCTTTCGGGGCAGCGGTCTGACCTCCCGCATGCTGACCTGCGTCAGATGATTGCCCACCAGGGGTAACGCCTACCGGCGGTCCTCCCAGAGCGGCACCTGTCATGTCGACATCCTCAGACTCAGACATCGATCCGCCATCGCCCATCTTCGAAGAAGTACCCTCCTTCAGAAGCTTGAGGATGTTGTCCCTGATGTGCAACGTAACAGAACCAGACCATGTAGTCCTAGTCAGGGAGAAAAAGTCCGGGACAGCCGCGAGGTAGGGCGGCACCACAGCCCATGCTCTTTGGACCGGCCGATTCCTGCCGTAGCTGTCAACTTCACTCCCCCATGACACAGCGTCTGCTGAAACCACTGGGATCAGGTTCGCACGGAGATCGCCCATCCTATACTGGATCTCCTTAGTCATGTGAACCCCTTGGTCGCCCTCTCGATCTAACGATCGCCCCGGGCCGCAAACCATCACCTTGACCTTGTTGTTGAGCGCGATCAGCGACTCCACATCCTTACTCCACACGGTCGCCGCATCACTTCTGGCCCTCCATGCATTCCTCTCCCACCTATACAGGTAGGAGCCACGGAAACCAAAAACATACAGGTCGTGTTTGGCGGCATCTGCATTGCCGTACTTCTGGATGCAGTCGTCAGCCCGCTTGTCCATCAGCTCGTACGCCTTGTCAACCATCATCCGAAGGGATGTCTCCTCGTTATCACGAGTGCTGGTCACGTAATGCACCTCGTAGTTCTTGAACGACCGTTGATCTGGGGAACCCCTCAACCGATCGTTCTTTGCCCTGCACTTGAGGATGTCCTCCGCCAACGTGGCTGGGTCCATCCCTTTCTTGTTCTTCGCGGATGCAGTGTTGAACGTCTGATCCAGCAGGTAGAACACAGTCGCATCCGGAGCCGCGGAATCCTCTTTGAACACTGGAGGACCGTACCCGGCCGCCAAGGCCGCAGCGATCCTCACCGCAGCACCTGTCCCACTAGCCGCTAAACATCGAAGCAAGATTACCATCTTGTCTTGGTAGCGACTCATCTCGTGCAGAACGATGGATGGATAGATGGGCAGCATCACATCCGCTAACACGGCGACTGCCCATGCGTCCCACAGCCTTTCCATTTGTACGGAATCAACCGCCACACGGGAGAATCCTCCCCTCGGCAGCTCCAGAGTTGGCGGGATGACCTTCCCACTCCTGATCAGGCGCATCACCTTCCTAGCTTGCTCAAAACACTCAAGCTCCTTCGGGAAGAGAGCACCCCGACCAACGGCCTTTGCCTCGTCCTTGATCTCGGTAAGGTATCCCTTCGTTAGGGTGAGCTCAAACGTTTCACCCCGGATGGCCTCAAACATGTTCGACTTCGGCACGATCCTGGCGAATAGTGCCCCACCTTCCGCCTCGGCAGCCTGAGGGGTCCCTGGAGCAGCACGCATGTTCTCCTCTTCAACAGATAGACCTATCGGTCCCATGTAGTTCTCTGGGAAGAACTTGTGCATAGCCCACACGACCGATGGAGCATGCGGATTCCACTCAACGAATGGGTTGTAGTACTGCAGGGTGCTATCGCCCCCTGAGTTGCACAGCTCCACATATTGTGAATCCGCTGCAGGCTTCTCGAGCTTGATGCAGATTCCGCAGATCCCCAATCTCGCGTTCGGGAACACACGCTGGGCTCCTCGCTTCACGCCCTTCAGGTAGGGATTGTCGCTGAACAAGTTCTCAGACTCGTCCGGTTGCGTAATGCAAACTGCGACCCTCGCCCACGTGTTCTGACCGTAGTGCGACAGAGTGCTGTATCCCAGGGCCTCAACCGCCTTCAAAGATGTCCACACCCCTACCCATTCATCACTCGCGGTGGACGCAGTAACCTGCATACCACCCAGAATGCTCCACAATGAGGATTGCGAAGTTCCATGGATAAGGACCTTTTCAGTGTCCGTCTGGCCCCTGAAATTGATGGCCAAATCGAAGAATGCCCATCCATCGTCGGGACCAATTTCCACATCAGTGGTACTCGCCGGGTTCTTGGGCGAGATCCTCAACACCTGTCTACGGTCCCAGTCAAAGGCATCATGCAGGGACGTGACCACACCTGACATCTGTCCCATCGCGTGCAGGTACCCTCGCATCCCTGGCTTATCAGCCGACGCGAACTTCCTGACCGACGGGACCGACGAAAGCCTTCGTCCCGAGGAACATCTAACGATCTCCTCCCTGTTTCTCCCTTCCGTCAGCATCATCGCGTCCACGACCAACTCCGGAGGCGTGAACAATGCGTTCGGCCTCTCGCTCATCCAGGCACGGATTGCGTTGAAATGGTGCTCCGCATCACCGAAATCATCTCCACTATACAGAGGGTGATCTCCGAATGCCGCCTCTGCCTGATCAGCTACCGCCTTTACCAAGGCAGTCTGCGGGTGAACCGTCTTCCACTCCGGCCAGCCCTTCGGGTCTCCAACCCACATTCCTCCGCATGGTTCAGCTGCCGGCTCCGTACTGCTATCCATAGGTAGCGCACTCTTGCCACTTTCAACGCTTTCCTCAAACACGAACGCGATATGGTAGGGAAGCAAGAAAGCAGGGTCCGTCGGAACCGCAGCGCAGAGGATGGCCGCCAAGTGCACGGCGTTCATCTCCGTAACCTCCACTCCCCGGCGCTTCATTTCCGCCACTATCGCAGCAGTCCTGACCGCCCGGTACCGGATCAGCTTTTCATGGTCCGTCACCGGCATGTGGGACTTGTCAAGCTTGTCCTTGCTGATGTGGGATACTCTGCCAACCAGTTCGTCGAACCTCGCGGCACTGTCATCCTCAATCAGCTGATCAGCCTTCTCCATATCTGGATCAATCGTGGTGAACTTCGGATCCTGTCCCCTAAACCCCTTAATCGTCCACTCGCGGTACCCCGCAAGCAAACAACTGGCCACAGCCTTAGGCTTCTCCATACCCAGGCCCATCTCCAGGTCCCAGGACGGTCGCGGAGGCGTCGCCATGCAGCGCCCCAGGCCCATTCCGCCAGCTGCCGCCATGCGTCAGCAGGTTCAGGCCACCGGCCACGGAACCACCTCTCCCTAGAACAAGAACCTAGAAGATGAATAATCGACAGAATCCGTCCTTCACAAAGCAGAAGAAAAACCTTAGCGACAGGCATATCTGCCTCATGCTTCTGTTCTGGTCAGTAAGCGCACTGAGTCGCCTGTGAATGTGGTGCGGTCGCCCGCGGTGTGAGCCAACTTGATCAAGCAAATGCTACGCGGCAACGAAGTTGTTCAACCACTTCCCAACAGCAAGCAATCGGTCGTGCTGAGAGAGAGTATCCCCTCCTCGCATCTTGCAAGTACTCCAAAACGAATTGAAAGACTTAGAAGAAAAGCACCTAAACACAATCCCATGCCTCTTGAGACCACATTGGCAAGCGCAAACAGACCTGCAATCAAACCCATGCGTGGTGGCGATTCCTTCAACCTCACCTTCCTTCAAGATATTGCATTTAGGTCGATAGAGAATGATCGGAACACATCCACTGGTCCGAGCATCACAAGCCAAGTTGAACCTTTGCCTAACGGCAGCCTCGGTCCTATCCCTAAGCTTTCTGGTCTGTCCCCACTTCCCAGTCCTGGAATCAACCCTATCGGGTGCAAGATCATTAAGAACAAGCACAACATAACAAAGGCTATCGCCTTCAATCCTACCAGACCGTATGATGTGATTCCTGTACCCAGGAGCAACTTGAAGCGTGACAACCCTGCAAAGATCACTATTCGCAAAAACACCGGCTATCGCCTGATCCGCAATAATAGTTTTCTCGCATCTTTTCCCTCCTTTTTCCTCGTCAATCACGATTCCCTCGTACTCAGAGAGTAACCTCTCAATGAGCCGATTGAAACCGGATTTTGCACCTGATTCCATGCGTACCCCCCTAAGCGGGGGCAGTCCAGGAGCGGCAGGGGGCTTAAGACAGGGTTGGGTGGGTTGGGCCAAATATTCCTGCAGGTATCCCGGCAGAAACATACCAAGGGTGTGCAGATTTCTATTCCACACGACCTTGTCAATGCAGGCCTTAGTGAAAATGTCTGCACCTTGGTAGTGAGACGGGCACGCAACGAACCGAAAAATTCCATCATTAAAACGTTCGTTGAGCCACGAGATGTCAATGCGCTGCGTCCTTGACATATAGCGCATGTTGGGATTATTCCCAGTTATAACGATCCGGCATGCCGATTCGTTATCCTCCAGCACGTTGATAATAAACGGCTGGGTCTCCTTTCCCTTCCCAATAGCGTGCTGCCAGAGGGTAGCTAATGCCATTCCCTCCTTGGACACTCCATGGTCGAGAGCAACAATCTCTGCTTCAGGAGTCGACTTCGAAACGGAAGTCTGTTTCTTGCTTACTCCAGTGATGGGCATGTAGGTCCTAGGACCCACAAGGCAAATGAGCACTCCCGATGTGCTCTTGGAATCAGTACGATCCCCAGCCAGATCCGCATCACAGTAAGCAACCAACTCAATGAACTCTGGGCTATCGCCCACCCACCCGTACAAATGAAGGTCGAGCGTAGAGTTCACATATGAAATTAACCTGTGGAGCTTGCGGTCACACAGATGATTCCACTTCGTGACCCGGCTGGCTAACGCCTGCACGGGACGAATCAGGTCATACCTGCCCATCCGAGCCCCGTAGAGAACCTTCATCAGCACCGCCGCCGCGTCATTTCCGAGGCATCCTGGCTGCGCATTGACGGTCTCCATGTCCATCGCCTGGTTGAAGAGTTTGTCAAATTCAGGATTGACGGAATTCTCGTCAAACTCCGGCTTGCTCTCGTCCAGGAACGGAGTTTCAACCTTCTGCAGCTTCTTCGGGTACTTTCCCTGACACAGCTCAATGTATCTATCGACACACGCCTGCATGAAGCTGCTCTCGCTGTACTTGATGAACCTTATCGTGGTTTCCGGCTTGGGGATGTCCTTAGAGAGTAACCCCTCTGGACCAAACCTCAAGTCGGGTTGCTCCTTATCAGGAGGATTGCCGACCGTCCACGCCAGTCTCGGGTCAAAGTGACCCTTGACCACCTGTTGCGTGAATTCGTGCTCGCAGCCAAGATATCTCTTGAGCTGCCTTGGTTCCTCCATCTTGATGACCTTCGAGATCAGCGCCCATCCTTCTGCGATGTTCTTCGCCGGCCCACTCATCTTGAAGTCATCCACGTACACGACGAGGAAGAGGTCGAGCTCCTCATGCCTAAACACGCTGGCCCAATCCTTCACCTTGACGTATCCGACCTTCTTCAGCATTGCCTCGCAGTGCTGTTCCCAAAAGGTACCAGCGTCCGGATGTCCATATAGTGCGAGCACGAGAACAACGACTGGATCCTTATATCTGGGATTTCCGCTGCCGTCGAACCACTCAGGTGGCCACTGGTCACGAGGAATCCTCACCCAAGTCTTCTTTCCCTTCAAGCGGGCCTGAGTGTATGCAGATTCCCCATCACTCACTTCCAGAAGATTCCCTGGCAGTAACCCGTGAGCATCACCCATCTTACCCGCCGCCATAGTAGCGGGGCAGGAGGTGTTCTCGGAGAACAGGGCCCAATGCCCGATCTCATCACGGACGAAACATCCCTCGAACACGACTCGCCCTTTATACTTGCGATTCGGATCGTCCTCCGGCAGCTCGTGATTCTTCTCGACACAAATGTCGAAAATTCTACCAACATGGATCTTCTCCCCTTCCTTACGTGCCTTGGCCGCAACATCATGCCACTCTTGGACAGTTGACAAGTCCCAGCATCCTTGCGAAGTTAACTTGTCCCACTCCTTCTGAAGAGCGGCCTTAGCCTTGGCATTCCCAGCTTGTTCCTTCTTGTTCACTGGCCTAGCGACACAAGCGTACAAGGGAGGAAAGACACCCGAGCTCTTTGGCCGATGAGAGAGGGATATCTCCCCCCTGGGCATAGAAAACTCAAAGGTCTTTCCGTCAGATCCAATCATAGGGGCAGCAGCAGCTATACCAGTGCTTCCGAAACCCGCGGATCCCCTATCGGTTCTCCGCTTGGTTTTCCTAGGGACGATCGACGCGTCAATGAGCATGACACGCTCCAGTACGATCTGCGCAATGCGGTCCCCAGGATTTACGATGAAGTCCTCATCCCCATGATTAAAGAGGATGACCTTGATCTCTCCGTCGTAGTCGGGATCAATGACCCCACCGCCTACAGCGATCCTATTCTTCACAGCTAGTCCTGACCTGGGAGCTATCCTAGCATACACCCCAGCGGGCATCTCTATCGAGATTCCGGTGTTGACCAAGCCTGACCCCCCTGCGGGAATACATGCTCCCTCAGAGGCATAGGTGTCCAAACCCGCACTCCCCGAAGTAGCCCGCGTCGGGATCTTGGCAGCCTCACTGTTAAGACTAACGTACAAGGTATCCGGCTTCTTCTTCCATCGCTGTTCAACCGGGTCAATCTCGACCGGCATCGCATTCGCGACCTTCTTGGAAGTACCGTTCGGGTACCATGCTCCAACGATTGCCTCACACATTTCACTTGGATAGAGAGCAGTCGTCGGGGTGACTGACCCCTCAATGCGTGCATGAAGGTATCCCTTCTCGTGCTTGCATTTTCGACCTGACAGCTCATCAATGAGCTCCTTGGAGGTCGTCGCAACCTTCCACTGCTTCCTGATTGGCACACCGTCCTTGTCCTGCATCCCGAAATCACAGCCGTCGAAATCAACGGTCTCGACATCAGGATCAGCAAGAAACCTCTGCATGAACGGTTGCTTCCATCCAAGACAGTGTCTAGGCCACTCAAATGCAACCCTGCCCCCTCCTCGCCTAACGGCTCGGGAGGCCCGCAGGAACGCCGCAAACATAACCTGAGAATTCCTTCTAAGATCGTTCAGGTGTGATGCAAACTCAGCACCGTGGATTGAAAGGTTGACATACTGCCATGTACTCCACGGTCCGCACGGAATTGACGCCCACAGGTCACACCCAGGATTATCCTCGATGATCCCAATAAGCCGACTAACGTCTTTGGCTTTGGTGATGTCAAATGAGCCAACGTGAACGCGAATTGCATCGCCTCCACACTCCATCATCACTGCGGACAAGCGCGAGTCAGGTTCACACGCAAACTCGATGAGGAGCTTGCGGCCAAGCGCTGGAGCAGCCGGGTCCCTCTCAGGATGTTCGCGGCGTCTTTCTTCCCTTAGGGATAACTCCCGTTCGGTTTGAACATATATCTCCCGAGACCGGGTGGACATCTGTCTCCAACTATCCGCATCAATTGAATTGGGTTTTCCGGTGCCTGCGTATGGTCGCTCACGCCTATCGGCGGATTGGCCATAGTCGATCCTGTCTCCGTGCAGCTCATGACCCTTCTTCGGACCTCCGGTAGGTTTGGCTCCTTCTTCCTTTGGCTTAAACCTACCGTGGGGAGCACATCCCTTATCAAAGAGGATGGTCACACCAGTCCAAAATCCACGCGTGAAATGCCGATGATTGGGAGCATCGTGATGACGATCATCTCTCACCCAATTTCCAACGGCATCAAGCCCCCGCATGTGCGTGACCCTAACGGTGTCAAGCTCCTCATGCGAAGGACCACCTGGAGGAAGGTCCTCGTTCGTCGTCCCGAAGAACTTCTTCCGCACCTCAACGTGGATGCGATACCAGGCGCTGTCCTCGTCGTGCCGCTCCCAGTAATCTGAGACGCACGCGTCACCACTCCCTTGGACAGCCTTGCTCTGAATGGCCCCATCAGACTTGGAAGAGCTACCGCCCCCCTCGTCCTGTTGGTCATCGTCATCATCATCAGGATCATCAAATCGACCTTCATCAAAGTCGAACTCATCCCTGATCTTCTTACTCGGCTTAAGGTCGGCTCTTCGGTCAGCTAACGCCTCCCGAATGGTCCGAGTCCTAGCGTCATAGGATGCCAACATCGGGAACACGTAGGGCTCCTCAGGGTTCTTCCAGATACGTTTGACCTGGTGTATACTTGGTTTCCTGAGACCCCTTTGGATGTGCTCGAGATCAGCAACGAGATAGTCGCCCTTCCACAGCCCCCCTGGTTCTAACCGATAGCCCAGAAATAGGCCTGGCTTGGAAGATGGGGCGAACTTCGGATCCTCCTCTATCTTGATGAAGTCCCGCTCTTTCTTCTCGGCGGGCAGGGCAGTAGTGACGCTTGTCTCTTCAACCTCTACCTCATCAATGGGAACAAAGTCCGGTTCGTCGTTGCATTCGGGTTCATACTCCTCGTTCTCATAGATCTCGGCCTCGTCCTCATCGATCTGATCAAAATCACAGTCGAAATGAGTTTCTCCAGTCCATTCGTGGTTACCTCCACGGTCGTTCTCGGCCTGGAGCCAATTTTCGTCAACAACAAATTCGGTCGATCCGTCCAGATAGTTGAGGACTGTGCTCCGCCTCCTGCCAAGGTCTTTGATCTTGACTGGACAGCTCGTCCCTATCGGGATAAAGAGCTCGGTTCGCGCTTCAACGTGGACGCGAGTGAGAACCTTCTCGTCTTCATTTGCGATCCAGTGGTCTCCTCCTTCATCAACGTCCTCTGAGTCGATCTTTCCAGCATGTCTGAAGTCGTTTTGGGCGTTTTGAACCCCCCCCTTTCTATCCCTGC
Source organism: Effrenium voratum (assembly GCA_963377175.1). Classification (NCBI taxonomy): domain Eukaryota; class Dinophyceae; order Suessiales; family Symbiodiniaceae; genus Effrenium; species Effrenium voratum. The sequence continues at coordinate 26,775 of CAUJNA010001503.1, forward strand.
GAATCTTGGGAGCAATGGGGTAGAAGTCGACCAGACAACCAAACGGCAGAATGACTCCGCTGAAGTTCCCGTCACCGTGGCGTCGCATCCACGGTGATCCCTCACCGCGATTTTCAATATTCCTTGCCATGGAAAAATGCCTAACGGCAAATGGCCACCATCGAGGTTCAAATCCAGCTTGACGCAGGAGCACACGTGCCCCATGGAGAACAAGCTTGACCTTGTTCTCGATCAGGCCGTTGGTCTTGGGCATGCCCGGTGTAGAAAGCCGGTGCAATGCTCCAAGCGTAGTGACAGCATTCTTCAGCTCTGGGGCCTGGTCGCTGTACACTAACTTCAGAGTTTGCCCCCCTGCAAACCTGCGAAATGCCTCCAGCGTATTGCTACGGGATCTGGACTGCACAGGAAGGACTTCGAGGTAGTCAGTAGCGAGGTCATAGAACACTATCGCGTCTGCTTCGCCATGAAAGCCTCGATCCTTCAATCCTCTCAACACCATCGTGTCGGCGGTGGTTAGGTCCCCGAAACTTACCACGTCATGCGCAGCAGCACCACCTTTGCGGCGAAGCTTGACATTCTCCATTTTCGCACGCTGGCAGTGCGGGCAATAGGGGTTCTTTGGGAGATGCGTGAGCATATGGCGAAGCGTCTTAGCATCTGCCCGCCACTCAGCCTCTGTGCGTAGTCCGGAGAGAAAGTTTATCTCGACAATGTCACCATCATCCCCTTCCCCCGGGCCAGGAAAAAGTGGTGAGTGGCTATCGCCCTCACCCCCCTGTTCCGCCTTTCCGGGAAGAGCAACGGTCTCGCACTTGACCCGAAACCACGTTTCACCCGTCCAAGGGACATCAGATGCTATCGCATGCTGATCTCTTTCGGATAACTCCCATAGACTATCAACCAGCACCTCATGGGTAACCCCATTTCGATGAACGACAGTTTTCCTGTAGTTGTCCAATCGATCAACTCCAACGGGGCAATCATCGCCTATCGGCACAAACTTTGCTTTGCGCGGAAGCCGGTGCTCCTTCACAACATGGCCCGACCGCTCAGTGCGCCAGGTGTCCTGTAGCTCACTCTTGGCCGCAAGCTCAGACCTACACAGCGGAATCTCGCTGGTTTCAAGCCCTCGATACGCCGCCCCGGGGGCAGGCATAGCAGGGATTGGCTCAGCATCATCAAGAGTGGGAGAAACGAACTGAGTGTCACCATGAGGAAGATATGGCACGTTGTTGATGACATCCAATGTCACCGTCCGGCCCGAAGGACACGTGAGAGTAGGTTTGCAACCTGCAGCCCATACAAACGAATATCCCATATCCATACAACGCTTTCCAACGGATATGATGGATGGAGTGGACTCAAGGACGTGTGCCTCAATCACCTCGTCCAGGTTGCCAACATCAGCATCAACACGACCAGCGGTGCGAGTCGCCCCGTTGGCAGTGTGCAGCGCATGAGTGTGTCCGCCTTTGGCAATCAGGGCCCTATCGGGTCCTTTCAAATCACCGAGACCGACCAGATCCATTGGGCAACCAGTATCTACCAGCCACCTCACCCCATCGTATCCAACAGGTGCAGCAACCTTCTGAGTGTACTTCGGCTTTCGTACAACGCGATGTCCCCGCACATCACCAGGGTTGGTATCGATGTCCTCGTCATTGTCTAGGAGCACTTGGGCGTGAACAGCCGCTGCTCTTATCAGAGCACTTTGAACTTCCCTAGCAATTCTCTTGCGCGAAGGGAACTTAATCGCATTTGGATGGCTGTATCCAGCCTCACGGCAACGATTCACGACCCTACCCGTATTGTCATTCTCAATCGAGACAACAAACACATCAGGAAGATCGGGAATCTTGACCCTGAGAGGTTCCCTACCGGGACCCTTCGGGAAGTACTTGTTCCTCCAGGAGAGTACAGCCTCCGCATCATCGCAATACCAAAACGTCGTCTTGGTATCACTTCGTCTTGGGAGTCTCCCGAACAAGGTTGCTCGGCGATCACTAAAGTTCACCCCGACATCCTCGATTACGGTCCCATTTGCGTCAACTGTCCGTCTCCAGATGACTTGGTCCCATTTAGGACCCCCACCGGTAGTGCCGGAGAAGAACAATGCGCCTCGCTCGCTTTTCTCCCAACTGCTAACGCAAGGAGGGAGGCAACCCGGTGCAGACCCACCGGTAGCTGGGGCAACAGCCCACATAGCTGGACACGCCACAACAACACGGTTGGCCTCAGGGTAACGGCCCGCCCCGCCTAAAAATCCGTCAATCCTTGAGCGGGGCTGTCGAGACGCCTCGCCTCCCTATCGGGAGGACTGGGCGTAGGCGATCTAGGGGTATCCCCCTCTTCATCCTCAACAACCGGACCAGCAGTGGAACGAGGCGTAATGGGCTTCGTGCCTGGTGGTGGCTTCTGATGCAGGTACTTGCACGGCTGAGCTGTGCATTTGCCATACATCCAGTCGTAGCAGTATCCGAAGAACATAGGCTTGTCCCTAACGGGCCTATCGCCAGTCCTCGGCGTAGAGGGCGCAGCGGGGTTCCTTGGGCTCTTGTCGTGCTCAAACCTGCATTCCCGACCATATTGACACTTCCCAGTCTTCGTATACTCCCAGCACGCCCGATCAGCAGGCCCAGCAGGGGACTGTCTTCTCGGCGACTTGGGAGACGGTGTGCGCTTATCCCTCTGACTGCCTCTTCCAGGAGAAGCTCTGTCTCTCTGACTGCTCCTTCCGGGCGAAGATGATCTCGGCTTCCCGTCAGGTCTCCCATCCCTTCCGGACCTAACGGACCTTGAAGGGCTGGGATCACTCTTCCTGGCAAGTGGGTCGTACCGCCGCACTACACCGGGAGCACCAGGATGTCGATCCCTTTCACGGGATTGAGAGCCCGATCGTGACCTCTGCTCATGAAAGGTCTGGTACATCTGAAGCGTGTTCTGGCGCTTTTGCCATCGTTCGACACAGTCCTGACAAGCCTTATAAAGCCACGCGAATGACCTAACGGTCACATCGCGATCCCACCTCTCGATGTCGGGCCGCATACAGCGTAGATGACGAACGTTCTCGATGAACACAGCTAACAGTACCCCATCATCGATCTTCTTCCTAATCCCAGAAATGAGATTGTCCCAGGTGCTCAGATAACTCCGGAGCCTTGCTTCATCATCAGAGTGACCCGTCTGCCGGCACTTGAGACTGGTCAACTCAGCAATCTTGAAGGTCTGGTCGTCCTCGACTCCAGTCTGCAGGTGGTTCAGCAGAAGCTTCAAGATCTGCCTCCCCTTGATACCCTGAGCGGGATTCATATTCTGAGCGGCTTCGGTCAGGCGATTCATCTTGTCCCTAACAGCCCTGGTCTTGATGCACTCCCTGATAGCACTCGTGAAGTTTGAATCCAAAATCGGGTACTTGCAGGGTCCGCCAAGAGCATCATAGTCGAGTCTCTCAGTCTCTGAAATCCACGCTAACGCGTAGTCAGAGTCAAAGCTGAAAGCGTTCCTGACCCTCTCTTTGATCTCTGAAAGCCACTCCCGCAGCTTATCAGCTGTCGGCTCAGCAGGCAGCACGATCGTGTTGCACTTGTGATGGAACCGGTCCTTATCGACAACGGTGGAAATAAGAGCCCCTATCGGGGTACACGAGGTAATCCTGCAACTTTCACACAGTCTAGCAGGCATAGGGCAGCAAACTTCACACGCCCTCATTCCACAACCAACGCAAGGAACAAGAGGGAAACCAGGCTCAGGGATCCTGTTACACTTAGTGCACCTGTCCCGTCCATCATCTCCCCTCAAGGCTTCAGGGAGAAGACCACCATCTCCCTGCCTACCGGCACCATTCACACTATAGCCGAGGCTAAGACCCGGCCCAAGGTTACCACCGCTCGCAACACTTGAGGGGTAACCCGTGGCATTGCTAGACTGACTAACGCCAGCGCCAACCCCTTGGTGACTAACGCCACCTCCGTAGGCAGGACCATAGAAGCTGGAACCACATTGATTGATCCCAGCTCCATGAGTATCAGCAGCACTGCCATGGAACCCGGGTGCTCCACCACAATAACCCCCGGTAGGTGCCCCTCCACTCGGGCCGCCCCCTGGCGGGACCTTGGCCTCCGCCAGGATGTCCAGGACCTGGTGGTGGATGTGGAGCATGTCCATGACCACCGCTTCCGCTCCCGCCTTGACCAGGTGGTCCGCCTTGCCCACCACCTCCCCCAGGAGGAGGAGGAGGGGGCGGTCCAGCTTGAGCGCGTTCATGCCGAATATTGCAGCGCGCGCATCGCTCAAGGCCGTCATCTCCAAAGTAACTATGATTCTCACAGACGTGGGTCCCACAATCCGTGCAGAAATACATGGAGACCTCCTGAGCATTCTTGCGACACGCCCAGCACTTCATTTTCAAAAACTGACAATTACTACAATCACCATCATCGCCCCGGCAAAGCCTGCAAAACTCACGATTGCATGTAACACATGAAAATTCAGCGTCCGGGTGCCTACGGTCGTTGGGGTCATCAAGGGCGCAAATCTTTGGCACACCTGGGCCACCGGCACCGGGAGCGCCTCTCGTGGCCGGTTCCGGGGCCTGTCCACGATCAGATGGAGCTCCAGGGGCCCTCCACCTCTCGCCGGGACTCGGGACGTCTGCACTAGCTCTGCTCCCAGGAGTCCTCCAGTCATCGCCGGGACTCTGGGTATCGACATGGGCCCTAATACCCCTACCACCTCCTGGATGACGGTCTGGGTTCGGAGAGACGTCCCCGCTATCGCGGATCGGTCTATCCAGGTTCGGAGAGATGCTCCCGCTATCGCGGATTGGCCTCTCCCCCCTTGATTGCCGACTTCGGACCTCAGATCCCCTATCGGGGACGGCGGCAGGCCTCGGGCTCCTATTCCTACCCACATCCCTATTTGGAGAAACAGAAAAGTCCCCCCTTGCGCGCGCGCGGGGGCCATCCCTCGCACGCCCTGGCGGTGAATGCGACCTGTCAGGTAATCCTCGAGCCCTCCGGCTTCTGCTTTCGGACCCCTCCCTAATGGGATATATTGGATGCCTGTCTGCACGAGAAGGATCGACCCTATCGGGCACATTCGGCAAAACCTGGTCAGTCAAACCAACACCTCCGCCTGGTCTCACCGGACGGCCAGTACCCCGGCCGTCACCTTCCCCGGGTGTGGGCGTCGGAGACCTGATCCTATGTCCCTGCCCCGCAAATGCATCGTAACCAACATTCCGTCTCTCTCTGGGTTGTTGAGGAGCCTCATTAATCTGCTGGACACCCTGAATGATGCCAGCGGCCTCGTCAAATTGACCCTCCATTTCAAAGAGCTGAGACATGATTCTGTTGTTCGCTGCGCTAAGATTACGCACGTTACCATCGATAGCGCTGACTCTCCGCATAACGCCTTCAAGCGTACTCCGGAACGAGCCGAGTTCTCGCCTAACGGCAGGCTGCACTTGGTCACTGCTTGCAGGAAGATTACGGATCTGTCCTTGAATACCATCAACGACCCGATTCACAATTGCCGATCTCGCTTCATACTGTTCAACATGTGATTTCACGGTCTCAAACCTTGAAATGATGTCGTCATGATCCCGACGTTGACGTTGAATTCCTCGAGCCAGATCCTGCATCTTCCGATTGATCTCGTCAATAGCCTCATGCCAGTCCTGCGGGGAATCATGTTCTGATGGTCTATCGACCTCCTGAGAACCCCTTCCACTCTGCAGTCTCGACACTCGATTAACAAGACGAGTGTGCTCTTCTTTGATCCCTTCAATAGATTCAGAGGCCCACTTGGCAAATGTCTCGTGTTCAAGGAGAGCTTTCTCGATCTTCAGGTTTAACTCCCTGAAATTTGCATCCACTACACTGCCGCTGGCCCTATCGGACGGATGCGCGACAGGATTCGGGTTCCATACACCTGCTGGTGTCCGCATCCCAACGGTTTTCTCTACCGAGAACATCCGTTTCTCAAGCTTGTCCAAATCCTTAAGGATCTCGTCCTCAGAAGCAGCATGGCTTCTGCGGGCAGCCTCACTATTCTCCTGAATCATCAGGCGAAGCCGATCAGTCGATGCCTCATTGTCCTTGACAGATTCATGGACCTCGTGGGACAGTAGGTTAATCCTCTGCTCCACGACCTCGGCTTGCTCATCGATGGCTTGCCTCACAATGGCCCTGCTATCGGGAATAACTTCCCTTGCGAACCGTTGAACTATCATTCGCATCCTCCCGGCATCAGATTGAGTCGCAACCTCAGCTGCCAGTCGATCGACCTTGTACTTCGTCTGTTGATTCTCGTCGCTCCATTCCCTTCTCATGGAACTCACTTGACCGTTCAGTAACCTGATCTGGTCAGCAAAAATATGGAACGCTTTCGCGACTGAGCCAGAAACCTCACCTCTCTCGAGCATCTCCTGGATGTGCAAATCGAACACCTCCTTTGCCCTAGCGTCACCTGATTCACCGGAAGAATGAGACCTGAGTGCTGGAGGAGTCGATATCTCGATCCTCTCAGGAGCCCCACTAGCTCTAGCATATCTTCTGGGGTCATCCACAGGACTATCACCAGCCCCAGATGGCCTGCTAGGGGTAGAACCCCTTCTACGGCTATCGCCGGAACGGGGATCAACATGGGACGCACGAGACTCGGGAGTAGAGTGGATGTGAACATCAGCAGGATCAGGCATCTCCTCATCCTGCGGAGTTGAGTCCATTGGTGAGGGGCTAGCCCTCCTCGCCTTCGACCTATCGGTCTCAATGGCCAGGGGTGACGGTCTCTTCGCAGAAGCACTACGTTCCCTGGCGGTCGAGCCCCATTGAGGTGTGAACTCGTTGCTGGACCTTAGCGTTTCAAGGTCACTGGTATCTCGCCCTAACGGGCTAGCGATCGACGGACGATCCTCGATTCCGAGTGCATCGGCAAGCCGGCCATCTCTTGCACCTCTCCCAACGACATCGGCAACCCGCTCAGTGACTCTCGGCGAACCAGTAACCCGGTTCGAGTTCACGTCTCTCTGATTTAACGGACCTCCAAACGTAATGTTGGGAAAAGGGGGAACATTCGGGGTATCACCAATCGCCGGGGGACCTACCGGTCCCTCACGGTCATGGATGGCCTCCAATCCCCGAAGAACTTCCCGACTGTCCCTGGCTCTCTCTCTCTCGCTTCGGGCATCCCTGTCAACGCGAAGGTCCCTGGCGGCTCCACGAGAGAGGCTCCTGGGTCCTTCGAGATCGTGGGGTCGACATAGAGCTTGTAGTTGATGGTCTCAAGCGCGTAGGAAAGTCCTACGGCTGATAACCTGTGATTCGGGCACGAACCTGTGCCCAGGCAATGGGTAAGTTGGGGTAAACAAGCCACAAAAGAAAGGTTCCCCAAAAGCAAACCAATCCCCGGTCCCAAAGATCAGGGTTTCCCACACACCAGAGAACAACAACCAAAGGAAAACAAACCAAACCAGAAAAGGATACCCGCAACCTAGATCGACGATGAACCGCACGGGCGATCCCCACCAACCTACCCCGGGCCGAAGTCTCTTTCTCCTCCGACACGAAGGCGGTCGACGTGAGGGCCCGGCGACGCTCATCCGAGGCGCGCCGGATCCAAAACTTGAGCCAAAACACCACAGGTCGGTCACTAACGCGACGTCCCTGATGATGATATGAACCATGGCTAATCACACAAACAAACAAACAAACAAAACAAAACAAACACAACCTTGATACCTTGAGCATATGCATATCGTGCAATATTTTATCTGCGCGCGCGTAATGGCAAGAGGGCATCCAAGTCTTCACTCATCATCAGCAGCCGCCTGAATATGTGGATTTGGGCGTGACAAATGGAGTTTGGCTTTCTTGCCGACTTTCCTTTTGACCTTGTGCTTCCCGAAATAAGCAAACCTTAAAATAGGTGCCAACTCGAATGAAAAACACATTTTCGGAAAAAATGGGCTTCGGTGTACTTCTTTTGGCCTCCTGTTCAACCCACCAAAAAAACAGGCGGCCAACTCCAAGAAAAAACCACATATTCGGGGGAAAAAAAAAACATGGGCTTCGGTGTTCCTTTAAAGACGAAATGGAAATTTCGCCGGTCGCCTGCACATCGGCGGCCAGGGTGTTCATCGCCTCCTCCGCTTCCGGGCGCACCATCTCCACGCCCACGTCGCCGTCCCCATCGCCGTGGAGCTCCATGAGCTTGGTGATGTCGAACTTCGGCTTCTTCAGGATTTTCACCTCTCACCATAAACTTGAGAATATGTTGAAACAAACTTCTTTCGCCAATATATACTCACCTAGAACCATATAGGTTCATGCCTTTGGTTCTTGAAGCAACATGGCTATTAAGGGACTCTGAGGCGTTTCTTGGGAAATGCCCCCTTTTTCAGGTTGGTTTGCAGGGAATCCAAAGGGTCCAACCCATTGAGATTCATGCCCAGTTGGGCAGCGCTGGAAACCCATTGATATTGATTCTACTGAGGTTGTTAACCGCACGACAACCCTCCTAAAACCAGGTACTAGAACCACCCACAACAATGGCCAATGCGGGTTTTGCGCATTACTCACCCGAGCCACCTCAAGATTGTGAACGTTTCCCGGGTTTGGTGGAAAACTTGAGTAGGACCCTAAACCCATTGACTTTAGGCTCTGCCAAGTTCTAAGGATTTTTAGAAATTGTAAGGATTACTATAATCGCCAAACCAGGTAGTAGAACTACGTGGCAACGTTCTCGCCTTGGCTTCTTTCGTGATAAAGGATAAAACCCAAACTCCATGTTTGGTCGGCTCCCGGATGTTCTATTTGGGTATCAACTTTAATCAGGGTTGCCGTGGACATCGTAATTTGCTGGGGATTCATGAATCCACCAACCACTTTTCAGCGAGTTCCCCAATTGAATTTCCCGGCCACGAGCATTGGCCCCACCTTCCGGATGAGCACATCCTTCAGAGGGAAGGTGCCCTGGGCCTGCTTCTCAATGGCCTTGCCGATGGACTCCGGGATGAGCTTCTTCACCAGCTCCCGCAGTTGCACCTTGTTGGCCTCGAATGCGCTTCCAAAGGGAGGTTGTTGAAGCAATAGTGGTGGCTGCACCATGGTTGGGTACAACTTGTGGTTAAACATCCAGTTGGCGCAATTCCTTTTTTGGGACAGCCGGGGTTGGTTCAAAACAAGTTTGAACTATTGTGGACCCCTGGTCCCCAATTCCTTTAAAGAGAAACCAAAAGGAGGTTGTTTAAACTCGTGGTTGAAGCCGTTGTTGAAGCAAGGGCTTGAATCGCCCAGCCTCTTGCGTCATGATCTCCACCATCTTTGCGCGGATCTTGCGGATCTGAGCGGACTGGGCATAGCAGTTGGCCTTCACCTGCACAAACGATGGTTCCAAAAGGAAGCTCGCATTAATCTGGCCCAGGGTGTTTCTCAATTTAGCAAGATGGCAAGGGTTTCCTGTTGGCTTTCCTTTGAATACCCACTACCCACCATTTTGGGGTCCAAAATCCATGTGCTTTATGGGCTTTTTTGACGTATTGCTAGTTAGAAAAGTGATCATGCTTAGTGCTTAGATTAGCTACAATTACAATGTCACTTAGATATGATGTATATTCAAGGTGTAATTCATCAAAGCAAATAACGTGTAAAGCTATTGACTAAATTCAAACATCAATAAATAATAATTTCCCTTAATCTGAGAAATATGTTTATTTTGTATCAAGTTCTGTTCGTGAAGAATATGCTAACTTGGTCTGAAATACATATGTGTTTAACAATATACAGTGTGCTGGTTTTTTTGTTTGGCTTGTTTTGTGAAAACAACATATATTGATTGTTTTGTGTAATCTTGTGTTTTCGTGTGTCTGAATGTCTTGACCAAAATGTCATGGTCACGGAATGTCAAATTGAACTGTCCGCAATGATATTCTTCAATATCATATACAAGCAAATTCTAGCAAAGGATTGCCATACAATTCTCAACCTTGCTAGCACGCTTTCTTGATTTGGTTTGCTTTCATGTCTCGCCTTTGTGACATATCCATTTGTTTCTTTTGTGTCTGGACATCTGTCCTTTTGGTCGCGGACATTCGAGTTGTTGCTGCCAAATTGTGCGAGTTGTCACAACCTCTGTGGACAATACTCTATACGACCCCCCAACAGGAAACTCGCGTGGGGTTTGGTGTCAAAATAAATGCAGCAAATTGTTTATCTGAAAAAAAGAGCACAAACTCACTTCATTCTGGCCTAGGTGGGTTTGTAGGGGAGCCCCCTTTGGGTTGTTTTTAACAGCAAGCAAAAGGGACACCAACTATTATAAGACCCTCAATTTTGAGACACCCAGGGAAGGCGTTTGGGATGTCCGCCTGATCCGGGCGCCGCTTGGTGAAGGCGATGCAGAACAAGCGGACAACGTAGCCGTCGGTGGTCTTCACGTCCGTGTGCGCCTCGATCAGCGTCTGCCACTTCCTGAGATTCCAACGGCTCGAGAGCCAGCAAGTTAAGATACAAGTTTCTAGTGCTACCTTCCAATTCCATTCTTTCCAGGGACCCTTCTTTCTAGAAAACCTCCGGAAACGGGAAACGGCCGGTTTTGGAACTCCAAGAGAAACCAAGCCAAGAGCTTTTGACAACTTGTTTTATTGCTTCAGGAGTACCTGTTGATGGCTCGATACCCGATGTTTAGCGGGAAATCCGAGAGAAATCAAGATACAGGCCGGGGAAACCAAGAGCTTGGCCAGGGAACCTAGCGCTTGGCCAGACTTACGGATTCTGTTTGGCTAGGGAAACCTAAAAGAAGCGCCATGAGATTGGTCGAAGCCCAAAATCACACGTACCTCTAGGGGTTGATTCCTTGCCCATTCTTTTCAACCATCGTTCTTTTCAATAACCTGCTGTTTCCCCAAAGTGTTTGGTGGTTTTCTGAAAAGAAGGATCCTTGGAAAGAATGGGGAAGCTACCCCTAGAATACCTGGATTCCAGCGAGAGCCGCGAAAGGTGTGGCTAACGCGTTGCCGGTGAAAAGGGAATATGAACAAAGCGTTCAGCCTGTACAAGTGGATTGAAAGTGAAGATTTGAGGGGTGCTCAAACTTGCGGCGCCCGGTCATTTTGCGGGTTGTGGAACAAAAAGACGCCCCCAAACCTTTCGAAGCCGTTTGAGAGGGGTATTCATCTGAGTTCAGCGAGGCGTCTTGATCAAGGAGCAGATCTTGTCCCGCGTCAGCGTCATGCCGTGGAAGTCCGTCAGGCAATTCCGGCCCTGGACTTCCTCGATGCAGAGCCGGATCTTCTTGGAGGCCTGGCGTGCGAAAGCCACGGCTCCAAGTTGTTTTGGGGTATGGGTCAAAACAAAACCACCAGGAAACAGCATGTGTTGCCATGGTTTCAGTTACCAGGCGTCCAGTTTGGGGTACCTACTTTTGACCCACAGCCATTTGCAACAGTTCCATGGGCTCTACTGCAACCCCGAAGAAGCCACCTGCCAACAAGGCGAATTGGGGTTTGGGTGTTGGGGCGATGCTTAACTGTTGTTTCGAAAGTGGGGTGGAGACGGAATTCGTTGCTTTGTGTCTCATGTCCGGGTGTGTTCTTGGTGTTTCTGAAAGCACCAACTTAAAGTGGGTCGGTCTGGGTCTGCTTGCAGGGGCGGGTGCATTAAAATATGAGCCCCCAACATAGATTTCGGTCTTGGCTCCCTTCGTTTCTCTTAAACGTCAATCCCGAACTGGGGTGCCCTCAACAAAATGGATCTGATCTAGGGATTTGGACCCCAGGTGCTTTCCTTTTTGCTCACCTTTCCACCAGCAACCCACACCGCCTGGTCTTCGTCGTTGTTGAGGTCCGCCAGGTTCACCTCCAGCACTCGGCCCTTGAGCTCCTCAGTGGCGATCTTGGTGCCCTGGGTCCGGGAGACCAAGGTCTTGCCGCAGTTCCGGACCTCGGATCCGACCCGAATCCGGAACCCCCCGCTTCCGGTTTTTAACGGAAAACATACTGGGAAAATAAAAATGCAGGTGGTGGGTGCGCTATGTTAGCCACAAACCACAAACCTCCAGGAAGGGTTTGCTGTTTTCAAAGAACCCCAGACCTTTCGACCGCAGTTGCCAACCCGGAACCTACGTTGAGTCCTTTCTGGTTCATCATGTTTGTCAACGTTCAACCCTCCTAAACCGCAACTGTGGAAAAGCATGAAGGTCCAAGAATTTAAGAAAGAAAAGCAAATAAAGGTTGATGAAGGTCAACGCTGGACCTTCGTCAACTAACCTAGGAATGAAATCCTTTCTTGGTCTACTTTAGTCAAAGGCAAAAATATATAAGACATTAACATCCCAGGGACGGTGAACATGCTGGGCGCCTTGATGTCATACCACTCCTTTCTCAGAAACGGATCGCCAGCCTTCTTCTTGCCGCCCTTCTTCCCTCCCTTTGTGAGGCGCTTGTTCTTGCCAACAGCCATGCCGGACCGATGTCACGTGCGCACTAGACTTGAGCCTAGCACAAAAAAGTATGTTCGTGACTCAAACTCTCCCATTGCAAAGCACAACACAAACTGCATACTGAGAATGCTGGGCACAGCACTTTCGACTGGCTGAGGCAAGGCCTCGGCTTGCAAAAGGAGACTACCCAAAACAATGGAAACAATTGGAAGATAAGCCGCTCGTGTCTTTTTTTTTTGCAGGGATTGTCCCTCAGCCTTCATTTAATCGTTTTCAATTGTGGGAGTGAGGAAACCTTGCCACAGCTGTCAAAGCAGCTGAGCTCTTGGCTGGTGCCGGTCCTATGCGAGTGGCAATGAAAAACAGAGACATGTGCAGCACATGCATACCATCTTACAAAAACTAATTGGAAATGATCTTGTTTCTGCAACCTGAAACCTCGAGGTTCATGCTTTCCCTCCGGTATTCCTCTTCCCGCTCCAGCAAATCACTGCCTGAACTTGAAAAGGCTGGACAATGTAGTGCTGCACTTTTGCGGCTCAATACACATTTCAATGCATGTAACAATGGGTGTCCAGGCATGGAGGTCAGCCTTGAAAGCCTAGAGCTAGAGGTAACCAACGACGATTGCTCTGCTTTGCAATGTCAAATGCACAAACCTGACTCAGATGTTGGCAACTAAGCCAAAGCTTAGTTAAAAGGAAAATACTTGATCAGAAACTCTGCGTTTACTGACACATTGGCGAGTGCGGACCATACTTCTCTTTTAGAGTCTAGAGCAAAGCTGAAGGCTGAAGGTCCAAGCGCACCACGCATGACAAGCCATGAGGTACAGGCCTCACAAAGGAACCAAAAACGGCTTGTCGCGGATGATTGCCCGTCACAACACGATCACAATTCGATTTGCGCGAATTGTCGGTCCTGGAGGTGCAGCTTGTGCACCCTTTTGGGCCTGCGCCTGTTTCTTGGGATCCTCGTCTTCTGAATCCTCCTGGCATGGGATCCCTATGTGGGGAAGCGTGGGCCCCGACCTAACGTGGACTGCCAACAATTTCAGCTGGTCACGGCACATTGCAGTGGGAACACCTTCACAAATGGTTCGTGGACATGAATGCCCACCTTGATGTTCACCCAAGGGTCCCTATTAGAATCATACAGGACTACCCATTTGGAACCAGTTTCGCATGTTTGCAATGAACAAACGCCAGACTTGAAGGGTAAAGGCAGGTCCTCGTCGCTGTCCTCGCCATAACCGCCCTCCTCCTCAGAATCGGTCATAAACTGGTAGGGGTCATCAGGGTCCACCTGGCAGAGAAAGAAACCTGCCAAGCTGCCGAGCACCTTGCTACCCGTCAGCCTCTGGCCACATCTTTGTGAGGTTGCAGGCAATGTAGGCGCACACCTCACAGGGCTGACGGCCCATGAGAAGCGCTCCAGCAACACGTAAGCTCAGTGCCAGCTGGGACAGGCCGCCCAGCATCGCAAGGAAGAATGAAATCCTCAGCCACTTTAAGCCGCGCTGCATCACACGAAAACTCACGCGCACACAGACACACAGACGCACATGCACACAGACACACAGACACGCAGACACAAAGACACACAGACACACAGCAGACAGAAACACGGACAGACATATGCACGTACAGACGGAAACACAGACAGACACAGAAAGACAAAGAGACAGAGAGACAGACAGACACCCAGACAACAGAGACGACAGACCGACAGACCGGGCAGACGGGCACGCAGCCAGGCAGGCAGGCAGGGAGGCAGGCAGGGAGGCAGGCAGGCAGGCAGGCAGGCAGCCGTGAGACTAACAAACTAACAAACAAACAGACAAAACGTACAAAGAAACAACAAACAAACCAACAAGCAACAAACAAACACACGTACAAACAAACAACAAACAAACAAACACACGTGCAAAAAAACAGACAGACAGACAGACAGACAGACAGACAGACAGACAGACAGACAGACAGACAGACAGACAGACAGACAGACAGGCAGGCAGGCAGGCAGACAGACAGACAGACAGGCAGGCAGGCAGGCGGCAGGCAGGCAGGCAGGCAGACAGACAAACAAGCAAACAAACAAACAAACAAACAAACAAAACAAACAAACAAGCAAAACAAACAAACAAACAAACAAACAAACAAACAAACAAACAAACAAACAAACAAACACACGTACAAAGAAACAGCAAACAAACAAACAGACAGACAGACAGACAGACAGACAGACAGACAGACAGACAGACAGACAGACAGACAGACAGACAGACAGACAGACAGACAGACAGACAGACAGACAGACAGACACACAAACAAACAAACAAACAAACAAACAAACACATGTATGGACAAACTGGATGAATGCATTTGCTTGCACGCACATGCCAAGGTCTCCACCCCGGTGGAGGAACCGGGTACCAAGACTCCTCGTCGAGCTGCTCGAAGATGTTCTGAAGACCAAGCATGAATATCTACAAAGCGTGGAAGAGGGTTCCTTTTTGGATGTCAACTGGGCCAAGCAAGGTAGCCTTAAAGCTAGGGGGTCTCCTCTTGAGGAAATGGCCAACACTGGGTCTAAGTCTGGCTTGCAATCCAAAAATAACATATTGGCAAGCAATGCTTCAGAGCGCCTCTGTCAAAATGATCCAAGCGATCCCCGCCGCGAGGTGCATAACCGCTGCGACCTTCAAGCTCCAGCAACACAAAGTAAGTCACAATCAAAACATGGTATTAAAGGGGTTTGCCCATCTGTGATGGGACTGTCCCCTAACAGTGACTTCCCCCGGTTTTGATTGTGGCTCAGATGTTCCCTTCACGAAGGTAACTTGGGCCACCACTGGCCACCAACCGGCTGACCACTTCAAGGTGCGTGGGCTGAGTGCAACGGTCCAGTACAGGCATAGCCTCAGGTTGGATTGCCATGGCCAGGTGCTCAACCTGGACGGCTCTGAAAATGCGCGGACGCGGTTTCCCTTCAAACCGAGGGCAATTTTGAGGATGTCAATCCAATGCACCCGAAAATACATATGTTTATGGCATCATGCAACGCGTGCAGTTTGACTGAGGCAGAGGCGCATGGACGAGAACTCCCAAAGCGACGAAAAACAAGCAACCTCGCCACAACCAATTTCACATGAAACGAAGCCTTCGTTGTCTAACGGAATCAATCCATCCAAGGCTCCGTAGCTGATGATGCAAAGGTCGAAGTACAGATTGCATTTCAGCAAGTACCTCAGACCACAAGAATAAATGACTTGTGGCCGGTTTTTGGTTGCGCACCATCTGCAGATGGGCGAGATGCAGCTATTGCCAATCATCAGGTGGCCGTACCACTTGCCTCAGCTCATCTGACCCGTCCAGAGCGGTCCCAAGAAACCAACTGTGTTCGAAGCATTCCAAGACCGGAGATACTACAGGATCCCCAAAGACCTACATGAGCTTTTTTTACGGGTGAGCTCGCAGGAAGACCCCGCGCGAAAGATGCAATCATATGGCCCATGTTTTCAACTCATGCTTCGCAGACGGTGCACAATTCCACATGCCAAGCTGCAATTGTTGTCATACATCGTGTGGTGCAGCGTCATCCTCAGCTTTTCTCTCTCCGCAACTTCTGCGTCGTCTCAGGCCGCCACTTCCTACCTTGCACTGCTAGAAGTCCCCAGTACCTGCCAAGCTTAGCGCGATCCCGAGCTAAAAGCCTACTGGGTTGGTCCCTCCTGAAACCGAACAAGCAAAAGGTCGAGTGCGATCTTTTGTATGGGAAAGACATTTGTGAAACCAACAGGTCCTTTGGGGGCGTTTTGGTCACACCCAAGCCCAGCCATGTCAAGTACGGCCTTCTGGATCCGTATCCAATCAAAGCCACCTCGGGTTCCGTCTCCAGGTGTTGTTTGTGTGCAGTCGTGCATGTGCATCGCTTTGCATGCTGGTCAACAAGTATGTCTTACAGCCAACAAGCTGTCCGCAGATGCAAAGCACCGCACCCAGCTAGATCGCCACTGCGGAATGAGTAGAGAAGCAACGTTGAACAACCTCAGATGGAGTCCAAATGCGCTTTACGCATCTCCGGCCAGCGCACTGGGAGCGCCGCAATCCTATCGCGCCGACGATCATGGATGTTTTGGAAGCTTTGGTGTGCATAGTTCTCCCTTCCTTCCTTCTCTCCTGAACAGCTAGCAGTCCCAGTTCTCTGCGCGGGTGGGGGACTTTTTGGTATCCTTAGGCAGCACAAGGCGGCACAACGGTCCAACCAGGTCTCCAAAATTTGATGCTCGACTTTCTGTGCTGCCCGGCACTTTGTGCAAGCTGGACGAGCAAAAGTTCGAGGTCCTTGAAGGTGTTGGCCTTCCTGCGCTTCAGCAATTCTTCTTGCCATGCTCCTTGTGCCTGCACAGGTCGGGCCAAGCTTGGCTTCAAAGCACTTGCAGCTCGCATTTCCAGGAAATGGGAAGGGCAGCGCGCACTCACTACAACTCCAGAATCAAACAGAGCTGAGGCGAGGTCGTTCATCTTGCAACCTGGCGAAAGAAATGAGCCGTCAACACCCCATGGGACCGGATTCTATTGGGCAACGCTGCAGAGATGTTGGGAATGCACTTCTTAACGCATCCATTGTGGCGCTGCTGCGAAAGCAATCAAGTCACCCATTCTGAGTGAAGCAGTCGCAAAAGCGAAATCATCAAGCTCCCCACATTCTGAATGGGGATAACTTGGAACTGCGACTGCAACTACAAACGAGCAGTCGATGGAAACATGCGCAGAGCCTGCTTAATTGCCAAGTCTGCCATAATCTCTTCACTCCCGCCGTACACAGCTGCGTACTTGGCGAAGTTCTTCAAGCCTGTAATCTTGGCTCCCATGCCCGTCTGCGTCACTCCTCGTCCGCCGAGAATCTGTACAGTGTCATCTGCGATTTTCCAAGCGGTTCGGGTGGATTGGTACTTGAACCTCAGCGAGGCTGAGACTTGCAAAACGTCAACTTTTTGCTGATCCACAAGAAAAATCAAGGACATACAGGGGTGGAACCCTGGTGAACCCTCGTGGAACCTTACCTCAGGGCCGCCCGGACCACCCCGGAGCCTATCTGGGGTCTTTCAGCTATTGGGGAAAAATGCTGATCACAAGGAAAATCAAGAACATAAAGGGGCAAGAGTGCAAGGTGAGTCTGGCAACATGGCAATGGCCCCAGCAAGCCTGGCTCCCACAGGACCATGCTTGGACTTGCTCATGTCGTAGGTCAGAACCTCGTTGTAGCTTTGCACACTCTCCAGCGCCGCCACAGAAGAAGCAAGCTTGTTTCGGATCACCGCCTGCTCGATCAAAGGCTTTCCGAAGACCTTCCTCTGTCTGGCCCACATGAATGCATCTGCCAGGGCAGCTCTCATTTGCCCAAGCAGGATCTGGCAGATGAACCACCGCTCATGATTGAAATTGTACATGATCAGCTTGAACCCCTCGTTCTCTTTGCCCAGCAAATTCTCCACTGGCACTAGAACGTCATCCAACACCACAAGAGCCGTGCCAGCACATGCGGAATACGCTGTCTTCATCTGGCTCGTTGAAACTCCTTCTCCCCTCTCGACCATGAGCAACGAAATACCTGCCGGCGTGATGCAACGCGCATACACACACATGCGGAATTGAGGAAATGAGCCACGGTCAAAATATGCTGTTGCTCTGAAAAGACCTGGCAAAGTGAGTGAGTCCAACTAGCTTTTGGTTAGGAATTGAGCAAGTGCCATGTCCAGAACTGCCAGTACACCATGGACCAAACAGGATATGTTGGACTGAACCTCGCATGGATGCTTCTCAAGAGGTCCCCAAAATGGCAAGGGTTTCCTTAAGGTTTCCATTTACAAACCAAGGGCTCCCATGTGAGCCACGTATAGCAAGACACTCGCCCCCCCCCCGGCCAGCCTGCGGCGCCAGCGCCACCCGTTCGAACCGCTGTCACGAAGTAATCGGCGTAGGCACCCTCGGTGATCCACTTCTTCACTCCATTTACCTGGCAGCTGGCATTGCGACTGCGCCCCTTTAGCCAGTGACTTGTGGCTACCAGGATGTAATACAAAGGTTTACGTAGGTCTTAGCAACACCCGCGAGTCACCTCACCCCAATGGGTGTTTTGGATTGGTGGCTTGCCTACAGCACCTGCCCCTCTTTCAAGAAGAAATCAAGCCACCAGTTGGAAGTTGGCTCCAAAAATATATGGGAAGCGGGCGCCTTGTTGAGGGTACCCTTCTTGCAGCTCGGAAAAACATCCTCCACCGGAGACCCTGTCCGAATTCCCGCCGCGCGGCCACGAACTGCTTGCCATCCGGCGTCTTCCTCGCTGTCGCCTTGATCTGTGCAACATCACTGCCAGCGAAGGGCTCGCTGATGGCCAGGGCGCTCCTCATCATTGGCCAGACAAAAAAGGCAACATCCCCGCTTGCAAAGAGTTGTGCAACTTGTGCAACCTCAGCAGATGATAGACCAAGTCAGAGTAAAGCCGTTGTACTGCAGATGCTGATCATGCTCACGTCAAAAACTCCAAAGTCCTGGCACTTGGCTTTTGGGCCTTCCATTCACCAGCTGAATTGCAGGTCTGTTCAGCTGTGTCCAAATGGTTCTCAGGTCAGGGGGTGTAGGCTGCTACGAACAATTGCAAGGGTGGTCAATTGAGTTGGCGGCCACACCTTTCAGGAATCGCACATCAAAAGTCACACGCTGTGGCTAATTCACTTTTCTGAGACAGCATGAGAGCCGAAGAGTGTTACAAAGGAGACTCGGGCAACAGCATAAAATACGACGTACCCTGCTGCGGATAAAGACCTTACAGTCAGGAAAGGCATGTGTTACACATTTAAAGAACTGAAAACAAAAAAAAATAAGATGTGCCGTCTGCATGAGCAATGCGATTCTAATCTCCCACAAATGACCCGCTCCTCATTCGAAATCGATTTGCGCATCGCGCTGAGATTCCTCTCTTGTCGGCACTTGTACGCTGTGCACAGCTCATCACGAGCAGAGCATGCTAAATCGTTGCAGAAATGATCACTTTGCTGAACACTTCAAGTAGGAGGCCGGTATCAAGCATGTTTTTGTGTGTTGCATGAAGTCGAGTGTGTGACAAGAGAAAACATACATAGACTCGCAAAAGATTCTAAACCAATCTGTTGAAAACTCGTCCTCTGACCGCTGAGACAGAAAGCAGCAGCGTGATTACGCGTTCAAGCTCCAGCACTATGTGGCTACTCAAAAGGTTGCTTTGCTGAAACTGCAACCTCAAAAGAAACTCTATATACATCGAGGCTGTTGGAAGGACACGAATGCATGATCCGAGCTCGAAACATATAGTGATGCCTTTCTCACAGTCTTTGGCTTGGCACCAAAACGCATGGTGGTGGAGAATAGACTGCATGTTGAACCAGGACTGCCGAAACAACAATCCAAGGATGCTGCGTTGGAACGATTGCACGAGGAAAGAACAGATCTGCCATGAAGGTGCCCTGAGACACCGGAAAAGGCTGACCTCAAAACTGTGTCCGCATGAAAGCATCAAAATTGAGATGTCCTTCCTTCTACTGCCAGCGGTGGACACAACATCCAGTGCAGAAAGTCACCAAGATGCTGCAACACATGGGTGTGTGTGTGTGTCAAAATACGGGGACCCCCAAAACAATGGTTTCCCTTCAGACCCTCCTGAAAAGGTACCCTTCGCCTGCAAAAAAAAAAAAAACAGCAAACCCACCATGCCAATTGCAATCCGTGACTCCATTTCTGCCCTTGCAGAAGCTCCGCGCCGAGCTTTCTCTTCATCCACTCCGGCCCAAAGTGGTAGATCCTTGGCTCAAGGCCTCCAAGACCCCCAACATCCCGTCGCGAAATCGCACAGGGGCCGTTTTTTCCCAGGTTCCGCAGTTCCATCCAAAGAGAAAACCGGGATCTCGGAATTCCCCCAAATCCCTTCGGAATACATGGCCGTGGCTCAAAAACAGGCACCAAAAAATGGCACCTTGCTACATGGAACCAAAGACTAAAACCTGCGTGCCCCTGGCTCTTTCACTTTGCGCCGCACCCACATGGCTGTGGGTCAAAACCCTGTACCCCTGGTGAACATCAAAATAGGTGACAAATGGACGTTCATCCACCCCCAAATGAAGCCACAGGTTATGCCCCATGGCCACATTTGTCTCCGTCTCTGAGGTCGCTTCGCCGGTGTGGAGATCAGGTAACCAGCACCCAAGGAGTCCACAAAGCCCGGCAGCCCGATGCGGGCGATCTCTTGATGAGCGATAGCTTCCTCACGTCTTCCAACGGAGCGCACGTCTTTCTCCCACGAATCGCGTGCTTTTCATAAGGCGCAGCTAAAAGGAAACCACGGGAATTGAAGGAGTCCCTGAATTTGAGAAACACTCACCAAATGCACAGCTCGGATTTGGGCAGACCGGCAACATGCGTCCTGTACGTTGTGATGTGGGTCCTCTACTGGAGCACCCAATTATTTTTTCAGGTTTCAAGCATATGGCAAAAAAGACAACGACAAACAACAACATCATGCAGCACAATCTTTGTCACCGAGAGAGCTTGCCATAAAACAGGCAGGTCTTTTTCTGGGGCTGGGCAATAGAGGAGTGATAGCAGCCAGAGCTTGAAGCAGAGCGTCGTGAAAGTAGTCCACGTCCTTCGAACAAAAGGCGCCAACAGCACTAAGTCAAGGCCAAACGAGCCAAGTGGACACGTGCCAAAATAGGCGCCCAAAAAAAATCGCTCACTGTTCTCCTGTTTCCTTGAAACCACCCAACAATGTCGCGAACTCCCGGGGAAAATAAAAATAAAAAACGGCGCCCAGGTGCCGCACTCCCGAACAAAACTCGTCCGTTGGCCGGCCTTGGGGTCGATGTTCCCAGGCAGAGCGATTTGTAGCTGGCTGAGCTCGGCCAGCCAGGGCCCGGGCCCCATGCGGCTGGC
The DNA here is from genome assembly GCA_963377175.1 of Effrenium voratum. Lineage (NCBI taxonomy): Eukaryota > Dinophyceae > Suessiales > Symbiodiniaceae > Effrenium > Effrenium voratum. Next base: position 48,182 of record CAUJNA010001503.1, read on the forward strand.
CATGACTCCGCTCTGGCCCAGTCTCCTGGCTGCGCTTGCGGGTCGATTTTTGGAGTTGGTGCTTGAAGGGGAAACCACCTGAGTCATGGTCAAAACCCGGTACGAAAATGGCTCACCCAGAACCATGTAAAGAACTAAGAAGGCGGGCGCAGCTATTTATGGTTGGGATCGTCCCTTAAACTCCAACTACCCGGGCTTTGATTGTGGCTCTGAACTCCCCCGAAGGACGCCAAAGGAGCGAACGCCCATGCACGAAATGCAATCAGACAAGTCACCGTACAAACGACTTGAACTATCACAATGCGACGCCACGAGAAAGAAACAGACGAAGCGATTTTGGAGAATGGGGGACGCGCGCGTTGAATGGGCTCCGTTGTCCTTTAATGCGTCCCTTTAAACAAATATGAAAAGGGCACCACACATGATTCTCCGTGCAAGCGATCGGCACCCGTTTGTTCGAACCCGTTGAACGGGTCTCCGAGCACCATGCTTTGACAAAATGCACAAGCAAGAGGGTAAGCAGCAAATGGGCGACCCCGTGGCAAGAGTATGAACGCGCCCAGAATGATATGCCTACGAACTTCAATATGGACTCCCCTCAAAAGTGGTCGGTGGACATCAACGCCTAAATCACACCCATACGAGAAACATGAGAAGAAGAAAAAAGAACGACTGAAACAGTACCATGGGCAATCACACAATGTGGTGCGGGTAAAGTCGCGACATTGAGCCGATGAAAAACACACCAGCAGCAAGATCAACCGCGACGTTGTCAAAACAGCAATGAAAGCGCGCGCCTCTGCAAGTCTCTTGTCGGATACTCACCTGCCCAATTTAAAACAAAAATGGTGTGTGTGTGTAAGGAAATGGACATACTTCAGGACATCATGATGATGTCCATTTGTTTTGTTGCTGCTGCTGTTGCTGTTGCAACTGTCCCAGCTCAATCCGTGAATCACTGTCTGATGTTCTGTCTAAACAAGAACTTCTGCTTCTCTGAAAGGGACCTTCTGTCAGCTTCCGTGGGCTTAAACATGCCCAGCAATTGCGCTGCTGGCCTTTCAGGTCTCGAGCCGCTGCAATGGGTGCAAGCTCCGCATCCACGAAGGACTGCATGCCCTGACTCGCCAGAGAGTAAGTCAATCAGCTCTCAAAATATGACGCAAGCGCTTCTAAAAATGTGCTGAATTTACGTTTCATGAACCTTGGAGCTTAGCGATCCCGGTCCTGGACTAAGCTTCCTTACATTAGCAAATGTACCAAACACATTCAAATGTACATTGCAACTGACGACATAAACGGTGAGTCCTCTCGGAAGCGCTTGTGAGAGTCTGCGTAGAAAGGTGACTCCTCCGAGCGCGATGCATGTTGTCACAGAGATCTGCACACGCGGCACAAATCGGCAATCCTGGCCCTGAAAGGCAGGAATCTCCGCGAAGGGGACGCCTTTGATGCCAGTCACCTTTGACTGGCTTCCTTCAAGTCGGCCAACCTCAGCTGATTCCAACAGGGTTCCTTAAAGAACGCATCCAAAACCGCCTGCTCGGGCGGCAAACCTGCAAATCAGCTGGCTTGTTCTGTTTGAATCGGCCCAAATGCATCCTCTACGGGGGTCCAATGCACCCAGCGAAACAACATGCGCTCAGCCTTCAACTTCTCGTACTTGGTGAGGACTTCATGTCGATGTAACTCATAAAATTCTTCCGTGACATCCTTCCCACCCAGTTCCTGCCAGAAATCGAGCCACAATGCAGAACAAGATCCGCTTGGCTGTCCCTCTCAAGTTGGGTCTAGATCTAGTTCAAAGCCAGTCAGCTGACAATGATGCACATCTCATTGGTTCACTCGGGCCATCCAGCCGGCGCTTTTAGGCATCGCAGGTGGTTCTTTAACCAAGTTTCGCGGCCGAAACACTCCGCACAATGTCAGGTACGGCCGATGCCTCCAGCACTTTGGCGCCTCCAGGATGGAGATTCGCAAACTTCGACACCTCCACGAAAAAGAATCAGGCGCACTTTAGCGATTGATGGCGGGGTGGTGGGGAGCACGCAGTTTGGGGTGCTGTTGTAGATATTTACTTATTCATTGATATTGTATATATATATATAGAGTTTGGGGGTGAACTATTTTCAGACAATCCCACTGATTTCCGGCTGCCCCAAATTGGTGATTTGGATTGGTGGTTGGAGGGTTGAACTCCTTGCACAGTTTAAGTGGGAGACCCCTGGAACACCTCCTGGGCGCACTTTGCAAGACTGACGGTGCTCAGGGGCATGCAGTCGGGTGGTCTGGGTGCTGTTCAGGGTGCGCCAGCAGCATCTTAAACAAACAGCACCCCAAAACAGCCCTGCACCAGCACCCCAAACTGCACGCTCCCTAGCACCTCTCGCAAATCACTTTCCCTTCTTTACTACAAGTTAGAACCCCTATAGAATTCAGCTATCTGGGGAAAAAAATAAAGAACTGGCGACCCCGAAAAGGGTGCCGTCGAGAAAAGACACTCCCAAATGGTAGCTGCTTCCATTGAAACCCACCCACGGGCTCAAAAAAAACGCCTTTTGTGTGCGACTGATATCAAGCACTTGCCAGGCCACGTCATACACATCTCCATCAATGGCAAGCCAGAGGTTGCCTCGCAAGATGCATGCCAAAAGCCCCCACGATGCGCTCTAAGTGCATGGCTGGACCATATACGTGTATACTATTACCAAACTAAGTGCCTTCCCGACAATTGCAAAGCGTCAATTCCAACTTCCACACGATTGCTCCGGCATCAAACTTTGATGACGTGGCAGTCACCAGGCCTGGTTTGTCATGAAGCGCTAACTCCGCTGCGGAAACTTGTCTCTCAGCCATGTTGGTGTCACAAGCCAGCAATGATGGCTGAATGAGTCACTGATTAAAATGCATGTCATCACGTGGCTCTAGTTTCGGAGCCAAATAGCTGCCAAGTCTTTTTTTGCCTCAATCAGCTGCCAACAGTGCAACAGCAATGCTCAATTGTCGCTGCACTGTGGCAAATGTGCAATCGGCAAATCATGTGCACCTCTCGAGCTCGCCAGCATTCCAAATTGCAAATCAAAGCGTGGTGCCTGGAACTTCTGGTCGTCGTCTTCTCCGGCACTGGAGCCTTGCATGCACGTGGAAGCTGTGCCTCATTCAAGGTCAAAATCAAGAAAAATAGTACCAGCCTGTGTTAATGGATGCTGACAATAAAGAATGAACACGTCAGTTGACTGATCTCAGCCAAACGGCAAGCGGCGAATCACTGTGTTCCATGCTTCTGGCCTGCAATTAGACAAAAATAATGTCCAAATCTTGGTGGCAAACATGAATTAGTTCAGCTTGCAACATGCCAATAAAATACAACATGCTGCGGGAAAAAGCTAATGTGGTCCACATGCGGGATGGTTCCAAAGCACGTTTGGATGGAGAGTTGGCTAATATGCACAAGCACGAAATTGTCCACAAATCGCATTCGGCTACGCTGATTTATCAACAACTGCCAAGTGATAAGCATGCCCGCTCAAGAGCACTTGCTCAGCAATGAATCCACGTATGCCAAATGGTAAGCACACGCACTCAAGTACACCAACAAGGAATGCATTGAAAGTGACTTGTAAAAACTGTGGTCAGATGCTTCTGGGCAGCAAAGAAACTTGCTCAGCGGACTTGCTCAGAGGACTTGCTCAGGGAACTTGCGAAGAGGAGAAACTTGCTCACAGAGCTTGCTCAGAGAAACGCATCCTGCTTGAAGAGAAACTAGTTGAGAAATAGATTTCTGAGTCGCTGAGAGAACTTGCTCAGCAAACCTTGCAGACCGACCTTGCTCAGGGAACTAAAATTCCTCTCTATCTACAAAACAGGTTTAGGCGGGGGGTGAACGTTACGCACTCCACAAAATTGCGACCCTCTGCGAGGATTGACCGCGCGGCGGCCTTCAAAACATCAATCAAGTGGGTGGACCTACAAAAACTCGTGGAACATGCAACTTGGTTCGTGCACAGCGGGCAGGTCAAGCTTCAACCTGTGGAAAATGCAACTTGTTCCTTGCACCACACCACCCTCTCCGTGGAATCAACCTTCAAAACGTGGAAAAATGTGTTTTTTGGCCATGTACGTGCGCTTGGCATGGATCGGCAGGGTCAAGTCGACCCCTGTATATTGAATGGTTCATGAGGGTCTTTCCATCTAGCTCACGTTTCGCTTCACGGGACCAAATTTGACTCATTTCTCATTAGCGCCTGCTAGTCTTCAAAACTCAGACGTATCTCTCTTATTGCATGTTTTGTCGAATTCAGCTACGCTAGATGTGCGCTGGTTCGCAACTTGTTTGAACTGCTGGTTGCAAGCCTACGTCACAGAGCAGCGGCAAATGCAATCTGTTGACGTTGTTAACATCCCGAAACATCCGATTGACACTGGGCAGGTGGGGTACAAAAATACGCTTGTAAGGTGTCAAACTCGATGTCCAGCACGACGCCTTTGCTTGGGTGCGTTGTCTGGCTCTTGTGGCCCGAACAAATGGGAAACCAAAATCAGTAACGCGGGGCTCGGGGCCCCTTTGTCGCCAGGTGCTCACGGCTCATGAAAACTCATCCCAATTTTGCTCAAAGCTTTGACCTCGGCTTGCTGGACACTGGGGCCTCCCCCATACGCAGCCGTAAAGAGCGGGTGCCACTTATCGCAGCCACGAACGACGAACGGAACATGAGTCGTTTTTTGTGGGTACCCCCGCTCAGGTGCGCTGCTGCACAGCTAGACCTGCGCGCGATGGTCCAAACAACGTATTCGCAAACGGGAACGGCAATGACCACTACATCCCTGACTGCTGGCACCAAAGAAAAAGTTCTAGGAGAGATGACAGGGTATACCAGTATACCAGTACCGCCCTCTCGAATGTGTTTTTTTCTATACATCATGGTAATCCTCATGCACATGTAATGTTAACTACTAGATCCTAGATCTAGAAGATGTCTAGAGTTCAGCAATAACATTTGCTGGTCTATCGGCCGTATCTGTTAATTTACCAAACAAAAAACAAAACAAAAAAAACTAGCTTAATAGCCAAATCAATAGTACTTGTAGTCCGTCCACAATGCACGCCCTTTCGTGTGTTTGCAGCGCGGAATCGACATGGGAGTTATAGGAAACCTGCTCTAACCTAAAACAACCCAACCCTTGATACGAACGAGACGCGCTCTCCTTTTGTATCGAGTAAAGCCGCTTGCCTTAGTCAGAAGGGAGGGTGGGTGGGTTTCAAAGATGGAAACCGCATGGTTGTTTAGCTTGGAGCAGAAATGGCCACAAGCGGTGTAGATTCACATGCCCCTATAACACGGGGGAACAAACAACCCCTAGCGTTATAGGAAACATGCACTGCTCCAACCTAAAACAACCCAACCCTTGATACGAACGAGACGCGCTCTCCTTTTGTAACCGGGTTGCGCTGGAGTCTCTAGCTGACGCAGAGCGGTGCACTGCCGTGCACGGCTTCAGCCCCTCTTCTTGCGAGAGAGGGGGTTCTGGGCGATGTGGGCCACGATGCGTGGCACCACATCATGATTCTTTGCCCACTGCAGCCATGCCTGTGCGACTGGCTGTAGAGGGTGGCCTGGATGCGGTATGCTCCAATCTGCGGAAGAGCGCAACGGAGGGCCGGGAGACCCTGGAAGCTGGCGCTGCCGGCGCCGCAGGGCAGCGGCAACGCGGCGGGCCGGCTGACGAGACGGGGCAGGCCGGCGGCTGTGAGGCAGCTGGACGACTTCCTGGCGCCTCCGAGGCCCAGGACCCTCGACTAGCCTCCTTTGAAAAAAAAAACTGGTTTTTTTAGGCACGACCCGGCCTCCCTGCGTCCAGGGAACCTCGGTCGGACCCGTTTTGGCGCAAAAAAAAAACTTTGATCACACTCAAGTTGGAATTGCCTGATCCTGATCGAGCGAAAAAACTGGGAGAAAAAAGGTTTCGAGGCATTGCGCAGGCCCGTCGGAATTCCCGGACCCTGCGCAGCTCCTTGGGTTTGGGGTCCTCGGGAAACCAACGGGTTGGGCGAACCAATCAAATGAGCGGGGCTGGCATGGGCAACCCGTGCAAAACCGTGCAAAAGCTATTCTTCTAGTGTCTATATTGATATAGGCACTGGAAGAATAGCATTTTTTCAGCGCAAAACCGTAACCGCACAAATGTCCCTGGGTTTGGCTCTCCCCCCCAGCTCCATGCTATATGTGCTATATGGCCCCCAACCCGCTGAACCTCCACTCTCCCCCGGGTCCATGCTATATGTACTATATGTGCTTATGGCTCTTACAAGGCAACCCGCTGAACCTCCACTCTCCCCCAGCTCCATGCTATATGTGCTATATGTGCTATATGGTATAGAAGCCTGTATACTATACACATAGCATCTCCAACATGTACCAAATATGCATTGTATAGCACATATAGTGTATTTTAAAGCGCGTACAGAATAATATAGCACATATAGCACATATAGCATGGAGCTGGGGGAGAGTGGAGGTTCAGCGGGTTGCCTTGTAAGAGCCATATAGCACATATAGTACATATAGCATGGACTCGGGGGAGAGTGGAGGTTCAGCGGGTTGGGGGCCATATAGCACATATAGCATGGAGCTGGGGGAGAGTGGAGGTTCAGCGGGTTGGGGGTCATATCGCCCAACTGTGCGTCTTTGGGCAAGGCGGCCTCACGAGCGTGCCCGGCAAGGGTGCAGCACGCGCGCTGCCAGAGCGGCAGGGGGCTTGCAACGATCTGTATGCGTTCGGTCGGGCTTCTGCCTGGTCTGTGCCCTCAAAAGGCAGGCCCCGGCTGTGTCGCGAATTACTGGCCGTTGTACAAAGCCCTCAAACTCTCCGCCATGGAGATCGCCTTGTCGGACCCGAACTTTCGCTTCTCGCGCACAGAGTCCTTGACACACTGCGCCGTCACTTCCACGAGGATGCAGCGCTTCAGCACCGCGCGCGTGTCCGCGTCAAAGACCTTGTCAAGCGGGCGAGCGCGCCACTCAAACCCTTCGAGCATGAGGTCCGGAGGGCGAATCTTCGCCATGTCGTCCAAGCTGTGGTGGAGTTTCGCCAGGTCCTGCACCGTGATGATCCTGAACGTCTCCGCAGGCACCTTCACGTCGTTGTAGCGACATTTGATGGTGGCTGGCAAGTCGGGCGACAGACCGAGGAGATGCTTCAGCGTGTCCACTCCCCCGCCTTGGGCGCCGATGTTGCTGCTGCTGATCTGAAGCTCGTCCAGGAGCAAAGGCCTCTCGTCGCGCAGGAGGCTGCGCTCGACCGCGGATCGCAGCATGTCCGGGCTGGACACCATGACGAACTCGTCCAGACCCACGTCGCGGGCTACCATGGCTGCCAGGCAACTTGCCAGGGGAGTTTTCCCCTTGCCACTGTCTCCGTAGAAGATCAAGGTCCTTCGCTCGTCGCGAGCTCGCCCGTAGGCCTCGAAAAAGTCCAGTGGCTGCTTCTGGTGGACCTCGGGGTTGTACCGCCAGCAGTTCACGGCGCTCTCGTTGATGACGAAGTCGGTCATCAGAAGTTGGCGATGGCGCGACACCAGCAGGCTCTCCACTTGCAACTGGTCGTCCTGCACCTGCTTGCGGAGCTGCAAGAGGGCCCTGCTCTGCAAGTGCACGAACTCGGCCGCGTGGGCTACCTGCGCCACAGCTTCATTGCCGGCTTTCCCACCGAGCGCGTGCCCAAGATGCCGCTGAGTGGTGTCAGCACCCGCTCGGGCGACCTTGCCCGGTTCACCTTCAAGGGCCTGGACGGCACGATGACGGACCTGTTCATTCATTTGGTGGCCTACCAGCTGGTGACGCTCTCCGGCACGGGCGTCTCTGTGCTTGACTAAGGCCCGGTGTCGCTCTTCACCATTTTTGGCGCAGAGTGACACCGTTTTCGAAGTTGTGTGACACCGCCCAAAAATGACAAAAAAAGGCCCGGTGTCCTTCTTCACCATTTTTGGTGTTTAGTGACACCGCTTTTGAATGCGCCCAGAAACGAGAAAAAAGGCGGGGGGTGCCCCTCTGCTTCATTTTTGACGCAGAGTGGCACCGCCCAAAAAAACATGCAAAAACATGGAAAAATGTGCATTTTCCATTGGAGGAAGCCTAGTCCGGAATGCTCAGCCGCTCCGCAAGCTCCTCCGTGGCCGCGCGCGCAATCTCCTCGCACAGCGCAGCAGGAACGCTGTAGAGCAGCTCGCGTGATTGGCTGACCCTCTCGTACTGCCCCTCCATCAGCCGCGGCCCCCGCTGCGCGGCCCGGAGGTGCCTGCCGTCCTGCCACGCCTCGCAGCGGCTGCCGGGCTTGCACAGGCCTCGCCTCGGCCTCCAGCGCATGTTGGTCCACAGCCGCGTCTGCTTCCTGTACGGAGTTCCGTACTTGCAGTAGGTCACGTCCACCCAGGGCAGAGCTCCATGAACGGGCCGGGTCTTCAGCAGCCCGGTGGCCGGGTTCTCTATGACCCACATCAAGGGGTCAAAGTGCGCAATGATCTCAAGGGCGCTGAGCACCAGCGCGTCGCCCTCCAGGAGCCGCCGCGGGCGCGTCGTCAGCGCGCGGCTGTATTCCGTGCAGACCGGGCTGGCCCAAACCATGTCGAAGTGCCCCGGCGGAACGTAGTGTAGTCCCAGCTCCGGATGTCGCACAGGATGGTGGGCTCAAATTTCGACACGATGTCCAGGGAGACGACCTCCCAGCCCGCCGCCTCGAAGGCCCTGCCCACCGACTTGGTGCCGCAGAAAAGCTCCAGGAGTCTCGGCATTTTTAAAGAGCAAGATCACCGCCACTGCGACGACCAAGAAAACTCGCGCGTTCATCGGACCGGACTTTTTTCCTACGGATAAAAAAAGGAGCCGAACTTCGCAATGAAGCTTGCACTCGGGCTGGACGTTCAGACCAATGCCAAGGGGGGAAAATTCATGTCCATAGAGGACTCCCATCAGGGCGCGCTGGTGTGCAAGGTGGACGTGGAGGTGCTGTGGGAGCCCGGCAACTTCCAGGACGACGGGGCCAAGAGGGTGGGCGTGTGCTTTGCGAGCAACACCAACCTGGAGCTGTGGACGGAGGAGGTGGAGCAGGGCGTCATCGACAACATGATCATCTTCCAGAAGCCCTTTCCGGGGGCCGCCCGCACCGAGCTTGAGAGCCAGCTGCAGCGCGCCGTCAAGGTGAGCGCCAAGGGCAAGCACGTGAAGTGCAAGATGGACTTGGAGCGCTGCCTCTTCTGGGACACCGCCGGCAACCGCGCGCCGCGCCCCGCGGAGTTCGCGCGCCGCAGGGGCCGCGCGCTTGTGGAGGCCCGGCACGTGTGGCTGATGGGCAGGCAGTGGGGCGTGCTCTTTGAGGTGCGCCACCTCATGCTGGAGCCCCTGGAGGCGCCGTGCTGCCCGTTCTAGGCCGCCTCCAGCAGCTCGGAGCTCGTGGCCCGCGAGGCGCCCACGTACAGGTGGCGCAGCGTGAGGTGGCAGGAGTCCAGGTCCAGGCGGACGCGGTTGTGGAGGGTGAGGCCCTGGCAGCTGGCGTAGGTCACTGCGTGGCTCGGCCGGGTGGCCCGCAGCAGCTCCTGGTTCTTCAGCCGCATGCCGTTGTCCAGCCTCACTCCGTCCGGCTCCACTTCCGCCACGGCCACAAAGACGCCCTTGGGTATCTTTCCGCCGGCCCCGATGAGGCGCAGCCCCGGCCACACCCTCATGCTCTGCGGGCTGTTTTGTGTTATAGGTTTATCACACCCATTGGGTTGGTTTGTCAACAACCCAAATCTATGTGGATGACTTGCGTCTCCAACTCTAGGAGCTTTGAGGCCTCCGGCGCCAGGGCCCGGTTCGCCGCTGCGTTCACGGCCATGCGCTTGCTGTGGCTGATGACCAGCGTGGTGTCCGGCCACCCGGGCTTGGAGGGGTAGAGCTCCTTCAGCCTCGCCTTGGCCTGCTCCAGCGTGGGGCACGCCTCCTCGCCGACCCGCAGCCACTTCACGAAGTTGAAGATGCCGGGGTCGGAGCGCATGTTCTCCGTGAGCTCGTGCCTGTGCCCGCCGGCCAGGTCGCGGATGAGCTGGCTGTGCTCCAACGGCGCGCTGATGGGCCGCCCGGCCCAGGAGTCCAGCACGGCCGGCAACTGCCGGAAGTCTCCCAGCAGCAGGAACTTCACGTCGGCGTTCAGCCCCACGCAGGCCAGGTCCGCCCAGAGCGCCATGTCCAGCTGCGTGATCTCCTCCACCACCAGCCAGTCCAGCTTTTGCGCGCTGCCCCCGCGCACGTACCTGCGCACCCAGTGGTCGGCCGTCTGCGCCCCCAGGCCCAGGTTCTGCGCGGAGCAGTGCGTCTTGGACACCAGGTGCACCGCCTCGCCCTGCTCTCGCAGCCTCGCCACAATCGTCCGGGCCAGGTACGTCTTTCCGGTGCCCGGCAGGCCCGTGAGCAGCAGGGAGTTGCCCGCCAGGCAGTGGTTGACAGGGTCGTCCACCCCGTTCCACCTCCGTTGTTTGGGGCGCTCCGCCTCCATGCGCGGCGCCCTGCTGCTGCCCAGCAACGGCTTCGTCTCTTCTACGCGGTAGACCGGCGTGCCGTCCGGGTGGCGCAGCGCCTCCAGCGCCCGCAGCCGCTCCGTGAAGCGCTTCGGCAGCCGCTGCGTCAGCAGGCAGTCCGTCTTCACCTGCGCCAGGTAGCGCGGCGGCGCGTCCAGGATGCGCCGGGCCTTGGCCACCATGCAGTGCTCGAAGCCCAGGACCGCGTCGTGGATGGGGCGGTAGGTGCCGTTGCTCAGCAGCCTCCTGGCGTAGACGAAGTCCCACACCATGCCCCCCTCGTAGGCGAAGGCCTGAGAGAAGTCCGCGCCCGCGCCGTCCAGCTCGCTGCTGCTGCTGCGCACGCTGTAGACCACCTCCGTGCTGCGCGCCCACAGGCCTATCATCGCGTTCACGCTGAGCTTGGCCATGTGCTCCTCGCCCTCGGGCCACGCGGCGTCCATGCGCTCCAGCGCGCGCCGCAGCGTCGCCGCGTCCACGTGGCTCCGCGCGGAGATGCCCAACACGATGTGGTCCCAGCGGCAGACGCCCAGGTCCAGCATCGCGGCCAGCGAAACCTTCGGGTACCAGCCGGGCCCCACGTACGGCAACAGGTTCAGGCAGGACTGCCTCGCGTCGCAGCAGCCCTCCACAAAGCCCAGGTCCGGCAGCACGCCGTCCACGGGCTCAACGCCGTCCGCCGGGCACAGGATGGGCAGGGGGAAGGGGGCGTTGGCCAGCCCGTTGCGCCTGCAGCGCACCACGTCCACGCCGACGTACAGAGCGTCCTCTTGCACGCCTGCGCCTCAAAAACCAGAGGAGGCAGCTTGGGGCTCCGGGCGTACTCCATGACGCCGGGGGCCACGCGGCTCTCCAGGCTGGTGGGCTGCGCGCTCTCTCTCAGCGTCTTCTCGCTGTGGCAGTCGCCGCACAGCGCCTGCAAAGTCTTGCACGCTGCCCGCAAAGGCCTGCCTCACCGGCACCACGTGGTCCAGCTCGCAGGTGCCGGCCGTCAGCCCGCAGCCGCACAGCGCGCACTTGCCGTCCTGCGCGGCCAGGGTCTTCTGCCTCTCCGCCGCGCCGGGCACTTCCCGTTTCGCCTTCAGCAGCTTCAGGAAGATCTTGTGCGCCAAGCCGGCCAGGCGCTGGCCCCTGTACTCCTGGTTGAGCGCCTCGCACCACCTGCGCAGCACGTCGTGCTCCTCCGGCAGCTCTCGGATCCTGGTGCCCCGCCTCAGCCTCAGCCCGCAGTACTGCGCCGGGCTGCTGATGGCCACCTTGGGGCTCTTGCCGGCGGCCATGAGCTGGCGCCGCGCCTCCCGCAGGTCCTCGCACCAGAACAGCCCCGGCTGCACGTCCGCGGCGTCAAAGCGCCTCCACTCTTGGGTTGCGCACCGTGTCGTCGTAGGTGCCCGCGAGGACGGAGAAGAAGTGGAAGTGCTCCGAGGCTCCCTTCATGGGGTTGTGAGGGTACTGCAGGCTGCCCAGCTGCATCTGAGACTCCAGGAGGCTGTCCTCCTGCCTCGCCGTGCCGATGGGGGCCACGTCCTGCCCCGGGTTGGCCAGCAAGTGGATCTTGGAGCCCGCGTCGTTGTCCCAAAAGGTCACAAACGCGCCCATGGCGCGCGCCACGGTGACGTTGTGCTCCGCCACGCCGTTCGGGACGCTGGACTGCTGCGTGTGCACCGTGGGGTAGCTGAACACCAGGGACCTTCCTGAGAGGAGCACGCGGTTGAAGGACTCCACCAGCGCAGAGTCCAGGACGACCTGGGAGGCCAGAACTCGGACGTTCTGGATCTCGAAGTCGGTGCTCAGCGTGGCCCCCGCCGGGTGCGCCCCGGCGTTCTCGGACCACAGCGCAGTGGTGGCGTCCGCAAACTCAATTTCTATCACCAGGTTCAGCTGCGGCGGCAGCATCTTCCCGCAGCGCAGGATGCCCACCATGGTGGGGCGCAGCAGCACGTCCGCGTAGCCGCCCTGGTGCACCGCGCGGGCGATGCGCGGGTCGTTCACTTCGTCGAAACCCTCCATGGCCTTGTTGCGGTTGTACTCTCTGCCCTTCAGCAGGTCATGCGCGGCCACGGTGCGCCCGTAGTAGTTGATGTCGTCGCAGCGCTGGCCGTTGGCGAAGACCTGGACGCGCTGGACGAAGCAGGCGGGGTTGGGCGTGGCCGGGGCCAGCGGGTTGGTGCCGTCCGTGTTCCTGACGCGGAAGGCGATCTTGATGGACTCGGGGTCGATGAAGGACGTGCCGCTGGTCAGCGGGATGCGGCAGACCCTAGAGGTTGTGGGGGAGAAGGAGCTCAGCGAGCTGGGGAAGTACTGCACGTCATGCCGCGCCGTCACGTAGCTGGTGTTGCTTGTTTTCAGCTTGTAGTCCAGGCTCTGCATCAGCTCATCCTGGGCTCCGGCGGTGACTACCTCCATGCTTGTTTATATACACGCATTTTGACTCGTACGGCGAAGGAAAAACTATTCTTCCAGTGCGTATATAGATATACGGACGAGAGGAATAGCGTTTCTCAGCGCAAAAAACCGTGCAAAAAAGCTATTCTTACAGGGCGTATATTGATATACGGCCTGTAAGAATAGCATTTTGTAGCGCAAAACCGTGCAAATTAGGCAGCCTCAATGTCTCGCGCCAGCTGGTCAAAGCTGGGCGGAGGCAGGCTCCGGCGTGACTGCCCGGAACTGGAGCTCGCCCGCGAGCTCGGCTGAGACTGGGGAAGAGCCACGGGGTTCAGGCCCCAGGAGAAGGGGCGCGGCGTGTTGTTGGACTGCGCCTGAACGCGGAAGCCAGACTGCGAGGAGGCGCGGCTGCTTGCGGGGCTGCCGGACGTGCTGCTGCCGAGCGCAGCGAGAAGTGCTGAGGCTGCGTGGCGTCGTTCATGCCGTTGGCGGACCGGACGTCCTGCACGGCCGCGTCCTCGCTGCCCTGCTGGGCCGGAAGAGCGTGTTCTCGAGGACCCAGCCCGTGCCGCGCGCGAGGCCGTAGGCTGCGCCGCCCGCAATGCCCACGGCCAGCCCCGCCGTTGCCGCCGCACCGACTCCCGCCGCGCCAGCCAACGTTCCAGCAACCTCGCCCGCGGTGGGCGCCAGGGCTGCTGCCCCTTCCGCCAGGCCCCCCAGGTACCCGAAGGCTCCGCCCACGCCCTCGGCGGCAACGGCAACCTCGCCCTCCTCCGCTGCCACGGCCGCCGTCTCCTCACCGGCCTGCGCTGCGCCACGCTCCACCTCCTGCGCGCGCTGGAGGCGCTCCACGTCACTGGGCCGGCCTATGATCTGCGGGGGCGGCTGCGCCTGGCCCGGACGGGGCAGCACGTTCAGGCGCACGTACTCAGCTGCGTCCTGGGGCAGCTGAGAGCGGAAGGCCTGCGCGGCTGCGAGCCCCGCCGCCCCTGTCCGCTGCCGCCTGCGCGCCGTCTGCAGTGCTGCGCAGACGGTCCGTAATGGAGGGCGGCCCCTGCCCGTTGCTGGCCAGCGCGCCGGCCTCGGGGTCTCCCGCCAGGTCATCCTCAACAAAGCGGGTTCCGCCGTACCCTTGGTACCTCCGCGCAAGGCGCACATCCTCGTCCGTGGCCTCTGCGGGAGTGCGGAAGCCGTCCTCGGGAATTGCCTGCAGAGGCGTGTGCTGCAGGGGCCGGGGGTTGGGGTCCTCGCTGGACTGTACAAAATCGTCCAGGTAGAAGTGGCTTGTGATGAATGAGGTGGCTTTGCGGTCCGGCTGATCCAGGGGCAGCGGCTCATTCCGCTCAAGGTAGCCCACCACCTGCTCAAAGCGCGGGCGCTGGTTGAAGCCGTGCGCCCGAAGCGTCTTCATTTACTGTTGCGCAACTTCGCCCGCCGCCCGTTCCACGCCCCGGCGCTCGGCCCGCGCGTAGCGCAGCTGGGGTACCTGGCGGTGCACGGCCTCCGTCAGCCGGCTCACGTCGTCCAGGTGCCGCTGCCCCTCCTGCGCCTGCCTGCGCTCGCCTAGCCAGTTGTTGAAGGCCCGCGCCTCCTCCAGTTCTCGGTAGCGCTTCAGCAGCAGCGGCTGCAAGTTGTAACTGGGGTACGTCCTGCGGAACCACCGGAGCATCCGCGGCTCGTTGCGGGGCTCTATGGACATCATGCTTTTACACTAGTACGCTTGCGCCTGTGGTCAGCCGGTCATAAGCGGACTGCCTCTCCAGCATGCGCAGGGCGCGCTGCTGCTCTCTTGTGAGCTGAGGCGCCTCCGGTGGTGCCTCAGCCGGCGCCGGTGCCTCTGCCGGCGCCTCTGCTGGTGCCGTCTCAAGTGGAGGCGGCTTTGGCTTGCGCTTTGGAGCAGCCGGCTCAGTAGGCACGTCCTGCTTCGGTTTGTTCTTGCTCCCAGGGGGCCTGCCCCGCCGTTTCGGTTCCGGCGCAGCGTCCTGCGCAGCGTCCGGCGCAGCGTCCTGCGCAGCGTGCGGCACCTCTTGCGCCTCTTGCGCCTCCGGCGCCTCTTGTTCGGTCGGCTCCATTTAATTATACGTGGTCAAGATATAACACGAACGACAAAGACGACCCGCGAAGCCGGACGACGTTGCCGTCCAGGTCGGTCAGGCGGAAGCGCATGTGCCTCAGGGTAACCGGGCCCCTGAGGGCCATGAAGTGCCCGTCGTCTGAGCCCGTCTCCACAATGGTGCCCACTCCGCTCTTCAGCGTGATCTTGGAGAGGATGTCGTCGCCCAGGTTGCCCAGCACTCTGCTGGCGTTGGCCAGCTGGGCGCAGCGCAGGTAGACCTCGTTGTGCGCCATCATGCGGACGAACTCAAAGACCTGCTGCCCGCCGGAGACAAAGCTCGGCCCCAGCATGTGGTCCACGCTGAAGGGCTTGGTGGGAGAGGCGGGCGGCGCAGCAGGGTAGTCCGCTGCGTTAGGAAATTGTTGGCGCAGCTCCAGGTCGTTCAGGATGAGCCGGTTGCCGTCGTAGGCTACGCTCAGACTGTTCGTGGTCTCGCTATAGGTGGCGGTGGCAAAGTTGGAGCTGATCCAGGCGGCCAACCGGGCACCAGTGTACGCGCCCTCGGGCAACAACGCCCAGTTCAGCGTGCCCAGCGCGGCGTCAACCCAGTAGAGGTAGCGGCCCCGGTCCGTGGACAAAAAGCTGTCGGCCAGGCGGATTTTGTAGACGGCGAGCCGGGCGTCGCTCTGCAGGTGCAGCGACTCTCCCAGGTCGACCTCAAAGTCACTGTCCGAGCCGGCCACCCTCTTGCGGCTGTCCACGTAGATCGTGTCATCCTTTTCTTTAGGAAGCCACCCGTCCGGCGGACGACGGGCGGGTGGACGGCTGCGACGGAGGTGCAGCAGGAGATGTTCTCACACTTCGCGTTGATCAGCGTGGAGCTGGCGAACAGCTTCTGGCCCAGGAAGCTGAGCGCCGCTCCCATCGGCGTCTTTTTCAAGTGCGAAGCGCTCTTCGAAGCGTATGTGGAACATTTCGTTCTTCGGCTTCAGATAGTAGACGAACAGGAAACTGTAGGGTTCCCGCGTCGCCTGCTCATACAGCCGGTACAGCTGCTCCTTCGGCAGCAGGGCGCTGAGCTCCTCCACCACGGCGTCCAGCTCGTGCTGGTTGCGCAGCCTCCAACAGCAGAGGAATTGGATGTTCACCCGCACGGCGGCGCTGATGAGCCTCAGCTTCTGCGAGCTCACCCAGGTGCTAATCTGCATGCGCCGGCCCCTGATGAACAGCGTATCCAGGGCGCCGTTGGGTTTGTGGAGCTGAGGCATATCAGCCATATCGTCACAGATTATCAGGACCTGATACAGTTTCTTCATCTCCAACTTCTTGGACGCCTCCGTGATCTTGCGCTGCTGCTGGATGATGCGGCGCAGCGCCGGCTCGTCCCACTCGTCCCAGTACGCTTGCTCCCGTTCGGTGTTCACCCCCAGGTCCTGCTCTATGTACTTCTTGACGGGAATCCAGCCGTCATCGATGTCGATGGACGGGCTAAAGATGTAGATTCTCTCAAACACGCCGCGATACTGCTCCAGAATCAGGCTGATCAGAGTCACGGTTTTGCCCGATTTTGATGGCCCGAGGAAAATGCCCGTGCACGGGACCAGGGGCACCACGGGGTCCAAGGACTGTTTGCTGGTGTATTCAGGCACAGGAAACAGCTTGATCTTCCCCATCCCTTTGTTTCACTTGCCAAATTCGAAGCCGGGAAGCTGGGCGGCGAGTCAGCGCCCTGCTATATAGCAAGGCGCTCACAGAGTTTTCCGGGAGACACCGCAATCCTGCGTTGGCCACAGGATTGAGTGACCTCGAGGTTTTTTCTTTTTCGGATGGCTCTACATGGTAGTCATCCAAATTCATGCCAGGTGTCCATCTTTGCAAAGCGACTTCAATCGCTACACGGGGTGTAGGGTGGGTGAGGCATCTCACCCTGGTCCACAACTTGTTCGGGTGTGTGTCTCCAATGTGGGGTCCATCCTTGGTAAAATTGATCACCTTGATACTATTGATGCTCATGTTACTGTTCTTTCTGAGACCTGCGCTACCTTGGCCTCACAGGAGACGATCTCGCGCAAGTTGCGCAAATCGTCTCATACTCCATTATGGGGAGCTCCGGTGGATGTGAAAAAGGTCTCGGACTCAAGTGCTACTTTGTTTCGAGGCCATAATGCTGGAGTGGCGGTTTTTTCCAAGGTGCCTGCTCGCTATCTTTATGCGCCCACCACATGTTCGGCTTTTCTTTCTGGTCGGCTTTTGCCGTGTTTGATCCGTCTTGGACCATTTGATGTCCTTTTGATTGCTGTTTATGGTGTCCCCACTTGCAGGGACGTGGATGGCAAAGTGAATAATGAGATTCTTCGTCAGGCTTTTGACTTAGCATCTTCATATAAGATACCCAGCTTGATTGTCGGCGACTTCAATGTCCGGCCACAGCACTTGGATTCTTTTGGTGCTTTTCAGTCGCTTGGGTTCATCGAGGTCTTTGAGTGGTTTCAGCGGCAGGGGGTTACCTTGCCGCCAACTTGTAAAGATTCCACCTTCCATGACACCGCGTTGATTCACCCCACTTTGATTCCGTATTTGCAGTCCGCCTTTGTCGATGTTCTGAAGAAGATTGACGTCCATGCTCCGCTTTTTTTGGACTTTGTTTTCGACAATACCATACCAGTGCAGTATCGCTGGGTTTTTCCGGCTACTTGGAGTGATGACCCGCCGCCTTCAGAAGTTTTTGAGTATGAATATGTGCAGCAATGTGATCGTCACCCTTTCTTGTCAGATCCAAACTTGTCCTTGCAAGAACAGTTTTCACACTGGTCACACAATATTGAGCAGTCAGTACACAACTATCGACAACAAGCCGTCGAACATGGACAGCATCATCTTCCACAGCGACAGAGGGGTAGATGCCAATGGCAGCCGCTTCGAAAAATGCGACCGCCTAAGACTATTAGGCAATGTTGGAGTGGCGGATACAACCCACCAGATGATACAACTTCTTTGCCATCACATCACAAAGTCAGACAAGTGCGACGGTTGCAAGGTCTCTTCAGATCCCGTGTCGCTCTGGAACACTCTCCTGTTCTTTGCCCTCGGCGCCGCACCCAGTTGCATATACAACATCAAAATGAATGGAATGCTATTTTGCGTGCCAGAGGTTTTGGGCACTCTTTTTCTTCCTGGCTTTTGGGACAAGAAGGTATTTTCTTCGTCCCGCAGCAATGTCCTGACTCGGATTTTCTGTTTACTGCTTTTCAGCTGGTCAAGTTTGATGCGGACATCGTGGTCAAAACTGAGGCCAAGCAACGTAAGGATCATTTCAAAGCAAGATTGGCATTGGAATCGAAAAAGGGTAGTCTCAAATCCCTTTTTGCTGACCTGCGTGGAAAAGGGCCGCCCCCGATCAAATGGATCGAACACAATGTTACCGCAACTGCTCGCCTCCAAAGGTCGCCCAAAGGTGATGCCATCGTGTCCATCCACGAGGCTACTGCTTTTTCATGTGGCATGCCTGCCACGTTTGGTGACGCTCAGGTCATGGTGCGGCATATCCATGGACTTTACGTCCACCTTCAGATTATTTCAGGTGTGTGCCCAACAGTTGGAACTCTGACACAGCCGAAGTCTGCGACGAATGTTTGTGAACTTGATTCTGTGTTCACAAACTATTGGAATACTTTCTGGCAACGGGACCGACTTGAACCTGTGTCTTCTTGGGAAGAGGCCTGTGAAACTGTTGTTCAATGTGTACACACTCTTCCTCAGATTGATATTCCCTGGCAAGACCCCACCGCTTGGTCTCATGTGTTGTCACTTACCAAATCAGGTTCGGCAGCAGGTGCCTGTGGCTGGAGATTTGAAGAATTGAAAATTTTACCGCCGTCGGCTTTGCGGCATCTCATTTCACTGTATGGTCGAGTTCTTGACTGTGGTGAATTCCCAGAACCTTTCATGCGGGCTCGTGTTTCTCTACTTGGAAAGACAGACAATCCGCGCTACACTACGGACGCACGTCCTATCACCATTATCGGCTGCATCGTCCGTTTATTCACCAAGTTCTCAGCTTTTTTCATATTGAGATCCTGGACCTCTTTTTTCCCTGCCGCCATATCTGGTGGTCTACCAGGCCGTGGAGTTCGGGTATTTTCCTGGCTACAACAGTTTGCAGCTGAGGTAGCGAACATCCAAAAGACGCCTGTTGCTGGTCTTAGCCTCGATCTGGTTAAAGCTTTTAACCTGCTACCACGGATTCCACTTGGACAATTGATGGAACACCTCAATGTGCCTTCCAATCTCGTTGCTGTGTGGATGGCGGGACTTGGCAACCTTTCTAGAAGATTCACGTTCCATGGTGCCTATGGACAGCAAATTCCCTCTTTCTCTGGGGTTCCAGAAGGATGTGCTCTTTCTGTTTGTGCAATGTTGGCTTTTGGCTTTCTGTATCATTACCATGCATCCCAGACCGCCGCCACGCCCACTACATATGTGGATAACATCAACTTCACTGCACACACCTCAACACAATGGGCCGCCGCTTTTGAAGTTACACGAGTTTTTATGGACGTATGGTCTATGCAGATTGACTGGCGGAAAACTTGGGTGTGGGCTAATGCCCCACATCTGAGGAAGTTTCTTGAATCCTTTCCAGAACTTCGTGAACTTTATCCGGACCAAATCCCATTATTGGATTCCGCGCAAGAATTGGGAGTTGCTCGCATATACAATCAGAGGCCATCACCTTCAGCCCTGCATGCCCGGGTGGGCAAAGGTGTCAGTCGTGCAAAGCGCATCCCCCGCACCTTGACTTTTGTGTCAGACCGCGCCAAATTGGTTCAGAAGGCCATTTGGCCATTGGCTTTGTACGGAGCTGAATCACAATACCTGAGCTCCAAGGAAATGCAACGGTTGCGCCGTGCCGCCTGCTCCGCTGTGGTTGGACCCTGGCATCAGGCTTGTGATTGGATCGCATGCAGTTTCCTTCATCATGAACTTGTTGATCCCTTCTTCTTTGTGATCATCAATATTCTTGCTCTCCTTAGGCAGGTTCACGATACTTACCCCCACATCGTGCACGATTTCTTGGGCTTCTTGCAACATGATCACCCGCACAGATCGATTGGTCCCATTTCCACTTGTGCAATGTATTTGAAAAAGCTTCAGTGGAAGCTCAGTGACACAGGTCTTCTTGCGGGACCTCCCGGATTTCGGCCGATTCAGATTCTGCAAGTTTCGCGCAAGGTCCTGAAAACCAGATTGCTGGCCTGGTGGCCTATTTTCGTGTACCAACAAATAGCGCACCGGCGAGGCGTTGAGACATGGCTTATGTCCAGACAAATCACTATCAAGATATTAAATAAATTTCATGATAGTGCGCATGGTTTTTTGGCTATGCGCATCACAAATGCATTTACCAGTCAGCAGGCCAAAACCTTATGGAACGGGGCAGTTTCGTCCAACCCAGTTTGCCACCATTGCGGAGCTGAGTGTACAACAGATCATGTGATCTTTGCTTGTCCTTTTTTCCAAGAGATTCGGCAAGAACATGCTTCCGCAGTTGAGCTACTTCGTGACAAATATCCTGCCTGGAAATATCTCCCTGTTGCTGGAGTTTCCTCTGGGTTGGTTGCCATCTCTGAACAGCTTAATTCTATTCCTGTTTATTTTGATCTTGAAATCCCGAGTCACTTAGTGGATCTGCCGGCTTTGATTTTCTTTACGGATGGGGGTTGTCGTAACCCTTCCATCCCCCTGGCTCGCCGGGCCTCTTGGGCCGTGGTACAATCTTTTCTCACTACAGATGAACAAGTGGTTAGTTTTTTGCAAGCACCTCCTAGTGGACATCCGCTGCAAGATCAATTTTGTGCCTTGGGTTGTGGAATTATCCCAGGCCAGCAAGATATTGCTCGGGCTGAGCTCTACGCCATTGCTGCTATTATCGTTGCGGCTCACCACCAGCAATGCAGTGGTCAGATTACGGTTTACTCTGATTCCGCATATGCAGTCAGTATTCTCAAATGGGTGTCTCAACACCCACATGCAAAACCTGGGGATTTTAGACACCTGGCCAATCAAGACATTATTCAATACATTGTTCAGTGCTGGCTGCCCAACCAGCTCCGGGTATTGAAGGTGAAGGCGCACCGTGAGATTCATGACGCCGTCGACCCCTTCGACAGTTTCCTTGTTGTTGGTAATGACGTTGCTGACCGACTTGCATCTGCGGCTCTTGACCTTGACCTGCCTGAGGCTCGCATTTCATTACAATGTATCAAACACTCTGTGCACGATGTTGAATTTGATTTACATCAGGTTTATTCTTTTTATTTGGCACTGGATCGCCTCAAGATAGACAACGAACAAAAGGAACTCGAAAAGCCATGCGCTGGCGTTGCATCTTCAGATCAAGTCCAGTCAAGACCCTTTGATGAGACCATACAACTGTTTACTGCCTGGCCCACTGAGGACCCCATTCATGTTATCTTTGAGCCCCTGCCAGACCATTTCAGGCAGGCTATCCCGGCTGGACAACTCGTTGCTGATGCAATTTGGACTTGGATGCATACCATAGAGTGGTCATCCAGACAATCTCCTCTTGAAGCTGATCCAGGCATTAACGCATTGGAATTGCTTTTGAGCTTCACGCTCTACACTGGTTTGAGACTTCCGGTGCCTTGGAAAATAAACTCCAAGACTTCATATACATCCTTTAGGGATTATGATTCGGCAGAGATCGGAATGCTCCCACCGGAAAAAAGAAGCGCGGGCCAACAAGCAAATACCCTTGTTACCATTATGCGACAACTGGACGCCATTTCTGGAAAGTGGCACCTTCCTGTTCCGCAGCAAAAGAACATTCAACACTTGAAGATTTTTTATCCGCTGCGGAATATTCAGGTATTTCCTATAAGGCCAAAGTTGCCTTTTGCTGATAATGTGATTCGCAAATGCATTTCTTATTTGCAATCGTGTCGGACTGACTCCTGCACAGCGCAGCTTACTTTGCCTTCTGGACCTTTTCTTTACACGCCGCCGGAGTTCGCTGAATGTGCTTTCTCCACGCCTCAGAAGGCCTGGAAGATCAAGACTCTCAAGAAGCTGGCACGAGGGCAATGATTTCGTTTCACCCTTTTTCTTGGTCAAATAGCTATCGTCCAGGAACATCCATGGCGATAGTGATGGGGAGCTCGCTCCGCGTGCAGGGTAAAAAATAAAAAAAAATAAAAAAAAAAATAAAAAAAATAAAAAAAAAATAAAAAAATAAAAAAAATAAAAAAAATTAAAAAAATAAAAAATAAAAAAATAAAAAAAATAAAAAATAAAAAAAATAAAAAAAAAAAAAAAGGCCACAGGATTGAGTGGAGCAATCCTGCGTTGGCCACAGGATTGAGTGGAGCAATCCTGCGTTGGCCACAGGATTGAGTGGAGCAATCCTGCGTTGGCCGCAGGATTGAGTGGAGCAATCCTGCGTTGGCCGCAGGATTGAGTGGAGCAATCCTGCATTGGCCACAGGATTGAGAACGCGGCGCGGCGGATGCTCCGATGCCGGGCAGGTGGCGCGGCCGGGTGGAGGCTTCTATGCCGGGCAGGTGGCGCGGCCGGGTGGAGGCTTCTATGCCGGGCAGGTGGCGCGGCAGTGGTCTGCGATGAATGACGAGAATTTCAACAGGGAGAGGCTTCTATGCCGGGCAGGTGGCGCGCCAGGGTGGAGGCTCCAATTATGATCCGTATGACTCGGCGGGCTGGCGCGGCTCCGATGCCGGGCAGGTGCAGGGAGGCTTCGATGCCAGGCTGGCTCCAGATATATAATAACAAGGCAGCCTGCAGTTGTCCAAGTTCCTTGTCCAAGTTCGGCGGGGGAACTTGGACAAGTGGCTCTGCAAGAGGAAAACACGTGAGAAAATTTGTCCAAGTTCCTTGTCCAAGTTCTTGTCCAAGTTCAGGTTCCTCCCCTGGAGGAGAATCCCTAATATTTTCTTCTTCTGGTTGTCTTGTTATTAAAAAGAGGAGCGCCCCGATTCCCGGCGACCCCTCCCGCCTGGGCCTACGCAGACAATAACAAGGCAGCCAGCAGTTGTCCAAGTTCCTTGTCCAAGTTCGGCGGGGGAACTTGGACAAAAAACACGTGATAAAATTTGTCCAAGTTCCTTGTCCAAGTTCTTGTCCAAGTTCAGGTTCCTCCCCTGGAGGAGAATCCCTAATATTTTCTTCTTCTGGTTGACAATAACAAGGCAGCCAGCAGTTGTCCAAGTTCCTTGTCCAAGTTCGGCGGGGGAACTTGGACAAGTGGCTTTGCAAGAGGAAAACACGTGATAAAATTTGTCCAAGTTCCTTGTCCAAGTTCTTGTCCAAGTTCAGGTTCCCCAACAAACTTGGACAGAACTTGGACAACTGCAGGCTGCCTTGTTAGCACCACCTGATGGCGCGAAGACACGCACCAGCCACACCCAGGGAGCAAGACGCCATAGTCTAGTTGGCAAAGGCGCAGCTTCCGGAGGTGAACGGTACGGGGTTCGAGTCCTCCCTGATTCTTTTGAAGTGCACTAGTGCAATTTGAAGTGAACGCTGCAAAACCTGGATGGTCTGGCTCATGCCGCATCAGCCGAAGCAAGGAGCAAAGGTGCCTTCTCCCCAGTTGATGGTACACTAGTGCAAATCGAAGTGAACGCTGTGATACCTGTATGCCGCGGTTCAGGCGGATGGATTCAAAGCAAGGAGCAAAGGTGCTGCCACGGTTCCAGAATCAGGTGGCTGTCCTTCAAATCGCTTCGGAACCAAATCACCTCGATTCGAGTGGTTTTTTGCAGAAATTGCCGATCTGGCAACCCTAATAATTTCTTCTTCTGGTTGTCTTGTTATTAAAAAGAATAGTATAAGTATCCGAGCAGGAGCGCCCCGATTCCAGGCAGGACGCGATTCCGTGCGCCTCACCCCGGGCGGGAACCCGAACTTGGACAAGAACTTGGACAAGGAACTTGGACAAATTTTATCACGTGTTTTCCACTTGCAGAGCCACTTGTCCAAGTTCCCCGGGCGAACTTGGACAAGGAACTTGGACAACTGCGGGCTGCCGTGTTACAAGCTCTCTCAGTGTTACGCCCCGATTCCAGGCAGGACCCGATTCCGTGCGCCTCACCCCGGGCGGGAACCCGAACTTGGACAAGAACTTGGACAAGGAACTTGATCACGTGTTTTCCTCTTGCAGAGCCACTTGTCCAAGTTCCCCGGGCGAACTTGGACAAGGAACTTGGACAACTGCGGGCTGCCGTGTTACAAGCTCTCTCAGTATTACGCCCCGATTCCAGGCAGGCCCCGATTCCACAACTTGGCCCAGGCCGGAAACCCGAACTTGGACAAGAACTTGGACAAGGAACTTGGACAAGTTTTATCACGTGTTTTCCTCTTGCAGAGCCACTTGTCCAATTTCGCCCGGGAACTTGGACAAGGAACTTGGACAACTGCGGGCTGCCGTGTTACAAGCTCTCTCAGTCTTACGCCCCGATTCCAGGCAGGCCCCGATTCCGTATGCCTCGCCCCGGCGGAAACCCGAACTTGGACAAGAACTTGGACAAGGAACTTGGACCAATTTTATCACGTGTTTTCCTCTTACAGAGCCACTTGTCCAAGTTCGCCCGGGGAACTTGGACAAGGAACTTGGACAACTGCGGGCCGCCGTGTTACAAGCTCTCTCAGTATTACGCCCCCGATTCCAGGCAGGCCCCGATTCCGTGTGCCTCGCCTCTCTCTTTAGAGGGCGTTTCCCAAATGGATTCTATTCTACCTGAGAGGCTCCCAGCACTCGTCCGTCCAGCATTTGACCTCGTCCTGCGAAGGATTCGAAGTCTAAAAAGCTGCGTGCAGGCGTGTGGCTGCAAAATAATGACCC
>CAUJNA010001504.1:0-72972 GCA_963377175.1 Effrenium voratum
TGCTTTGTTTGCATGGATCCATATGAGCTGCCCATTCCTGAGGTGCACTTGGGCGATGCATGGGGTCCCCCCTCTTCACTGGACACGTTTGGCGCGTCGAGTAATGGGCCTGGCAAGTTCAACCTCTGACTTTAGTGCGCAGGTACACCAGGCGCAGACCTCAACTGCTTTGCCAACACATTTTGTCTAAGAAAGATGTTGCTGCCCTCAGAGCATCCCAGAACACTATCCCCATTGCACAAAAATGGGGTATGTAAATAGACACATGTTTGCTTCCAACAGTTCTGTACAGTCTTGGGGGAGTGGTTTGGGGGCAGTGACTCTGTGGCCACTCCGGCAGTGTTCGACCGACTTCAACGGGATTCGCATTTGATATACACTGAAGTCTGTCTCAAACTGGTGCCAACCCTTTCTTTCAGGGCTCCCTGGACATCACGAATGCAGACCGCGACCAAGAGAAAGGGTTCTGCATTTTCCCCTGTCGGTGATTTGACACACGGCCTGTGCATGGGCACTTGGATCTGAACACCTTGCGGGAGAATCCCAGCTGCTGAGCTGCCTGCTGACAGTCTAGCATGGAAGTAAGTCCAGACTCATTTCAAATCTCGCTTGAGTTGCCGAACTTAAGAGGGCAGGAAGACCATTCTTATTGGTAAACCAACAGTTTGGAGACTCGAACCTCAGAAAGTGCATCGAAACCCCCCACAAGCCAGGATTTGGATCCCAGAGCCCCAACCCCGGAACAACGCACACGCCCCCCCAGCCCCCTCCCCCCCAGCTTTTTGTTGACAACAACAAGTGACCCCCCCCCAAAAAAAAAACACAACACAAGGCCAAATCCGCTTTCCCCTCATAGTTAGGACTCAAATAATCCGCTTTCAGCTCTCTGGGGGAACGAACCTGCGAGGAGGCCACGGCCCTGCAGAACTTGAAGACAGCGCTGCGGGCGCTGGTGGTGTCCTGGGCCCCCCCCTGGCAGCCGGGGCCTGGCCACGTGAACGGGCGGAGTCCCCAGGAGACCCGTTGATCGGCACAAAATCGGGCGATCTTGGTCCTCTCAGTTTCCAGGGGGGGAAAAATTACGTCACCCCAAAAGGGGTGCCCTGAAAAGACATGCGGCAAGCAAAAAAGAGTTTAGACTTGTTGTGGCAAGTTGTGGGTGCGGCATTGGTGGCATTTGTGCGGAGTGTCACTCAGATCATGGCTATCGATATTCTATCCTGTGCAAAGGCACTCTCAGGCATCACATGTTGCAAGTAAGGGCGAGCCCACTGTGCATTTGTTTGTGCCCTCACGCATTGCCTGGTCCCAGCAGTTTCATTGGCACAGCACACAAAATCATTGGGACTGAGCATTGCGCTATGGAAAAATAGGCGGGGGTCCTATAGTCTAAGTGAAGCCAGCACTGCAGCTGTGGCAAAGCTTGGCTTTCCCACAGTCAGCGCCCTGATACTTCTACCTTGCGCCTTTGTGACAGCAGACGTTTCCAGAAGGGGCACTAAGGTATCCATGTTTCCCTGACTCAAACATGACACATGATTGCTTCGCCTGCTTTGCACTTCGGCTTCGGAAAACGATCGAAACGAAGGAGGCGTGGCAGCTCATAGAGAAAGCTACAGGGATGATGCGAAGCCCAGAGCTGACCGAGTTGGCGCAGGCACCTGTGAGTTTGAGCGCGTTGAATGGCAGGGTGGTTTTGTTATTCGGAACCAGCCTTTTCAATGCAGGACATCTTGACATGTGACCTGAGGGCTCTTGGCAACCCCCTACGGTTGGCTCCTTGTGTGTTTGTTTGTGTGTTCCATTGTAGGGGGTTAAACAGAACTCACCTGCTTCTGTTTCGATCTTTAAAAGTGAAGGAAGGTCCTTGTGCTTGCGCTGGCTGCTTTACAGAGCATTGCTGACTGTTGGCGCAAACGCAGCCAAGAAGTGCTGTCCTGCGCTTGACAGAATACATTCAACAAGTGCATAGGTCCGTTTCGTTTTCTGTTCTGATGCCCCTATCATTTTGTTCTGTGGCCAATAGCTCGAGAAGATTACTTGTCATGTCTTCAGGCGCATGGCTGACACATGCCTGTGTGTGTGTGTGCGCAAGTCCGGGGTAAAGCTTCTCAGACTAAAACAGCTAGTCCTGAGGCAGCGTCAGTCCAGTGACTCGGCCGGCCTTCGCGCCGAAGATTCCAGTGTTTGTTCGCTACTGGCCAGCAACACGCAGGAGTCCCCTTTGTGCAGCTGTATCAAGCATCAATGGATCGGGACTGGGCGCCGCAGTTGGTGCCTGGAGGGGTGCTCGGGCGTTCAAAGGCAGGTTGCCATCATGGCTGTTTTTTCAATTGTTCCAAGACACGGACGGTTTCCTTTGCAGCACGAATGTTGGCACACTGCTGATGTTCTAGATATGGCCTGGCTGCAAGCAGGCCTGCCACATGTCTTTTGGTCAGCTACTGCCAGAAGGATGGATGAAGGACGGGAAAGGCTAATGAGTGATGTGTGAACGTTTGCGATTGCAGTGCCAGAGGTCGATGCTTGCCAACCTATCATGGTCACCCTCCTAGCGAGGTCTCAGACATGGGGCTCCGTGGCCCGGCACCGATCCAGGCCAAGAGCACCGTCCCCTGGATCCGGGAGTCAGTGGCCATCTTCCTGCGTGAGTGACGAGCAGATTCCTTCGAGGAGAGGGTCCCGGCTGCGGCTGAAGCGAGTTGAAAGGATCCGCCTGCTGACCCTGAGCTCGGTGCACGGGTAGCCAGCGTCACTTTGGTCTCAGAGTCTCACGAATCGGAACGCGGACGAAGTCGGTGCTGAAATGACTGCGGTTTCTGGGGCTCAAAAGAAGTGCGATTGCGAGGCCAGTGCCTTGGTGGTCTGTGGGCCGGCTTCCATGACCGCGTGGAATCTTTGCGGGGTTGGCCACCGCAAACCAGCCTCCTCACCATCATGAGAACTCTGGTGCCCACAATCGACACCACAGAAATGCATCAAGTTGTGAAATGTTCAGACTTTTACTTGCCAGACACTTTTTCAGCCCTTGAGAACAGGCTATAGTCTTGCAGGGGGCAGGCAGTGGGTGTCCCCTGCACTGCTTCTCTCAATCGCTCTTGGCATGTTGAACATGGTTTTGCTAACATGCCAAGGTGGCGAAGTGAATGTTTGACCGGATGCTGCAAACACACCTGGAAATGCAAGTGAATCTAGCCTTCAGATAATCCTTTGCGCACTTCAAAATGGATGAATTGGGAATGTGGGCATGATTGAGCAATCTCGCTGATCCAATGTGTGGTGCGTTGCGTTTGTTTGTGCCTTGTGTTTGTTTCGCTGGCTGGCTGGCTTGCATTTCCCTTCCAACAAGTTCCAGATCTGTTTTCACCCTGGCAAGCATGTCTGAACTTGTCCTAACCAACAAGGTCTCAAATTATATCCCATGGCCAACCCAGTTCATTGGCACGGCTCGTTTGGGTTCCGTTCCCTCGGAACAGCTTGGTTGCAACGGGCTGGCACGGCAAGCGGCAGGCTGCCTGGTCTACTTCGACACGGAGCACATCGCCGAGGCGGCGGCGCATCTGGATTTGGTGCTCAAAGGCCAGCGCGGGGGCACTCAGCGCAGCTCGCTCTCGCGCCGCAGCTCTTCGGTCTTCGACGGCTTTCGATTCGAGGGTGTTTGGCTCCCAAAGCTCGCTTCCCGAGGTCCCGTGAAGTGACTTTAGCCACTTTTTGGGTTCGGACCTGACCATTTGCGGTAAATAGAAGGTTGGGAATTCTTTGGCCCATCCACTCAGGAGGTGAGTTGAGGGTTTCCCTCTCCCGAAGTTTGGGTTTTTGTCCCTAGCTGCCAATGGAGGGTTTAGTTTGGTCAAAGAAGAGGCCATTGCCGTTTCGGATGGCTTGAGAAAAAAGTATGAGTTGGGACAATCTACATGGAGTTTGTTCGCTGGTGATGGTTGAGGACACGGGAGCCCTGCCCATCGGTCGGCAGTCATGGGTCGGCCATTCCCTGCAACAAAACAGGAAGGGGTAGAAGCATATTGAACCCCTGCAAAGTTAGGAGCTCGTTCCCTATGTCTCTACCAAGTAGGTTTGGCAGATCATTCTGGGCAATTGAAATCGGGAATCGATCGCTACTTAGGCAAATGGAAGGTTCTCACCAAACTATTGAAATTTGCCGAAGATGCAGTTCATATCCTTACAGGTTGCAAGTAAACCAATCATTTACCGTGGTAAACATGTAAAGCTGTCTATGCTTGCTACAAAAGAAGAAGATAAACCAAGGCCCCGAGCGAGAGTGTGGCATCTTAGGCAACGTTGGTTTACAAGGTCTTGCATGTTTTGCCTTAAGCCTTCGGAAATGATGCAACATAAACACACATTGCAAGGGGTTCACGTTGCAGCGATTGCGCGATTTGGAGTCCGAGGGGCAGCGAAATCCTTGCAAGGGGGTAGCACTAGCTGGGTTTTAGATGGTTTTAGTTCACAGTGGCCGTAGGGAGAAGCGTTCGAGGTGTGTTCAGAGTGTCAGCTGGGCACAAAAGGTGCAGGGCGATGAGAATTCCAATCGGTGTTCGGCCACCGTGCGGCTGCTCCGCATCTCAGACATGGGCTGCCTTCTGAACGCAGGATGCTTGAGCAAGCTGCAGGCTCTTGACAGAGCCCAGTCGAAGGGTACCTGCTGCCATCTGCTGCCTTTCCACAGGCATCATCCCTCTGGCAGCAAACAGCCGGGGGTGAAATGCTCAATCTCTAGCTTTAGCTAGCTGTTGTTTCGACCTGTGTAAGCAAGTGCATGGGCTGAATCCCCACTTATTGATTCATTCTGTCTGGGCTGAATCCCCACTAACAATCTGGGCTGAAAAAACGAAGCAAGAAATTCCTCCAAGCCGTAGATTCCATTCCCCCCTGGGCCGCCCACTCCCAACACGGGGCAAGGGTTTCCGTGCAGCTGACCGGAAGAATCTGACAGTTCGACGGATCCCAACGCAGCCTCTGCAAGAGGTGGATGTATCAACAGCCTTCTTTTGGATCACGTGTAAGCAAGTGCATGGGGTGAAGTATTGGCTTGTTGATGACATAGTGTATCCAAAATTTGGGTGGAACTAATTCGTAGAACCAATAACGCAGTCCCTGCCCCAAGTGCCCCTTCACGTTCTAAGCTCGCTTCGGCCCCAAACAGCCCTGGACCGCCTCACATGGTGCCTTGCTTCTGTGGTCCGCTAGCTTTCGTCCACCAACTCCTGCTCAAATGTCCATGGTGGCGGTCCTTTCTTGGGGATCCCTAATTTCAGACAGTGGAACGCTACTTTGTGCAGCCTGGTCGGTTCTGCATAAAATCTTTCTGGAAGCCAGGGCTCACTGTCTAACCCTGTGCCTTGTCGACTTGCGATGGGTGGGCATCCGCGAGTGTGGGGAGGAGGGAGCTTTCGGCGGAAACCAATGGGAACACACGCATTCTTGGGGTTTCCCTTGTGGACGCAGGTTTCCCACACAGACATCCAAGAGCCCAGTGTACTTTCAAGATGACCTTTGGGCACAAGAGCCCTTCACAAGTACCCTCCCGCCAATTAACATGGAACCTGACGTTGGGATTTGTTTTGCAAAAGGAAAATGGTCCAAACCGGAAACCCTCCTGTCAGATTACAATGTGAATTGGTGGGGGGGGCATGACTTTCATAATGTGCAATAAGTCAGCCCCAGCTTCCCATAAAACAAGTTGTTGGGGCCCCGGCTTGCTTGAAGTTGACCTCAGCGGTGAGGCCGATCAACGTCCACAGTTCTTCTTGTACGCCGAATTGCAGAGTGCTTCTATTGCCCGTGCCATGTTTGTTCAAAAGGGAACTTGGGGAAACATGCTTGGTTGGTTTTGCCACAGGAAGCCAACAAATCTTTATTCCTTTGGGGCAACATGCTGCCAATGCTGCTTTTATCTCTCGCGTTGCCGCGTGGCTTGCTGGCTGAGGTCTTCATTTGAGCTCCTCCTCGGCAAGGGATGCCAAGGCCACCCTCTTCGTGGGCAATGTCCCGTGACCTGGCTGATATCCTTTCCTGACTCCAACGGTCCTACTAAGTTGTTAGACGTTCAATTTTGAAGATGCTTCATGCACTCGTCACGAATAAGTAGAGATATTTATGGACGTGTGCTTTTTGGGGGGGTGAACCAGGCAGGCCGCATGTTCACACAAGAGGTGACAGCACAAGCCGGCTTGCGCAGGTGCCCAATACTCACGCTTACAGTGTACATGGCCATGGGGAAAGTAATGAGCTCCCCCCAGATTTTGTGGTTGGAGCGTACTGAGTCCCAGCATGTGCCTCCCAACTGGACCGTAGACTGCTAAATGAAGTCCCCTGGACAAAAAGCGTGATAGATTCCCGTTACGACCAAAAGGGGACAAATAACAAATATCACTAAGCAGACGGAAGTTAGAGGTTGAAAGTAGATGGTACATGTCCCTTTATGGAAGTAAAGCGGACGAAACCGAAATGGGAATTGGAATTGTGACAACACCTTGATCGACTGCACCCTAAGGTTTACAGAGAGTTCCGTGGGGGGCCAGCCGCTTCTGGACGACAAGCCAGAGCAAACCTACCCTTTCGGGTTGCCCCGCCATATTTAGGCTCCAAAAGAAGGGATATCTTGACCGAGCTGAATTTGTCCACACGGAGTGTGTTTGCATTGTTCTCTGTGGGAAGTGACATCATTCCTTGAAACGGCACCCTGGCTGTCAATGCCAACATCCCAGCAATGAGGGGCAGCACATGCCATGCAAGGTCGGAGGATGAAGAATCCATTGGCAGGGGTCCATTTGCGTCTTCTATTGGTTTGGGCGGTCCCCTATCGGTGTTGTGGCGGTAACATCATCAGGCTTGTATTTACATATAACGATGTATGATCACAAATGCATATGTATGAATACAAGATATCTGAATGCGGCCCCCCGCTCAGCGAGGACTGTGACCGTCCGACAGCTGTGGAGAAGAAGAAGAAGAATACAAGATATGTATTATTTACGTGTATTGTGTACTATACCTTTCTATAGAGAGATAGCTTCACACGTGGTGGTTCCGCGTCGTGTCCCTTCGGGCTGAGATACGACGCAGAGGAGGCCGACCTTCACGAGGTGCTGGGTGTTGCAGGGCCGCTGGCGGAGGTGCGCCTGATGCGGAAGGGCATGGCGCTTCTCGGCGGCGTCCCCCAGGTCGGCGGTTTCGGGGCTGCCAATGTTGCCTTTGGCGCAGTTGTGGAGAGTTTCCGGAGGATCTCGCCACTTGGAGATATGGAGATATTTCTTGGGCAGATGTGGGACGAGTCTAGCAGGCATGATGTCAAGCAAATGTCACTAGCATGCGTGTGTGCGTGTGATAGCAGCTGTGCGGAATGCAGCACCGGAGAACCTGCCCACTGCACCTGAACAAGCATAATTTCATCGCATGCCCTCATGTGTGCAGCATGATTTGTCTCTCCGACACCTGCTGAGTGGCGTATTTTTACTGCAACGTAGCCGTTAGTTGTATATAGAGGTGGTACAACGCCCGTATGTCAAAGTAGCTCTTCAGCAGATATCTCAGATATCTAGCACGTGTTTTTTCAGCGCGTGCAAGCATCGTTCTGTAGGATGTTGGTATCGAAGTCCAGCCGTGACGTGGTACAATCAGTAAAACTTGCCCTGCTGATTGGACAAGAAGTACTGAGAGACGGCTGCTGGTAGAGGTGCCTCCGGGGGTGCGCCCAAGGTTTCAACTTCTTCGTACTAATCGTTCTAGTTGTTCTTGCGAACATACCTATGCACTGAAAAGCACAAATGCATGGTTCTGCTTTGGATTCGGCGAACACCTAGCACATTCCTAGCACATCACTAAATTAGTGTAGTTCTTTCATATTCCTTCTGTGTTTCCAGCACATTTCTAGTTGTACTCAACATGCTTCTAGCCTAGCACAATCCGGGTTTCTTGCATACTTCTTGCTGCTATGTGTAAAGCACATTGCTGGTTTTACTCAATCAAATATATTCTAGCATAGCCCAACCCGGAATGATATGGTTGGCACATTTACTTGCGTGCAACGCATGTGATGCGTTGCATATGTCCACCGGAGCTTGCTTTTATCGCCACAGACGTTTGGTGAAAAAAACAAAGAGGAGGGTGGGCGTGGTTGTTCCAAATCAGCTACAGATGCAAACTTGTGGCCGGCCACGAGAAACCAAGAACTGTCACAGTGGCCAGTCTTCCCTTTGAATGACAAGGCCCAACTGTCTAAGTTCATTTACAAAAGTGAAGTCACCAACGCCCCTCTAATTCACCATGCTTTTTGGCCAACCCTTTAGATTGTCAGAGTGTCTCAGGCTCCTTCTCACCCGTTAGCTCCGCAGCCTGAGGTTCGTTGACTTTGTGAACCCGGAGGACGCCACGAAGGCAGCGACCCTTGGAGGTCTCATTTTGGAAGTGATCCACGGCTCAGGCACGGGCCATCCAGGAAATGCAGGACCTACTGAATCTCAGGGCTCAGCCACGTACACCTCGAAAAGCCCTACTATGTGTACATGTGATTTGTGTACACATGGGGTTTGGCGGTTCTCTCCATATGTTTATGTCTTATTGAGGGGCCACGCCTGAGCTTTCCAGTATGACCAGCAAGCGCTGAGCGGGGCAGAACTATGCAATCAAGCACGCAGAGGCACAGACACACAGATGCATACACTCGCATGTATAGCACTGTAAAGTACCCGAAGCAGGAACACACGACAAGACACCACCCGCGTGGCCAGGCGGTCACAGAGTTGCAAGGCTGCGCTTGCCTGGGGGCGCCCTTACGCCTGGAAAGTGAAAGTCATGCGCCTCGTTGGCAAAAAGCACAGAGACGTGAGGGTGTGCCCTTTTTCCAACGACCAGAAAGTGGACAGTCGGGTTTTTGCAGACTGCTGCTCTCTTGAAACGGCCCCTTGTCCACTT
This sequence comes from Effrenium voratum, assembly GCA_963377175.1. NCBI lineage: Eukaryota > Dinophyceae > Suessiales > Symbiodiniaceae > Effrenium > Effrenium voratum. The sequence continues at coordinate 8,935 of CAUJNA010001504.1, forward strand.
TCATGATGATGGAAAAAGGCCTTGGACATTACAGGAGTAAAGTTGAAATGCATGGCCCAAGGAATACTTGAAGGGTCTGAAGGCAGCTCCGCTAGAGCTATGCAGATATCCATGACACGTTGGTGCTTTAAATGCATGGACACTACAACAGAATGCATCGGCACTCATATTTTTGGGGGGATGATTCATCCCATTTGACATCCCTCAGTTCTTCAGTGGCACCCTTTTTTCCCTTTTTTTTGGTGGCCCCACTAAAAATGGTCTTCCCCAAAAAGGGTCCCTTTTTTCCAGGGTCACTGAACAGGGCTCCTTAAACCATACATTTTGCAACCATTTGAACCATGGGGCTTGTTCCGTACAAAAATAAAGGGAAACACCACCATGTACAAGGCAATGTTCAGGTGTACAATGTAAGGGTCCTTGCTGAACTACTGAGATCCGGGTCACTGACTTCTCGCGAGGACAACCGGCAGGGCCCCCTCTTCCGCGCGCCGCGGCGGGAGCCGCAGCACTCGGCCTGGGCTCAGCAGCCCGGCTCCGGGCGGCCAAAGGGAGCTCGACGGCACGGGCCGGATCCCCGCAGCTCGAAGGGCAAAGCTCGTTCGGGGTTGTTGGGTGGATGGTGCTCCTTTTTTGTTTGTTTGCTGTGTGCATGTGTGTTTCGTTTATGTCCGTTTGAATCACTTTTAACTTGGGAAGTGGTTTGATTGCTCCGTAGGGGTTATTAATCCGGAATCAGAGTGCCTCGCAGGGAGGTCTTCCACAACCTTTCCTGTCGGAAGCCGAAACCGGATTGTTTTTCTTATTGGGGACCCAGCAGGACATACCCTTCTACCCACAATGATGGCGAACCACACTGTCCAAAAAGGCTTGACCCTTTTTGTTTGCAAGAAACCCTCGCCCAGTAGTTCAGTGGCACATATTGTCCGTTTTGAATTTTGTGGCTTTCATTCTGAACCGCTCAACCCATAGTTGCTTATTTTATTGAATATATCTTTTCGGGGGGAGGGTTCGCAATGTCTACCAGGATTCCTGAAGAACCCTCATGGGAGTTTCCCATACCCGAAGCGGGTGGGTGGGGTATTTGGAGTGTCAACCAAGTGGTTTGGGAAACCAGAAGGTTCCCCACCTCTGCCATACAAGGGAATCCCCCTTTCTATGAACAAATTGCCCTTGGGACATTTTCAGAATTGGTCATTGTATCACAGTATTGGTCATTCCCCACAGCCCTGGATTGTAGTCATGCTCCATGTCCCGCGTTTCTTTCCCGAAAGCACGGCGAAGGGTTCTTGAGCTGAGTTCACTTGAGTTGTTCTCATGAGAGTCATTGCAAGGAGTCATTGCAAGGAATCATCATCATGAAAGTCATTGCAAGGTGTCATTGCAAGGAATCATCATCATGAAAGTCATTGCAAGGATCCTTGCACTTGCAGCTTGCACTTGACTCCTTGCACTTGCAACTTGCACTTGACTCCTTGCACTTGCAACTTGCACTTGACTCCATGCACTTGCGACTTGCACTTGACTCCATGCACTTGCGACTTGCACTTGACTCCTTGCACTTGCAACTTGTACTTGACTCCGTGCACTTGCAACTTGCACTTGACTCCATGCACTTGGCTCCTTGCAACTTGCAATGACCCTCATAACTCCTTGCAATGACTCCTTGCAATGACTCCTTGCAATGACGTCAAGTGCAATTGACTTGCGAGGAGTTAAAATCTCTTCTTAGGGCGGCGGGGTAGCGCCGACGACACTCTGCGGGGATTGGCGTGGTCGAGGTGCAAAAACGAGGTTTTTTGCGATTTTGTTTTGGCTCGCGCGACCCTCTGCAGGGATCGGCGTGGTCGAGGTGCAAAAACTCGAGGTGTTTTGCAATTTTGTTTGGGCCCCCTCTGCGGGGATCGGCGTGGTCGAGGTGCAAAAACTCAAGGTTTTTTGCGATTTTGTTTTGGCTCGCGCGACCCTCTGCGGGGATCGGCGCGGTCGAGGTGCAAAAACTCGAGGTTTTTTTTTTACGATTTCTGCAGTGCTCGCGCGGCCCTCTGCGGGGCTCGGCGTGGTCGAGGTGCAAAACCCCCCTTTTATTCCCCGGGGGGGGGAGCGGTTTTTTGCGACTTTTGTTGTTCGAACTGGTCCTCGGGAGTTGTCTCGTGCGTTTCGCGCGCCTCGCTCCCGGGGGACAGGCGGGGTCGTGGGTCTCGATTCCCCCCTGGTCCACGGTGCGTCGTAAGCTGCACGGAGCAACTTGCATAAAGCAACTGGCGCAGAGCAAGTTGCACAGACCATTTTGCGCAGAGCAACTTGCGCAGAGCAACTTGCCGCAGAGCAACTCTTGCAAGCCCAGTTTGGCGCCAGAGCGCATTGCCTAGAGCAAAACTTTGCGCAGAGCAAGTTGCACAGACCATTTTGCGCAGAGCAACTTGCGCAGAGCAACTTGCACAGACCAGTTTGCGCAGAGCACCTGAGCAACTTGCGCAGAGCAACTTACGCAGAGCAACTTGCAGGGAGCAACTTGCACGGAGCAATTTGCACAGAGCAACTTGCAGGGACTTGCGCGGAGCAACTTGCGCGGAGCAACTTGCGCAGAGCAACTTGCGCAGACCAACTTGCACCGACCACTTTGCGCAGAGCACCTTGCCCAGAGCAACTTGCGCAGAACAACTTGCACAGAGCAACTTGCACAGAGCAGCTTGCACAGAGCAATTTGCGCAGAGCAACTTGCCCATGAAGATCTTGCACAGAAACAACTTGCAGAGAGCGAGATAGGGAGAGAGACATTTGCACAGAGTCAGTTGCACAGAGATCCTTGCACAGAGCAGCTTGCGCAAAGCAACTTGCGCAGAGCAACTTGCGCAGAGCAACTTGCACAGAGCAACTTGCACAGAGCAGCGTGCACAGAGCAACTTGCAGGGAGCAACTTGCACGGAGCAACTTGCACGGAGCAACTTGCACAGAGCAACTTGCGCAGAGCAACTTGCGCAGAACAACTTGCGCGGAGCAACTTGCACAGGCCAGTTTGCGCAAAGCACCTTGCCCAGAGCAACTTGCGCAGAATGGTCACGGGGCTGTGATGCTTTCGGGCCAACCGTGGTCTAGTTGTTTTTTACCATATGGTTTTACCATATGGCCGTGGGTAAAATAGGTGGCCCTGGTAAATGGATACATGGAATTATAAACCCATGTCTTTAATTAGTTTTTTGGGGTTGTTGTTCCAGTTCATTTCGCTTTGCCCGGAAAAACCATTTTCCCTGGGGAACCGCTTGGAATCCGAGGGGGAAAGCTCTTCCTGGGCAACGTGGCGGCCGACACCACGGAGGAAAACCTGCGCGAAGTCTTCAACGATCACAACGTCACGGAGGCGAGAAAGGGAATGGTGGATGAAAAACCGCTGGACCTACTGTCCCCATTTCAGGAAATTTGTTTTCTGGTACCTGTACCCTGTCCGGTGTACCTCGTCCATTTTTAGGATTAGTTCTGGTACCTGTGCCTCGTCCAGTCCTGGTCCCTGTACCTCGTCCATTTTCAGGAATAGTTCTGGTACCTGTACTTTGTCCAGTTCTGGTACCTGTGCCTCGTCCAGTCCTGGTACCTGTACCTCGTCCATTTTCAGGAATAGTTCTGGTACCTGCACTTTGTCCAGTCCTGGTATCTGTACCTCGTCCATTTTTAGGATTAGTTCTGGTACCTGTGCCTCGTCCAGTCCTGGTCCCTGTACCTCGTCCATTTTCAGGAATAGTTCTGGTACCTGTACTTTGTCCAGTTCTGGTACCTGTGCCTCGTCCAGTCCTGGTACCTGTACCTCGTCCATTTTCAGGAATAGTTCTGGTACCTGCACTTTGTCCAGTCCTGGTATCTGTACCTCGTCCATTTTTAGGATTAGTTCTGGTACCTGTGCCTCGTCCAGCCCTGGTACCTGTAACTCGTCCATTTTCAGGAATAGTTCTGGTGCCTGTACTTTGTCCAGTCCTTGTACCTGTACCTCGTCCATTTTCAGGACTAGTTCTGGTACGTGTACCTCGTCCAAACCTGGTACCTGTACTCGTGCATTTTCAGGAATAGTTCGGGTACCTGTACTTTTTCCAGTCTTGGTACCTGTGCCTCGTCCATTTTCAGGATGAGTCCTGGTACCTGTACCTCTTCCATTTTTAGGATTAGTCCTGATACCTGTACCTCTTCCTTTTTTAGGATTAGTCCTTGAAGAATTTGTTCGGTCAGTTTTGGGGTTAACATCCGTTGCATCCGCAGTGTGGCTGTTCAAGCGTGAAAATGTGCGAGCAGCGCACTTGCCCTCGAATCTATAGGTTATCAGCCGTAGGCCCCTAGCGTACAGCAATGGATGTTCCCTTTTGCCGGTTGATGGATCTGAGATGCCGGTTGACAGTGTCGGAGCAAGCTCTGATCACGCCACCGGCGACGGTGTGCGCATCCAAGCGTTTAGCATGAATGCACAGCAAAACCGTACTCTAATGAATTCCCTTCAACCGTACAATGCCGCCTTTTGGGAACGATGCAGCCACTAGGTCAGAAGCCGAAGCACTGCATCAAGCACTTTTTGCTGTTACGCGCAAAACCGTGAGGAGCTCCGTGCCACACAGAATCAGCTGCATGCACATTACGCTGAGTGTGCGCAAGCCCAGTCGCAAAGAATTCGTGAATACGAACAGCGAGTGAGCAAAGAGTTCAACGTTGAGTTGGTTTACGCCGAAGGTAGGATGATAAGTCGATTATGTGAGAGCAAGGCCCAGGCATTTCATGAAGCGGAAATGAGACGCAAGACCAGTGAGTTCAAAGCAGGCCATTGAAGTGACCCTAGCAGATGCACAGCAGCAAGCATGCGGACGATGTCGCTCGTGTCGAAGCTACGCGTGCTAGGACCGTTGACATGATGGCCGTACAGAATAAGTTGCAGGAGGAGAACGACGACCTCAATCAGCAGATGAAATATCACGACTTCCGCGAGGAAGGTGCGAAGCCCAAATGCGTGAGCGATACCCGAGAGGATTCGCCAGAATTGCTGACCGAGGAATTGAGATCAGCTCGGTCGCAAAAGTCTCATTTGGACCCGTTGTCTAATCCGTTTGAGTATGCCAAGGAAAGGCTGAGAGCATTTGTCACTACTGATGGTAGCGCGAAGCATTGAAGTCCAACGCACGCGGTCCGCAGGGATCTTCGGAGATTCCATCCGGTAGGTCACCGCCCAAAAAAATGCGCCAGTGCCGCCCCTGCATTTCTCTTACAGGCCAATGCCAGCTGACCGCGCAGGGCGGAAAGCCGCGCGATGGTCCGCCACCCGGTGATGATGGGAATGGCGATGGTGAAGGTGATGATGATGACGGGGATGGCCTCGGAGCCAACCTCGGCCAGGAAGCCTTCGCCAAAAGATGCTGTTGAAGTTTGTGACAGGGCGCACGGATGATGAGAAACCCAGAACTCGCGAGAGCGAGACGTTGCGGTTCAAGGACATGCCCACTCCCGAAACGTACCGTGAATGAAAAACATCAGGCGTGAAGATGTTCGTGCTGCGTCCGATTGCCCAGACGAGGCCTGGCCTTGGATCATGGAGGTGTGGTCGGATCGCGAGGACAAGAAGAAGCTGTTGGAGGAGCTTGCTGAGCTTGGTAAATTCGTAACTTTGGACACGAAGATACTCGCAGCGCTCACGCGCTCAGCGAAGGGCGATCTCGCCCAACGCATTCTGACAGCAAAGGAGGAATGTGCCAAGGAAGGAAAGGCCATGAGGGGAAGGCAGGTTTTGTTCATGGTTGATCAGAATCGAAAGCTGCTATCGAGCAATTGGGGTATCGCCGCCAGACCTCCATTGAGTATGTTGACTCCTGTAAGTCGTTCGTCGAGAGGGAGATCAGACATTTGTTGGAGGGCGCTCGAGCGAATCTTGTTCAGTCAGGGTTTTCATTGTCTATGTGGCCATTTGCTACCCAACACAATGCAGTTGCAACCAACATTTTGCCACAGTTGAGCGGAAATGATTCGCCTTGGCACCTCAGGTTCAACCAGACCTTTGATGAAGTCAAGATTCCGTTCGGAGCAAAGATCCTGTTTTGGAACAACCCCGCACGTGCTGACAATCAGGCAGGCAAGACTTCGCCGACATCCAATGAGGGCGTGTTTCTCGGGTATCACATTCAGCTCGGGTTTGCATGGAAGGGTGAGTTTCTTGTCGCAAAGCTTGAAGGATTTGATTATTGCATCGAACATGCGTCCCTCACGGTACAGCGAACCAAGCGCATTGAGCTTGCTTCGGATGAGTTCAACTTCCCGATCAGGTTGTTAAAAGACCCTGCATCTCATCCACCTGTTGCCGATGCCAGTACGCGAAGTGACCCTGTGCCGCCTGAGCGCGGCCTAGCTGAGCTGCCTGAACCCACCGCATCGGAGCAAGCAAACGTCAAAGCAGCTGTGCCCGAAAAGACCAGTGTGTTTGACACGAGCAAGATGTGTGATGGATCGCAAGTGCCCGACGGTTACGTGTGAGATGGGGTTAGGCTTGTCAGCCCGACAGTCAAGATCGCAAAGCTCTCGCCCAGCAATACGAGGAGCAGCTCCGTGCAGAACGCAAGAAGGCCGCAATCGAGACAGCCGTGTCGACTGTGGCCAGATCCGAACACCCCGAGGCAGCTTCCAGCGTGAAGCCAACTTCCGCCACCCACCCGCGAGGGTGCATGAGCAGGCGATGCCGGTGATTAGGCCGGCCCTGGCCATGCCATGCCTGTCCTTCCCAAGCGTGACAAGTCAGCAAAGGAGGAGCATCGTCCGCATTTGTGAGAGTTGATCAAAGAGTGTATCAAGAAGATCGAATTCTACGTTGCTCTCAAGCTGTTCAGCGCCGTCGTTGCAAGGCTTGTTCCCAAAGCCGAAGTAGCCCAAACTCCAAAGGCCCAGGCAGCCCTCGATAAGGAATGGGAAAACCTTCGGAAGAAAGGGACCTGGGACAAGGGCAGAGTTGAGGAATGTAGGCGAGTCATCAAAGAAGCCCAGACCAAAGGAGAAGGTCCATATTGGTAGGATTTTCGAAGCTTGCTATGAAAAGGGTAGCGAACTTCCAGATGATGATCCTAGCAAGAAATTCAAAGGAAGGACCGTCTTTCAAGGAAACAATGTTAATGATGAGAATTCTGTTGCGGCGTTGTTTGCAAAACTAGGATCGAGCACAGCATCCATGGAGGCAGCAAAAATCCTTGACGCTTTGGGTCCCAACTGGTTGCCGCAAGGCGCAAGCTGACGCGAAGCAAGCCTATATCCAAGCCCTGTGCCAAAGAACAGATGGCCCAGCCACTGGAACAAGAAATGCATTGACCCCATTGTTCCTCTCATATTAGCGTTGCATGGACATCCAGACCCAGGGGGGCTTTGGGAAAGGCGCCTTGAAGATGCCCTCAGCAAGCAAGGCTTTGTGAGAGTGTCCATCACCCGGAACTGGATCTTTTGCTCGTTGTCTACGTTGATGACTTCAAGCTCGCAGGACCAACCGGTCGCCTTGAGAAGGGGCGGGACGGTAGTTGAGATTGACTCGCCCAAGCCTTTCGGACGATACTTTGGGTGTCTTCATGTCGAAAAGAACAATGTGAAATTGCCCAAAGAGGATCACCTTTTTAGGCACGTGTTCGAAGGCAGCACGCAACACGCAGGTGTTTGCTCTCAGCGCAGAACCGAAGACTACTGGGAACATGATGCCACTAACAAAACGTGGATTAGACGACATCATTTGCAGCCCAGAAAGGGTCAGTTCCGGTCAAAGGAGCAGAACAGTGCATTCGCGCGCAGCCTCGGCTCACAAAGGATAACAATCAAAGATGAACCAAAGCCAAGTCCGATTTGTGATGTGTGGTCGCAGCACGAAGTGATCGCATTCCTGCGGACACTGCATGGTGGACCGGACTACCGATGAAAGTCAAAATTCAGCGCTGCTGTGTGCAATGCCCTCTAAGCCAGGCTCATTGAGAGACAAGACCGCTGCGAAGAAGGAAGTCAAAGCTTCTAAATTCAAAGGGCCAAAAAGCCTCTGCGACAAACCTGAAGGTTGTATGACGAAAGAGGTCAGCATCGTCGAGTACAACATGTCTGAGTCCCTCAGGTCATGCATCGACGCATATTGCGAAGTTGCCAAGGTCAGCATGTCGTCTTTCAGCAAGGTGAGTACTCCTTTCATTGGATCGAAGGTCGCGAGACCTGTCGTAGATGAGGAGGGCCTAGGTACTTATGAAGATACTAGTCGCAGCCCGCATGGCCAGGTATGACCTTCTAAGGGCCACACAAAGTCTCGCTTCGCGCGTAACTAAATGGTCTACGGAGTGCGCCAGCGCTCTTCATTGACTTGCATCGTATAAACATTGTTCGAAGGACCTCAACATGCGCGGATATATCGAGGATAAATTTGCCGATTGCAGACTGTGGCTGTTCGCTGACGCGGACTGGGCTGGCGAGTACGACTCGCATAGTACTACGGGGCGCGCTATGATACTTGTAGGACCCAACACGTATTATCCTCTAAATGCCTTTAGCCGCTAGCAGACCGCCACCGCTACGAGCTCGACCGAGGCCGAGGTCATAGCTGCGAACCAGGAGGCCTCCCGACTTTGTCGCTGTTTTGTCAGCTTAGCCTGTTCGGCAAAGACGCCCATAAGCTCAAAAGGCAGGCAAGGCCCCTCTTGACATGTCGGATGGAATCATCGCTCGCATTGATCCTGAGTTACATTAGATCCCCCACGGTAACGTAGATTCAGGGAATAGCATAGCTAATATCAATGCTTTGAGTGTGCAACTCAGCGGCAAATGGAAAGTCAGGTTGATGGAGGAGCTGATCGGAATGTCCCCCCAAGCCTGTGCTACCAGCGCATTGCAACCTCCGAGGCCAAGGCCGGAGAACCTGGCGATGAGGGGGGCAGACAGCTGCTTTGTGCAACGTTCAGCCCAAGTGTCTGCTTGTCGAATTCTGTTCCTCGCAAGCCTCACGGTTGGGCGAAACAAGGAAAGCTTCAATAGGATGTGAGGTGATTCGTGTCACTGAAGCCGAGGGTGGTTGTTCCGACAAATGCAGGCAGCGGTTGAACAGTAAAATTTCCGCCTTCAGGAGCAAGAACCCCCAAAAAATACTGTTCTATGTTTCCCTGCCTTGTACTGGAGGTTGCCCATCGGGGTATATCAATCAGCAAACTATCAAGGGTGCCGCCAACATTGAAGGTCACATCAAGCAATTTCGTGCTGAGAGGTCTCAAACGCGTTCTCAACGAGATCTACGATGACGATGTGAGAATTGCCTTCAGACTTCCTAAAGCCAGTCGTTATTGGAAATGGCCCGAACTGTGGAGTTTCTTGACACAGTACAAAATGAACAAGTACGAATTCCACGGTTGCAAAAGTGGCATGACTGGTAGGAATGGTGAGCCTATGAAAAAGCAATGGGTTGTTGCCAGCTCCTATTATTTCTGTTGAGTACTTCAAGTGTGATGGAAAGCATGAGCATGACGAAAGCCGCGGAACGCATTTGAAGGAAGCCGAAGGTTACACCCATGTCTACACTGATGCAGTGCACACAACATTCTCCGCATGCAGCCGTTGCTTTCGAGTGATAGTGCTGCATCCGCTTCGGAATGAGCAGCCACACGGCATTTGCGCATCCTGCGAGGGATTGCGACCCGGCACGGAAGCGATGGATGGAGAATTTGGATACAAATTCGGTGCGCACCAATGCAAAGTATGACAGCAACCTGGCAGCTGGAGACGACCTCAGCACATTCCCTGATCCACATGTGGGTTCAGGACCAACCGCACTATGTCCATATTTTGACTCCGCTGCTAACGATCTCCGAGCCATACCTCAAGTCAACGCGCCCAAGGTGCCAGATCGCACATGCTGATTTACATTACTGTCAGCGACTCAGGCCTCAGCATGGTGTCCGGTGGGAAGAAGAAGCTGCGGAAGGCCACGCCTTTCGTCGAGACTCAATGTTGAGGCGCTTGCCTACTGCAAAGAGAACCTCGCGAAGTGTGGTATCAGCCTTTCCCAGATGATTGGTCTTCCTTTCACCAGAAAAGATTGAGACCCGCGGCTGGACTTTGCACCTGTTGATCCTGCGGAATTTGCACCGGATGATGATGTCATGGAGCATGACGTTGCGCAGGGTGCTCGCCCGGCGCAAGCCGGTGCTAAGTCCGCAGTTGTTGCAAAGAAGGTCGGGGCACCCAAGGAGGTCAGCCTGCCCATTCCCTTGGAGGCCTACAGTCGCAATGAGACGGGTGGCCACTACGACTCCTGGGTTTACAGTGCTTTCCATGGTGAAGATCACGTCGACTTCGGCAAAGGCGTCCAGAAGCTGTTCATCATCAAGCAAGATGACTTTCAGTACGACCCTTCTGTCCGGCGAAGTGATGACAAGTATCATCGATCGCTGACGTGCATCTCAAATTATTCTTCGGGGGCGAGGAACCGACAATTGCGGGTATCGCATGGACCTGTCTCTCTTCCATTTTTAGGATTAATCCTGGCACCTGCACCTCTTCCATTGTTAGGATTAGCCCTGGTACCTGTGCCTCTTTCATTTTTAGGATTAGTCCTGGCACCTGCCCCTCTTCTATTTTTAGGATTAGCCCTGATACCTGTACCTCTTCCATTTTTAGGATTAGTCCTGGCACCTGCCCCTCTTCTATTTTTAGGATTAGTCCTGGCGCCTGTACCTGTTTCGATCCTAGGAATACTCTTGCTGTACCTCTTCCATTTTTCGTCCTGGCACCTGTACTTCGTTAATTCTTAGGGTTAGCTTTGGCACTTGTACCTCTTCGATTCTTAGGGTTAGTCCTGGTACCTGTGCCTCTTGCAGTCTTAGGGTTAGTCCAGGCCATTTTTAGGATTAGCCCTGGCACCTTTACCTCTGGTACCTGTACCTTTTCCATGTTGGGTTTCTTTTCGAGCTCAGCAACTTCGCCGAAAACTAGGTTCGTCAATCTTCTGTGTTTTGGGTGGGGGGGTTGTAGGTCGTCACTTTCCGTGAGGGCCGACGCGCAGCCCTTTGAGACTGAAGAATGTGAAGCGCAATTTCCCACAAGTTGTCGACGACCGCAAAGGGATGAAGTTGAACGGGGAGAGTTGGAAAACAGGACCCTAGAAGCTCGAAGAGAAGGCCTGACCTGGACTGGCCATATCCATTTGTATTCTTGGCATGGGTTTGTGTCAAAACCAGGGACCGCCTTCCAAAAGCTCCTGACCGTAAATGAGTTTGATAGGCGTGGAGCTACAAGCTAACATGCGACCCTTTTGCTGTTGGCTCCCTTGTCTGTGTGCAAATGACAGACTGAGCATTGAACTCTTCGCAGTTCTTTTGCGGTCTCACAGAGGGTGTTTGAGACCTCACCCCACGATGAAGGTCCCTTTCACAGAGGAATCCTCATATTTTGGGTTTGGCAAATTACTGCAAATCAGCCAGATTGTGTGTGGGTCAAGCAGGTGGGGATTCAGACAGAACGTTCCGGGATGGTTTTATTGCGGTCATTTGTGGTCGTCTTGTCAGGAGAGACGGAGCTGAGAAAGTGTGTCAGGCATGTGCGTGTGTGTACGTGCAGAGGATGGGGTCGCTCAGGTTAAGCATTGCGAAGCGTCCCATACGCACACATTTGTTGAACTGGGGCGCGTGGACTGCACACCTCTGACGCCATGTGACAACATGCTATTTGTGATAGCGTGGTCTCAGATTTGCGAGCGACCTTGCGAAGTTGAAAGTGTGAGGTTGGGCGCGTTGCGGCGTATTGCTCATGCAACTGGAGCAAAAGCCAGGTGCCGCAGGCATGTTCGGGACTCGCGTGGAGGTTCCTCTCCATTTTTGCTCCGGGCGCCCGCTTCCAGGACTTGTTTTGCTGGGTAGGCGTGGTGTGTATGGAGCAGTTGTTGAGGTAGGTGTTTCTTTGAGGGCTTGTTTTCCGTGGCTGAATGAAGTTCCGTTCGGGAAACATTCCCTGAGTCAAACCAAGGGAAGCCTGCGTGAGCAGTCCGCTGTCGGACAGGGCGCGCGCTACTCGCTTCTCAGGTCTCTTTACACCGCAAGCCGGGCACGGAGAGAATCAGCTACGCCTTCGAGCCTCGGATGAAGCTCTTAGGATGTTCAGCGGTGAAGGTGGTGCAAAACTAATTGCCAGCTGCGCGAGTGCAAGCGCATGATCTACGTATTCGGGTGTTGCCAGAGATGCGGTTCCCGTAGTTTGCTCTCCTTCAGAATGCAGAAATGTCCAAAAGGTGTGCCCTGGCTGCCGAAACACCCACAAAGATATACAGATACATAGATCGATGTGCGTCGGTAAACCGATAGATGATAGATCGACGGATGGATCTATCGTTCGATAGATCGAACGGCTAATATAAATCCAAAGATCGATGTAGATCGATAGGTTGGGAAAAGGGTAGATGGATCGGTAGATAGAAATGGATACATGGTATATATATATATATGTGTGTGTGTAGAGACACGCATCCTTCAGCCTTCTGTTCCAGGCTGTTTGCTTTGCAGTGCCGGCTGAGGTGTGGTTCAGCTCCGCCGCACCTGGGCAGCTGACATGTTGCCTCTTCTTGCTATCTGAAACCAGCAGAGTGCATTTGGCTGAAGGGCAAAACGCGTTGCGTTTCTTTCAAAGAAAGCTTCTGAAAAGGGCCCCTACTTTTCACACTCCGCTGTTGTGGCAGCGAAGTCCTAGCTGTGTTGCGCGCGCGCGAGGCTCCGTGTGTCTGCGCGGATGTGAGTTGATGGCCTTTGACAGGGCAGGAGTGAGGTCGGAGTGCACTGGAGGAAATGTCTCGTTTGTGGCGCCTCTTCCCAGCTTCTAATGGGTTGCCTTGATCTTGACTTGCTTGGAGCGAACCCTGAAAGTTCTTGCTGTTCAGAACACAACGTGCACGTGCGAAACTAGCATGTACCCTCGGCAGGCGCACATGCGCAAAGGCCTTTTGAGACGTGTCAGAAGGGATCCCATACTGCGGGTATGGCAATTGACTCACGTTGTTTTGTGGGTGGTGCGCCTTTCTTTAGGGGGATGCCCTGTTCGTTGGTTCACTACCGAAATTGCAGACTTCACCCGAAAACTCTCAGGAAGAGGCGGAGCAGGCGCTCAAGCTGAACGCCGTAGAGTGCAACGGGAGGTGCTCTGTTCCACGTTTTGTGAAGGGCTTCCCCTTACCCTCCCACCAAGTAACATGGAGCCTGACGTTTGGAGCATGTTCCTTTCAAAGGGACCCCCAAGAGGCAGGTTCCATGTCAAATGGTGGGAGGGTAAACCAACTACAAACAGCAGTTGCCATTTGTCCCGGCAAGTAGGAGAATGGCTCCCGTAAAAGGAGGGGCTCAGTGTGTTCGTCAAGGCGTCAAGTGCGTCAAGTGCATCGGTTTGTTTTTCTTTCGGGGCTGTTTTTGGAGTTGTTTTGGGTGCTTTTTTGGGTGGAGGTTGTGGTTGGGGATCTTTGTGTCTTGATAGGTCCTTGGCGATGTCTTGGGTGAAAGGGGATATCAGGGGAAAAAATACAGAAACATATTTTGAGCGAAGTAAAATAATTTTCAGAACAACTTACCAAAATATAAAATATAGGTTTATAATTCAAATATTAAATAAGGTTAATACATTATTCATATTCATTAACCTTATCTAATTCCTTGAAAAATAATTTTACTTCATTGAAATATTATATAAGGTTAAGAAGTTATTCTACATATTAACCTTATACAATTTTATGTAAAATATTTATTAATAAAAATAGTGTTAATTTTCTTCTGCCTGTTTCATTTCTAAGTTTCTTTTATGCTTATTTGTTTTAAGATGTTGCTTTTCTTTACACTAGTAAAACTTCCTTGAAAATATAATCAATATTGCTTGGAACTAAATCTATAAATCCAAATCATAAATCTTACAATAAAATTAAATTGTAAGGTTTATGGGTTAATTTATAATTTAAGTTCAGGATAATAATTTAATTGACAAATCTCACTTATGTCATACATCATTTTAAAAATAATATTAATATCTCTCACTGTGTTTTTAACATTAAACTTTTTATAAATTTCAATATAATATTTGATATATTCTTTAATATCATCTCCTTTCTTTTGACTATGACACAACATCAATAATATATCATGAATCATTACATATTTTTTCTTACTGATTTTAAGAAACTGTTTAACATAAACGTAAGGTGGTAATTTATTTACAGTTAAAAATATCAAAATGTCATCTTCTACATTTCTATTATGTCTTCCTTTTAATCTCAACAAACATTTGATTATAGCTTGGTTATCTCTCCAGGTTTTACAATTTTCGCATAAATCTTCTTCACCCAAAGCATAATCAATAATATTATTTATTATTCCATTAGGTAAATTCAATTTATACAATTCCATATTTTCCTTTTTAAAGTGGCAACAATCATAGCATTTCTTATTAATATACTTATTGATTTCAATACCGTTCATTTTCTCACTAATATATTAAGTCGCTATTTCCTTAAGTCATTTTCAAAGAATGAATATAAACTTAAATTATTAACAAAATATTACAAAACATAAATCTTACAATAAGAATTAAATTGTAAGGTTTATGGGTTAAAATAATGGTCAGGCAATATGTCTTCAAATATGTAATCTACATATTTATCTATATCATCAATGTCTATATATTTGATATTTTCTTTTCCTATTATTGAATAAATATATTCCCAAAAGAATAAATACAACAATAGACATACTTTATGTTTAGTGTTGTAGTAATACCATATACTATATTCAGTTACTCTAAATCCGTTCAAGACTTCATTTATTTTATCTTTGTCTAATAAATGCCAGTCAATCCATTCAAACAAATAACGGTATTTTTTGACAAATGCTTTGTATGGTTTAATTGCGTTTATTCCTCCAAACCTCCTAATTAAATCTATATTATTAAAGAATTCATCAATTTCATGTTCAAATGACTTTATGGAAATCTTCTGGTAAAAGTGTATAGGAAATCTTGCTTGGTGTCGCATAAAGAATTTTAATTGTAATTGAAACTTTGTATATCCCTTATCCTTATGTTCTTCATCAAAAAACTTTTCAAGGTCTATTGTTATACAGCATTGATTGCAATATACATTATATTCACTTATTTTATTACATAGATTGGCGGGTAATAACTTATACAATGTTATATTAACATCATTCTTTGTATTTTTACAGCATTCGCACTTGTTATAGTTAAACAACATTTCACTATAATATATTGAGTCATTATTTCCTTAAGTCATTTTTAACGAAGTACATGAGATATTTTTTGTTTTTGTATTTCTATAAGTCTTTCATATCCTCTGACCACTCCGTCAAAACTAAACACATAATTTACAGAACTTTCACCTGCTAATTCACAAGTTTTTATTAATTCATTAAAATCTTTTTTCAACTGCGTCTCATCATGCTCTAATTCAAGGCATGATTTAAACCCTTCATAAAAGTCTTTCTTGTTAGTTTTAAAGTATTTAACATCTAGCAAAGCATATTTATCTCTTTCACCTTCATAGTGTTCTTTTACCTTTATCATTTCTTTTATTAATTCTATTCGTTCTTTTATTTCTGCGTGTATCTTCATTACTACATTAAGTCATCATCTCTTTAATTCTCCAGTGATGACTATGTCATCATATTATTCCATTTTCAATAGAATAATGACCATATGCTAAACTATCACCTGTATTAGTCCAGTATCTTTTATTTTCATAACTATTCAAACTAATCTTTGTTGTTCTAATACTATAAATTTTATGGTTTTTACTTCTAATACTATTGAATGATTTATGTATAGCTTCATTAGTTTGTAAAACCTTATCATATTCTTTATATGTCAGTTGCCTCCTCACTATGTGCTTTGCTGTGCCCTTGCATTTCTTATGTTCTTTTTCTTCTCCATAGATTTGAAAAGCGTAACACTTAGGACGAAGTCCAATAAACCCTGTAATAATTTTGCTACTGCATTCATCCTTAAATTTACCCAACGTCTTTTTATTAGTAGTATCATAGCATTTATGATAAATAGGATAATCTGAAAAATCCATTTCATCTTTAATATCATGAAGATCTTTATAAATGTCATCAGTCTTAGTATGAAATACAAAACTATCAGTGTCAGTATAAACCATTCTAATAGTATCTCCGTATTTAGGTTTCATAACATCATAATAAAACTTATACATATGTTGCTTACTCAAATCTAAAATACTCATTCCAATGAATATAGGTTTATCTAATTTCAATTGTGTTTTTTGTTTCTCAACTCCTACTAAATTATCGCTGATAATATGACTATGTTTAAATGATGGATTATTAACACATTTCATAAATCTTGTTTCATCACTCACTATTTCAAAATCTAAGTGTTTCCTTTTGTCTTCCATCGTTTTTCCGAACACGGCATTATTCATTAATTTGTAAACATCTTTCTCAAAATCATTGTTGGCATTCTTTCTTTTCTCAGTGTTAAATTCAATGTAAGGTTTTAATATCTCTTTCTGACTGAATTTTATTGCTCTGTGTATTTTCTTTAGTTTCAATCCGTGTTTTAAATAAAACTGTAAAGTTCTAATATGGACTACATACTTTTCTTTGTCTTTTAAATTCAATATTAATTTATTTGTTTTTTCATCTTTAGGTTTTTTCTTATTCAGTATTTCATAAATTTCAACTTGTTTATCTGATAACATATCTGCTTTAACATTCATAATTTCAGGTGCCATTGGATAGTCATTGTGTAAATCGTGCAGTTCTTTAGGGTATTCTAAATCAACTTCTAAGATGTATCCAGTATTACCATTAGCATAGTTTAAAATATCATCTTCTGTTATTTTAGTATCCCACTTTAAATTTTTGTATGGCAGTTTTTGTATCATTGCTAATCCATATAAGTTATTAGCATCAAAATAGTTAATATAACTACTTTCTTTGCTTTCATCAAAATCATCACCCATATAAATATTATTTGCCTCTACTTTCTTACAGGCAGTCTGTGTCATCCCACCACGAAGTCCGGTCTCTATCATTTCATACATATCTTGGTCATAAACTAAATCTATTTCAACACCAGTTAATTTTAACATAGCATCAAAAGCAAAATTAGGCAGTGTGTAATAATATACTGGATCTAAACCGTAATCTTGAATACACACATCTCTAAAATTTTCAAAAATATCAGTTAATAATAAAACATCTGTTTTCAAATACAAATCGTGATATTCACCCATGTTTTTAATCTTAAAGTGTTTCCATATTACTTTTGCTTTTTCATAATCTTCATCCATTATATTTTCCTCACTTAACCTACTGTAAAACATATCTTTAGTTGGTAAACTTTCATCTTCAAACTTTTCTATTGAATTCATATAGTCATAAGGATAAACTCCCTTCTCTGTTAATAAGTCCAAACATTTTTCACTTTTAATAATATCATTATTTTTACTAAATCTAAAATTGTTCTGCCAGTTGTCTTTTATTATCCATTTTCTTTTATCTTTATCATCTGTGTTGTCATATTTTGTCAATGATACTAATTTATCTAAAGAAGCAGTTATAAAACTAAAACTGTCCTTAACACTTAAACAATCAAAACCGATATTAATAAACTTTTCACTGTTCTGTGCTATTACATCTATTTTCTTCTGATTACTTAACTTATCAGCATTTTGAATAATTAAATGTCCATCATAATTTTTCATATTATGGAAAAACACTGGTATTTTAAAATATTTATGACAAAAGTTTAAATTACAAATGCTATGAGCACAACCCCTATATTTACCTGTGAAATGGCAATGGTCGCGAACCTTCTTATATTTCTCTGCTTCCTTTTCATTCTTATAATCATATCTAAATTTATCACCACAAATAAAACAATGAGTTGCATTTTTAAAGTCTTTCTTATTTTCATCACTCATATCAATTTCTTTATTTTCTTTCATTTTGTCTTTAATGTCTTCTCTTATCTCATTAATTTTACTACAAAAAACATTAACGGCATCACTTCCTCGATATAAATATTCATAATTAGAACCATCAACTGAATTAACCATATTCAACATAAAACCACAGGGTTTATGTTCTTGATAATTGTAAGTTTTAATACTTTCATCTGTTGGTTTATCAACTTCCTCAGTTAAACATTCAAAGTCAGCATAAATAACAAATGGACACCTTAACTTTTTAAAGTGATGTTTGAATTTCATTTTTTCTTCTGGCTTAGGCATTTTTATTTGTTGACCTTCAACTTCCATACAACCCTTGTCATAGTGTTTCTTTAGGAGTTCGGGAGTTCCAAACCCATTTTGACAATATTTACAGAAAAACGAAGCACTACAAAATTTACTTTTCTGACTGTTAATAAGTCTGCTCATATGCTTAATATATGCATAATGACTGCCACCTCCCTCATCAATTCTCAACAAATCAATATGACAAGAAGCATCCTTATTTTTCAGTGCTCTATGTTTAACTATTTGCTCTGTAACTTCATCAATTACAAAAACATTAATGGACACCTTAGGGTTTTGTTCTTCAAACTTATCAATATCATCATTATTCACAGGATAATTTATTCCATCAAAGTTCAAGTCGCTTTCCACTTTTTTATAATGATAAAAATATTCTGGATGCTTATTTTCATAGATTTTATGATAAGCACATTCAACACAATATTTAAAACACTTTTCATCTTTATTTTGAATATTAATACATGCTCTTTTGGACTTTACCCATTTTGGTAGTTCAATATATTGTCCTGCTCTTGTAGGGTTGTATTTGTTATACATAATGTGGATGCTTTCAACTTTAACTATCATCAATCCTGATTGATACAGTGCCATTTCTAAAATTCTAGTTTCAATGTCTGGTTTCATATTGTTCAATGCTTTTTTCAAATCATCTTCATTATTTATGGTATATGACCTTGTCTTTGGACTAACTAATTGCTCTTCCTCAAATATATTATTTACTCTTAATGATACGACAGCGTTTAATTTCATACCCTTATGTTCTTTTAAATATTCACTTAGTCTATCAAACTGGTAAACAAAATAAGTCAATCCATTTAAACCTTTCAAATTGATGTTAGAAATCGTGTAAGCATTGGCATATGCTCTAAAAGCGCTTCTTTCCTCTGTTATTGTTGCTTTCTTCTTGACTGCGTGTTTTAAGACTGTTCTTGTTCCTACTCTTTCTCTTATTTGGTTTGCTTTGTATTCATTAGTTGTCTTTACGCTTTCAAGTTGTTTGATGAGTTTTTTGCTTAATGGTTTATCAGCGTTGTATCTGTATTGATTGTTTCCTATGATTATTGTTTTTAATTGTTTACCTTTTTTATTTAATTTATATTGTCCTACATTGTTTTTTAGAATGTATTTAACGATTTTAGTATTTTCATCCGGCGCTAAATTTCTATTCATATTAATAAGTATATATTTATTAATATAAATATCTCCTTAAGTCAAAATCAAATTTATAATTTCTATGAAGTAAAGCAATTACTCATTTACTAAAAGCAATTCGTGACGTAGATAATGTCTGCTTAAACCTTCTAAAATATAATATTTTTGTAGTGTCATATCTCTCTCTATTTTTTCAACTTTAAATTTTCTGTCAGACCATTTTGAAATTGTTTCCTTGCGTGTGGAGTAGTTTCCTTTTCCCTTCTTATATATCTTCACTCTATCTGAAACCTGTATCTTAGGGTATTTCCTCATGTGCTTCTGCTTTAATGTTAGATTTGCCTTTACATTTATTCGATTTTCATCCTTGTGTGCTTCAATAGGTCTCATTCCATTTGATGAGTGTATAGAATCATTATATTTTTTCAGTGTTGGTTTTAACATATCAGTCCATTTTCCCTTTGTAAAATTCATTCTATCACTTATTCCCTTTTTCATCGTCCTAATAAATCTCTCTCCTATATTCGCATGTGTCATTGTTTTCTTTTGACTTATGCCTAGACTATCTAAATATTTTTTGACATCCGAGTAAAATGCTCCGTCATCATCACTATAAATTTCAATCGGTTCACCCATAATTTTAAAACTTTCTTTCAATGCTTTTAAAACATTTGGACTTGCTCGCTCAGGCATTGGAACAACATTACCTAATTTACTGAAAGCATCAATTACAATTAAAGCATATCTTTCTTCACCTTCTTTCTTAAATATGTTCATATCCATAATATCTATTTGAAATTCTGCTCTGGCATAAGGCACTAAGAAACTATTATATTTTTGATATGGTTTAATTTGTTTATTAGGTTGCTTCTTCAACCAGTCGCCCACTTCTTTTAGAGTAAATGATGCATCTGTCTCATTTGCTTGTTTGTATAAACTTTGCTTTGAACCATACCCTCGCTCCAAATCGTAAAATAAATTACTTAATATTTCATCTTTTGTAAGTTTACTCATTATAATACTGATTAGTTTTTATTAATTTTATTTAATAAAAAATAATCACATTATTTCTCTTGCTTTTTGACACTTTCTAGATTTCTCATGTCTTTTGATGTTTGAAGAATTACTCATCGTTTTTCCACACATATTGCAGGTGTAAGGATGGTTCTGCTTTTCTTGAAAATATTTACTCTGGTATGCTTGTTTTTTTGTTTTATTTAATCCCTCTTCCTCACTTGATGTTGGTATTACATCAGCATCTGAACTATCATAATGTCTTTGAATGTCTGCTCCAAACCTGCTGTTCATATGTATCATACTCATAAAACTACTATACTCATCATCATCAAGAGTGTTTAAATAATAATTGTCACTTATATCATTAGAATGTCTGCTGTAGAAAGGCATTATTATCTTATTATATTAAAATGATATTCCCTTAAGTCTATTTTGTTAAAATATCTATTAATAATAATTACAAAGTAATTATCAATATTAACTAGATTTTTCTTTACTACTGCTTGGCGGTTGCTCTTCTTCATTTTCACTTTCAGCATCAGTAGGAATAGGCATGTCGGTCGGCGGTGCTATTTCATAATTAGCATTTTCTTCTGGTGACGCCTCGCCAGAGGCTCGCGAGCTTCGCGACGATGAATTAACAGTATGTGTTGAAGAACTATTAACAGTGATAGGCGGAGAACTATGAACACTAACAGGGGGAGAGGGGGTTGATAAATCAACCCCGCCATTGCTTTGCAATGTCGTGTTTAACTCAACTTCCTCACTAACATTTGTATTCAACCAATTCATTATAGCAGTTGCTATATCGTATGATGTTACTAATGAATTCATTGTTAAATTAACTAACAACTCTGAACCTTGAATTGTAGTTAATGTAGTGTGGTATGTTAAATGTGCTACTATTTGACCTATACTAAAACCTGACCTCATCATAAATTCTATAATCCTCATCAACATAAATAATTTCTTTCTATATTTATCAATGTCATCATCTTTTTTATCATCATCATCATCGTCGTCATCATCATATAAATCAGTGTCATATGTAAATGCTTCTGCTTCTGCTTCTGCCTTGGTTATCATTTTGCTTTTGAAACTCTTTGAAGAACCACCTAATAATTTTGTCATATCATCAAAATTATAAGTTTGTGTCGCTTTATCATTTGGTAGGTCTGTTTGTGTTGCCTTGTTTTCTTTGTTAAGCGTTTGTGTTGCCTTGTCTGCCATCATAACTTGAGCGTTCATATATCTTTCTTTATTTTTATAATTCATTAAATCCATTTCATCAAAATCAAAATTATTCAATAACATATCTTTCTTGTATTTCTTCAATATAACTGTTGTTTTTATTTTGCTTGTGATTGTTTGTTTAAGCATTTCATCAAAAGTAGGGCGCTTCCTTAATTCGTGTTTGAGGTTGTTAATCATTTTATATTAATTATTGATAAATTATATACATGATTTAATTAAACCTCTGATGCTTTACCTTTTCCTTTCATAACTCTCCAATCTCCCATTCGTTTTCTTAGTAGTTCATCATTTACTTCTGTTGTCCATTTTCCACTGTCTATTAGTTCCTCCACCAGTCTAAGTAAATAAGCTCTACCTGCTTCACCTCTACCTTTTCCTTTCTTCTTTTTTTTGTTATACTCCTTTTCTTGTTCTTCAGTAAACATTCCTCTTAAATGTAATTGAAATAATAAATCTTCTTCCTGAACGTTCGTTGTTTGTTTCCAGTGTTTCATATCAGTTGAGTAATCAATGGTTTCCTTGCTTCTTCTTGATGGTTCTGCTGGGACTGAGGATGAACTGCCGGCGTTGTCCATTTTTTGCTCTCTTGATGATGCCACTTTCTTTGCTACATCTTTGATTTTACGATTTACAAGGCCTTTAACATATTCTTTAACTGCTTCGTCTTCTGTCATAATCGGTTCTAATGGTGGTAAGTCTTCAGTATCGCTTGATTTTGCAGTTACCATTGACTGGATACTTGGTCTTCTCCCCTCTTGTCCTTCTAATTGTCTTGCTCGTTGTGCTCGTTGGTGTAGGTCTGCTATTTGTTCGCTACTAACTCTTTTTGAAACTTGACTGATTTGTCGTTCGTGTTGTTCCTCTGCATCATCCATTGAGGCACTTAGTGATTGTATTGCTTCATCTCTTAAATCATCCATTTCATCGTCTCTCGATATATCAAAATGTTCTGTTTGATTTTCCCCATCTAACATTTTTTGAAAGCGTTGTTGTCTCAAATCTACTGTATTATTATCGTACACTGTTCCCAATGGACTGTCACGAAAATAATAGGCGTTACGATCTATGACATCTCTGATATTCTTATTTTTGTATTCTTCCTTTGTAATTTCCTTTATCAGTTCATTATAAGACGGTCTTAATCTCAATTGTGATTTTAGCGTTTTCATCTGTTCATTGTCTAATCTCATTAGTATATTAAATTAATTAGATTATAATTTATTAATCTAATTAATCTAATTAATTTAATCAAAATTAAAATCCTTTCTTAATTGATTGATTATTCCTTTCTTCTTCTTAATAATTTCTGAATATGATTTACCTGTTTCACTTGATGGGTGATGTCTCAACTTTTCACCTTCCAACCTTTGAATTTCATTAAAATACGCCTGCGCTTCATCTTGATATCTTCTTTTATTTTGAAATACAGCATAATCTTTTTTAGCGCTATGACGTTCTAATTGTTCTTGTAAGTCTTTCAAATATGTATAATTAGGTTGATGTGCCTTGTTGTCTCCTTCATAATAGTAATGTTGAGTTGATTTATATTTCTTCTTCTTTTTGGGTTTATTTGTTTCAAAAACTGCTTTTCTATCAATAACATCACTGATATTCGGTTTGTCTTTATTTTGCGGTTCTGTTATTCTGTTTACAACGTTGTCATAAATTTCTCTACGGCGCATAAGCAATTGTTTCTTATCAATAATCATTATATATAATACTAATTAGATTATAAATATATTTATCAAATAATTTTACTTGCTAAATTATTAATTTTCTGTTTATTTTTATTATCTCGCTCTACCTTCATATTATTGTAACGGTCTTTTGCAGTTTCAAATACTTTATTAGCAGTTGTTTCTAAATGTTTTTTCAATCTTTCTTCTACTCTTCTTTCTATTTCTTGTTCATCCACTTTTGGAATATTATCTTTAACTTTTTCATATACA
This sequence comes from Effrenium voratum, assembly GCA_963377175.1. Taxonomy (NCBI): domain Eukaryota; class Dinophyceae; order Suessiales; family Symbiodiniaceae; genus Effrenium; species Effrenium voratum. The sequence continues at coordinate 32,587 of CAUJNA010001504.1, forward strand.
TTATTCTCAAATTCTTTTGCTTGTTCTGGATGCATAATTTTTCTACGAACAACTTTGTTAGGGTCTGGTTCTTTTTTAACTGGTATTCCATTACAGTTATGACGATATTTGAAAGTGTATTTTGTTAAATATTTTTTACACTTTGGACACTCCACTTTCTCAGTTGAGTATGTTTTAGATTTTAATTCTTGCTTTGGTTCGTGTTCTTCTTCTTCTTCTACTTTATTATTTTCTTCATTTATAATATTATTAGTTTCTACTTCTTTACTTTCTTCCTTAATAATAGGTTCTTCTTTACTGTCTTCTACTTCTTTAGGTGCTTCATTATTTTCACTGCCCACATCTACTATTTCAATATTTTTAACCATATAATTAGTATATAATAAATATTTATATTAAAATATTTAATATATGCTTTTCTAACCTTCAAAAAATGTTAAACTAAAACTACTTGTTGTTCCATTCATATTTAAAACTCTACCCGATGCATCAGTAAATCTAAAATGAAGTCTATTCAATGAACGCATACTAACATCATTAGCATCATTTAAAATTAGTTCATTATCATATATGAGGTTGCCGAATGATGTTAAAACTGGTACTTTCTTTATTATTGATGAAGTACCAAAACTACATAACTGGTTTCCGTTACTTAATTCATTACAATGAATATAAATATTTTTAACAGGTAAAAATGATATAAATCCACTAACAAACGGGTCTGCTGTACTATTTACTTTTTCAGTAGTATTTCCTAAAATATCATTAATACTATTAGGATAATTTCTATCATAATCAATACTAAAACTAAAATTAGTTTTTAATTCTTTATCTGTATGGATTATAAAAAAATAAGAAATATAATTACAACTTATAGTTATATTATTTGTTTTTAATGAATAACTACAAGTAAAAAAATCACTATTTCCATCAGTTCCATTAGTAGCAGTATTCAATTTATTTTGTAATTCGGTTGCTAATTCACTACCTACATAACTACCTTTATCAGGTGCTACAATAAAATAATATACTGGTGCTCCTATTAATATCCCTCCTAATGTTAAATATAATCTGTTATTTAAATTATCTTCAATTGGATAAAATGAATTAGCGATAGATACTTCGTGACAAATCATTTTAGTATTTGGTCCGCATTCTTGTTGCTCTCTTAAATTAATAACAAAATCTGATGTAGATTGACTGTCATTTAAATCACGATAAGCACTGTTGATATATATTTTACGAAATCTCATTATATTAATTAATTAGAAATTTTATAATTTAATTATATATGAAAAATAAATATAAATATTATTTAAAAGAAGGAAAATTAAAATCATACAATCCTCTTCATCAAGGTCATAGTGAGATGTATAGGAAAATTATTAATGAAATTCAACAAGAAAAATCATTATTCAAACCTAAATATAATAATAATTTATCTGACACAGAAGGATTAAACAAAGCATATACAAATGGTAAAGGTTATTATTTAGATAATAATAAACTATATGTTGCTGGAACATTTGGTAAGTCTAATATTATATCAAATATTAATGATATTTTAAGTGATATTACAATTCCATTTGGCTTAAGTTCATTCAGTGAAAGGTATAGAGATATTAGCGATATACTTGATGAAAACCATAATATTAGTGAAGTTATTTCACATTCATTGGGTAGTAGTGCGAGTGCTAAATATTTAAAAGAAAATCCTGATAGAAATATTAGATTAACTACTTACGGTGCTCCTTTTATTTCAATGTCAAACAAAAACAATGACAACTACACAAGCATACGAAATTTTGGAGATATAGTCAGTATTTTAGATAGAGGCAGTATAACATCAAATAGAGGAGGTTTTAACCCATTAACAAATCATCAACACTCATTATATGGTGATACTGGCAAGGACGTATCAAGAAGCATTGAACCTGTAAAGGAAATTTTGTAGTCTTATATATAATGCCTAATAATGATATAAAAAATACTATAAATCCTAAAAAGAAAGTCAGTTATGAAGACATTAAAAAGATTGTAGAAGATGAACGCGAACCTAATTATAAGGTTGAACATAATAATATGAAAAATAAATCTAAAAAACTATTAAATAAAAATTCTAAAAAAGAAGTTATAGATTATTCACACTTTAAAATAAATTAATTTAATAATAGAATAATATAATATTTTTCTATTATTAAATATATAAGTTATGGAAACATTAGATATTGAAGATGTCCTTGTTGAAAAGAATTTAAGATTTAAATTAAAAGACGGTGGTTCTTATGTTCGGTCAAAAGAAAGTAAAAACTTTTATCCTTCATCGGTTTCTACTTATACCGCTGATACAAATTCAGTAATTAGATTTAACATTACTGGACCACCTAACCAATGGTTGTCCCTACCTTCGTTATTATTAGGATTTACTCTAAACAACACTGATGATTCAGCAAGTAATGAACTCAGACCAATTGATACAGCCGGTTTCTTTGATAGAGTCCGTGTGCTTATGGGCGAGGTTATTGTATGTGATTTAAATTCTCTTTCTCGTGCAAGTGCTATGAAAGATGTATTAAAATCATCAGAAGAAAAAAGAATTGATGAAGCATTAGGTTTTGGAAATACTCTTCTTAATCACGATGGACGGTTTTTAACTTGCAATGCGTCAGCAACCTCCTCTACTGAATCAGTCGTTAGAAATGTTACCAATAACAATTTTAGAGGAATTAAAGGAGGTAAAAGTGCTAATGTATATTTTGATTTAAATTTAAAATGTTTCAAAACGTGTGAAAATTGGATTCTGCTGTCATATTGTCCAATAACAGTTGAATTATATTTAACAAGTGATGTATTAAAACCAATTGTTAATAGAACAGGACTTTTTACTGCTTCAAATACGAGTATCACTTGGTCTATTACAAAACCTTTATTCAAAGGCAACGTTTACACCCTCGACGATAGTTTATATGCAGAATATGCAAAAATTTTAGAAACTGGCTCTCTTCCAATTACATTTGAAACTGAAACCATGCAAGAACAAACAGCATCTTCTGAAACTGAAGTATTTACTACAATTGTTCGTAATGTATCTAAATTAAATAAATTGTTTATTTCTTTTTCAAACCCAGCTCCAAAAACTTATGTTGGAGGTTATGGAGAGTTGTTGAAAGAATATAACCGTATGTATCATCCATTAGGGAATATAGCAAATGGTGTAGGTATTTATAACCCAGAATATGATTTATCCGCTTCTTTAGTAATCGGTAATCAAGTCATACCCAGTCAAGAAATTCAAGGTGTTCGTGAAGCTTACGCCCATCTTATGCATTGTTCAGATAAACCAATGTTAGTTAGAGCAGAAGATTACAGGTCTCACGCTTTTATGTATGGTTTTAATTTACAAAAATTAGAAAGTGCAAATTATACTGGTATGAACCTTAAAAATAACTCAAATATGGTAATAAAAATAAAGGCGTTGGATGGTTCAACATTATATACTGAAAAGAAAATGGCCGAGAGAATGTATATGCTCTTGGTTCATGAGTGCATTCTTGAAATCCGTTCAAATTCTGTAACATTTTATGATTAAAAAGAAAATATGATATTATTAATTTTCTAATTAATAATATAATATTATGAGCAAAAACTTAATGAATATCTTTGATATTACAGCAAATAGAATTAGACAAGTAAAAGATGGAGCAGTCAATGATATAGAAGACCTTTACGCGAGTAAATCTGACATTCAAACAGTATTAGATAGTAAAGCAGACCAAGCAGATACTTACACAAAGGAACAGATAAATGCTAATTTTTATGATATAACTGAAACATATAATAAAACAGAAATTAATGTATTATCAAATAATATTAGTTCAAATGCTTATTTTATTATGAATAATACAGCAACAATAGCAAGTAATTTAGTTAATGTTTCATCAAATACATTTTTAATAGGTAATCTGGCAATAACTTCAAATACAAATTTTAATAATATTTCATCAAATACACATTTAATAAATAATTTAAATTCTACTATAACAACTAATTTTAATAATATTTCATCAAATACAAATTTAATTAATACAAATATTAATAATATTTCTTCAAATACAAATTTAATAAATAATTTAAATTCTACTATAACGACTAATTTTAATAATATTAGTTCTAATACTAATTTAATTAATACAAATTTTAATAATATTTCTTCAAACACTACTTTAATAAATACAAATATTAATAATACTTCATCAAATACACATTTAATAAATAATTTGAATTCTACTGTAACAACTAATTTTAATAATATTTCATCAAATTCTCATTTAATATCTCAATTACAAACAGGTTCATTTAATGAAGCAGATTATTATAATAAAATAACAACAAATAATTTATTATCAGAAAAGTTAAATACATCAGTATTAAATAATACATTAATACATAATATAACAACTACTGCAACTTTCAAAATAGCAGAATTTGGAAATTATAACAATTTCTTTGAAATGTATAATAATTATTTTGATAGTTATGTTTATGGAAGTTTGACTGGTTCAACTATGTTTTTGAATCAAAGAGGTTTTGGAGATGTAGAAATTAATAATTCTTCAACTTTTCAAAATGATGAAATAATATTAAATCATAATACTACAATATTAAGTAATTTACAAGTATCGGGTTTATTTTCTTGTTCATCTATTTTAGATAAAACTGGTTCTGATGCTAGATACGTTTTACAATCAGATGGGTTAAGTGGACTAATAACTGGAAATACAAATACAATTAATTCAATAATTACTAGTAATAATTCACAGGATACATCATTAGGTCAAAAGTTAGATAAAATAGATACTAACGCTCAATCAGTAGCAGGTGCTATTAATTTTAGCGATAATGCAACTTTACACAGTAATTTAAATATGTTGACTACTGGTTCTATAATATGTAATAAGTTTAGTACTACACCTTCGCCTAATTTAGGATTACAAATGACATTTCAAATGTTTAATCGCGAATTTAATATTAATAGAGATGGTAGAATGTGGATGAGTAGCGCAGGAGGTCAATGGGAAACTCAAATAGGAGATGCTAATGTTGGAAGAGTTTGGGTTAAGGATAGATTTGGTTTAGGTGCTGTTGGTGTTAATGGTTATGTTTTAAACTGTGCCGGAAAATCGAGATTTACTGATGCAGTTGATTTTATAGGAACTGACAAGGCAGTAAATCTTAACAATGGTTCATATTTGAATTTTAATAATAATGGTTCAATACGAAGATATACTCCCAGTTCTATTGAAGGCTTATATATGTCTCATGATGATTTTGTAGCCATTAGTGTTGGTGATATTACTAATGCCAGCAATCAATATATGATGTGTGATGGATTAGTTAATAAAACTATTTTTAATAAACCTATAGATGTGTTAGGTAATATTTATACGAATGCTGATGTTAATTGTGATAATGTTAATATTGCAACTGATGGTAAATTAACAATTGATACAAACTGTGAATTATATCGATATGTTAGTGCTTTTTCATCTTTTGATATGAGGAATACCGATGCTAATTCTTCAATTAGATTTATTTGTGGAGATCCTGCCGTTCAATCTAATATAGTTGGAGCAGTTAATATTTCTACCGGATGGACTTTTAACACTTCTACTGCTGATGTAATGGGTAATTTATTTGCTGATGATATTTATGTTAAAACTGGAGGAGCACTAAGAAGTAATAATATAGCTCCTAATGGTGGGACATTGGTAACTGTTGATACTAACTTAGCAGTTCAAAATGCATATCTAGCAACTAATACCATTCAATCATTTGATTTAACAACGGTTTCATTTTTGAATAATATTTCAATGACTACTGGAACAGATCTAAAGATGGGAACAAGTGAAATATCAACTTATTACGATGGAACTAGTTTATCTACAATTGATGTAATATTTAGAACTTCTAACACTGCATTTAGAGTTGCTGATAGTTCAACTACACCTTCCGTTTTATTATCTATTGATAAGACATTTGGAACGGCAATAAATACTAACAGTTTTACAAATAATGCTCCATCGACTTTTAATGAAAATGTAACAATTGCGGGAACGAAAAAAATGTTATGTAATTTAATTGAACCATCAACAGGAACTAATATAGATTTAACAGCGACAACAGTAACCATCAACGGAACGTTTGTTGATTCATCTGATTCAAGATTGAAATATGATATAGACAATGTCAAATCTAATTGTATGAATATTATTAAGAAATTTAAACCGAAGAAGTTTAAGAGACACGATAGAAATGATAACGGTAAAACTCATATAGGATATATAGCAGATGAAGTATTAAAAGCAATTCCTAAAGAATTTGAAAATGTTGTTAGCAAAGACAGAGAGTATTTAGGATTAAATTATTTAGTTTTACCCGTGCTAGTTCATAAAGCAGTATTAGAATTAAATGATAAAGTAGATAAACTTGAAAAAGAAATTAAGGAATTGAAAAAAGAAAAATCTAAATAAATAATTAAATATAAATATATAAATAAATAAATAATTAATTAATTAATATATAGATATGGACATTGACAGGAAAATTAAAATAAAAGCATTATTTCAAAATAGTAGTATGAGAGAAAAAGTTTGCTATTGTGGTTGTAGAATTACTAAATTAAATAAAGATGAATTTACATTAGATAAATGTAATAATGAAGAATGTAATTTTAATCATTCTAAATTTGATGAATATATTAAAGAATTAAAAAAAGAAAGAAGACAAGAAAGATTTGACAGAAATATAGATAGATATGGTAAAATATTAACTCCTATTGCTTGGGGATTGTTATGGCCCATTTTAGTTCCTTTGAATATTTATTATTGTATTATAATCTAAATAATAAAAATCTAAATAATAATATATAATGGGTATTGGTCAAAGTAAAAACGATGAAAATAACAGTATGGAAGACATTAAGAATTTAAGAGTAGATGAAAAAACAAGAGCAGATACTTTAATCATTAAATCTATTCAAGAATGTGTAACAAGAATAGAAAAATTAGAAAAAGAAAAACAAACAAAGTTTCGTTATGCTATTCCAAAAGTAGATTTATGCAACTGGTCATTATTCTAAATTAATAACATTAAACATAAATTTAATGTTATTGATTAGTAATTTTCAAATATTGTGAAAAGTTTTTCATAAACATTTTATCTGGGTTCTTTTCTAAAAGGTTAATATACAAAAAACTATGCGGGTCGTCAGTAGCAGTTTCATATATTTTATAAATTAGTTTCTTGCTTTCGTGTAAATTATCGCTTCTAACAATTGCTGATAATTCATCTTGCAATATTTCAATTTCTTTGTAGTTTCTAACTTTATAATAAAACAAATGACTTATATTTACTCTAATAATTGGTGGCACGGTTGATGATTTTTGAAGACTGACAAGTGTTGATATTCCACTATGACGACCTCTACAAAATAAAGAATTTAACAATTTGTTATTTCTTGTTATTGCTGGATTATCAGATACATCATCCAATATAACTAATATATTAAATAACTTCTTCATTCCTTGTTTTTTCTGATATTCAATTATTTTATTTTGAGTTTCTATAACTCTTTCTAAATCTTCAACATTGAACTCATCCCACCAACACGGTTCTTTATCATTATCTACTTTCAAACCTTCCTTAATGTATTTTTTAACAGGCAACCAAATACTATCCAAATTTACTGATGGGGACCAGATAAAAATTCTTTCAAATGCACCTCTATAAATATCAAGTATCATTGATACAAGTAGCGTGCTCTTTCCAGAGCCTGACGGCCCTACAATCATCGCTCTCATCGGCAATTTAGGGACGACCTCGTGCTTACTTTGCTTAAAGTCAAATTTGATTTCATCAATTGGTTTTACATCAGGCATAATAAAATAATATTATAAATACTTATAAAATAATAAAATATAATATAATTATATCATAATGACAAGAATATCTATTAATCCAAATGAAGTTATTAGTATTCAGAATATATATAAATTCGGTGATGTTTTAGTTCCAGAGACTGGTCAAATTTATTATGATACGATTTTAACGTTTTTATCGATAATTAATAACAAAAAGAATATAATACCTAAATCATCAATCGAAAACGAGGATACTTTAAATTATAATAAATTATTGAATTTTATGAAAGATTATCCCGATATGTATACAAATGAAATGATAAATAGTGTACAAGAAGTTATTAATAATAATATTCTAGATGTTGATATATTAACTGCAGTAAAACTTACTAAAGAAAATAGTTTAAATAAATATTCTATTTAATATTAATGGACGCGAGGAACGAGCCTCGCGTGCTAACGCGACCATCGTTTTTTCATGATATGATGACGGCAAATATCAATGAAAAAATGGAACAGGTTTTCCATTGCTTCAATCAATAAGCATTGAAGATAATTAGTTTTGTGTCTTGCTCGCGTGTGCAATGAAAACCCCAAGTGCTGTGCCCCACCAATATTCTATTATGCATGAAAATAATAAGATCAAATAATTATTTTTTAATAATTATTTCATCTTATTATTTAATATGAAAAAGTGATAATAACTGACAATAAAATTAAAAAATGCTGTTTTTATTCATTAGAATTAATAAAATTAGGAATACAATATATCAAAAATAAAAATGTAAATATTAATATAAATTGGAAAAAAGAAAAACAAAAAGAATAAAACAGATACTACAGTTTCTTCAACAGATGAAGATAAAGAAGAAATTGTTAAAGAAACATCAGTTATTGAGTTTGAGTGTCCTATGTGTAAAAAAATATTACAAACGAAGAATGAATTAGAAATAAAAAATAAGGGTAACTGTAAATGCAGTTGTATACCAGTTGGTTTTAAAATAAGTAAAACAGATAAAAAAATGAATATTGATAAAACCAAGGACAGTATCAATCTAGAAACAGACGCGCATAATATTTCTATCAAATTTGGAAATGAGGCTACACACTCAGAAAATGGCGATAAAGAAACTCCGGAAACTATTAAACAAATAATGAAAATTTAGTATTTAAAGAGTAGATTTTACATTAAATCAATTTTATAAATAAATAAATATTTAAATAAATAATTATATAAATAAATATATATAGAAATGTCTGAAGTTGAGAATGATACTATTGCTGAACTATCAAAGAAGATGATGACAGTTAGTAAAAATGTTAAACTGTTGTACGAGATGATAAAAACTATTGACCAGAAACTTGATGCAAAGGCAAACGAACCAAAAGATAACAATGAAGAGAAGGAAAAGATTGATAAGATCTTTGAAAAGAAAGGGATAGGCAGACCCAGCGGTGATTATGACACGAAGCGTAAAAAATATTGTGATATGTTGAATAAGGGACAAATCAAAAGTCCAAAAGAACAAACATTAGAATACTATAAGATTATTAAGGAAGATGATAAATATGTATATTTCTAAAACATTATCTAAATCATTCTAATAAACAATATGAATTTATTAGAATTATTGAGTGGAACTGGAAGTGTAGGAACCATAGCAAAGTCATTAGGTTTTAATGTCATCTCATTAGACTTGAAAAATGCTGATATTAATTGTGATATTTTGGAATGGGATTATAAACCATTTGACAGAAACCATTTTGATTTTATTTGGAGCAGTCCCCCGTGCACCGAATACAGCAAAGCAAAAACGACAGGAATTAGGAATATTGAATATGCTAATAGTATAGTTTTAAAAACTATTGAGATTATCAAATATTTTCATCCTAAATATTTCGTAATCGAAAATCCTCAAACTGGATTATTAAAAACTCAGGAGTTTATGAATGAGTTTGATTTTGAAGATGTTGATTATTGCAAATATGGATTTAATTATAGGAAACGAACTAGACTTTGGAATAACATTACGAATTGGACACCTAGAGATTTATGTAATAGAGATTGTGGAAAATAAGGAATAATAAACATATTGAAACTGCGCAACGACTGCCATCAAAAACTAAAGCAGAATGGGGGGATAATTATGTAATACATAAGCAGGAAGATATATATACAAAATACCTGCTGAATTGATTTGTGAGATTTTGACGAGTTTGGTGGATTAAGGAAACGAGTTTGGGGTTGGAGTTCAAAATTCAAATTTCTAGGTTCATCCAACGACAACACTAAAAATCACATTACAATAATGCAGGCGGACAGGGTGCCCAAAAATGGCGGGCAGGCGGGCAGGGCGCCCAAAAATGGCGGGCAGGCGGGCAGGAGGGTGCCCAAAAATGGCGGGAAAATGGCGGGCAGGGTGCCCCGAAAATGGCGGGCAGGGTTTATGACTAGTAAAATAGTCCATAAACCTTACAATAAAAAACATTGTAAGATTTATGTTTTGAAATTATGGGGATTTTATATTTTGGGATTTTGGGAATTTAGTTTCAAGGAATATTGATTATAGGAATTTCTTAAAATGTATTTAAAGGTTTAAGGACATTGTATTATAAGAACTATGGAAGGAAACATTTGTGTTTTAATTAAAGGTAAAATGTATGAAGGAATTTTGGAAAACGGTTCATTCAAAACTGATAATGGAAAATTATGTAGAAACTGTGGTAGAATGAAACTATTTGACGAATTTAATAAAGATAATAAACAATGCAGGCAATGTTCAGAAAACAAAAGGAATAACCGAATTAAACATAAAGATAGATACAATGAGGAGCAAAGAAAAAGATATGAAGAAGATGATGAATATAGAAATAAAACACTTGAAAGTAATAGAAAATGGAACAGTATAAAAATTCAGTGTGATATTTGTGACTGTTATTTTTCTCCATGTTTAAAAAAGCAACATCTTAAAACAAATAAGCATAAAAGAAACTTAGAAATGAAGCAGGCAGAAGAAAATTAACACTATTTTTATTAATAAATATTTTACATAAAATTGTATAAGGTTAATATGTAGAATAACTTCTTAACCTTATATAATATTTCAATGAAGTAAAATTATTTTTCAAGGAATTAGATAAGGTTAATGAATATGAATAATGTATTAACCTTATTTAATATTTGAATTATAAACCTATATTTTATATTTTGGTAAGTTGTTCTGAAAATTATTTTACTTCGCTCAAAATATGTTTCTGTATTTTTTAGGGGGAGGGGGTTCTTGGTGAGTGTGCGCAAACATCTCGATATCTTCCGGTGAACCTTGAAATTGTTTTGCGGAGTCTGTGGGATGTCTTTTGTTAATTTTTCTGGGGAGTGTTGTTGGGATGGCGTTGGGCTGTCTGCGGGGGTTTCTCGGGGAAGCGAGGTTTGTTTTTCCAGCTCCCGCACGAAAATTGCAGCTTCTCAGAAAAACAAGTACGCAATGTGTACTTTTCAAGCTCCAGATCGAAAGTCGCAACTTTTCAGCGTGAAGGTAGCACGTGAAGTAGACTTGTCCGCTCCAGCTCGAAGATCTCAGCTTGCAGTGAGAAAGTAGCACGCAAAGTACACTCTTCCAGCCCGACACAAGAAATCGTGCTAACTAAGGTGAATAGGCAGGGATATGTATAAAATCAAGAAATGAAGATGAGCATATCGATAGGCAATCAGGTAGCAGAACAAACGGGGCTGGCCAGCTACATCTACACGGGAAGACTGGTAGATTGGATTGACAAGCAAATAGATAGACCAAAGATAGAAGAATATAGAAAGATCGATGGAGGCGTAGAGGCACAGATGGACAGATTAGATGGAATAGATAGTTAGGTAGATAAATATATGGAGGGATAGGTAGATAGGATATTATATATGGATGGAAAGGTCGGTGGATAGACAGAAACGTGTTTTGCATGGCCAGAATTTTGGAGAATTTGCTCCCCCCCCCCCCCCCCCGCAGTCATGCTTTCATGCTTGTTCCTTTGGGGGCGTACCCCTCATGCGGACCTCCAACCAAAACAGTGTTCAGAGGAATATCTGTTGGGGAAAGGGCCCATTGTTTGTGTGCAATGTGGGCTGCAGCGGGGCACTTCCCGAAACGAACCGAATTCATTCGCAATGCCCTCCCCTGATTAGGCTGGCTGCTATGAATCAAGGAGGGTCCTATTTCAATGGGGATTCTGCTTGTGTTGCTGTTTTGGATTGCTGGTTGCGAGTCCGGTTGCTGGCTTGTGACTCGTGAAGGTTCCGGTGTCCACTTTTAGCTTGAAGCCTGACCCGAAGGAAGCTTTGTCCGGAGCGCACCTTCAAGAACGAGGCAGGCAGTTTGGGTGCCCTTTGGCCCACTCAGCCGCAAAAGGCAGCCTGTTGGAATCTGAGAACATGGGGCCCCACAGAAGAATTTTGCGACCGCAATGCTGCAGCGCGGTCCCGCCTACTCTTAGATTCCCGAAGAAAAAGAAACACGAGCGGATTCGTTGTGTCTCGCTTCGCGGGCTCCCCGGGTTAAGAGCCCAGATCAGTCTTTGGTCGAGTGAAATCTAAGTTTGACCTCTTCGCGGAGTCGGCATTTCAATTCTCATCCTGGCTGTCTCTAAATGAGACACCCGCCCCAAAACAACTTGCCGGTTTTCTGAAGGTTGCCTGCCCGCATGGGCTCTGATTCCGAGGGATGTAGCAGCTTCCATTACATGGCGTATCCCATGGGTCACCTGTGAGCGGATCCGCTCACATGCAATCTGCTTGTGACTTGCCAGGCGGGAGGGACGGAGGTGGCTGTCAGCAGCTCGTTTGCACAGAGGCTTGGCTTGCCTATCGGCGAGCTCACCGAGGAAGGATATGGGCGTTGTCGCTTCAGGCTTTTGCTCATAGACTTTCTGATGTGTCTAGAGGCTCGCTAACGAACACGCTTCCAGCTGCTTAGTGGACCTCTAAACTCGCTGCTCTCCCAAGCCTGTTTGAACACAATACCCGGTCGTTAGTGACAAACAGACCACACTCACCCATTTGGAGCGTGGCTTTTGTTCTGAGCGGAGGCAACCTGCCCAGCGACGCAGACACGGAGGAGCTGAGGAGTCTCTGGGGAGCTGGCCTGCTGGAGGTGGCTCGAGGGGACTGAAGTTGGGTGTAACTCACTTCCTGAGCTTTGTTGCTGGATTTGTTTCGCTTTTTGGGAAGACCGGTTTGGTGGAAAATGGAAAGTTGAGACTTGTTTGACCAATCCACTCAGGAAGTGAGGCAGAATTGATAAACCCCGGTGCAAAGGGGACACATTGCGCTTTCAAAGCATCTCAACCGAAACTTGGCCTAGGCGGGACAGCGATCAGCTGCAGTTTCAAGGCAGTTTGCAAGAGGCCTCCCTTGGTGGGTGCAATGCTTGCTATTCGGAGCAACGCTTCTCATAATTGTTGTTTGCTTGGGCGGGTCCGGAATGTATGCACGCGTTGCTCTCCATGAACAGGCTCCTGCTTGCTGCAGAAGCATCCTGTTCAAGTTGGGCTTTCATGTGCTTTCTCCACGCGATTAGAACGTCGATTTGTTTAGAACGCGCATGAAACACACCAAGTGCAGCCGTCTCTTTCCGCGTCTACTTGTGTGACGTGTATGTCCAACGCCCAGAGTGCACTTACCGGAATGCAAGGCGAGCGTTGCCGAGGGCAAGTATAATTCATACGAAACGTATTTGCTTTCCTCGGCTGGGTTTTCGTGTTGAATTTGGTCTTCAGGCCAAATCGTGAAGCGACGGCTGTTGGGGGGCCTTTGAGAGAATGTTCCAGGGAGTTTCCTTCAGGTGACCGAGTGAAATCTGGGATCTCCGCAAAGGAATCCTGAAACCCGGTTGGGTTTGCTCTCGTAGGTGGAGCTGGTCCCAGCCGGGGCCACCTGCAGTGCCCGCCTGAGCTTCCAGGATGCCGTTGCCGCGAAGCGGGCCATGGCGCCCTGATCAAAAGTGGGCGAAGCGGCGGGACCCAATGACCCCAGATGAATCGAACCCAGTTCTTTGGTGTCCCTGGGGTTGAGTGGGGAATCATCACTTTCCGGAAACACCCACCTATCCACAAGCAGGATTAATAGGGGGTCTACATTACCCTTTATGGAACCTCACGAGAGAGGGACAGGTTTCCTCTTTGGCTTCCCCACAAATGCTGGGTTTGGTTCGATCTTGGGGTCCCCACAGTTTGAATGCAGGAAGTTCTCCGACTTGGGAAGGTCCCAATTTGAAGGACCTGGCTTGAATGGTGTTCACGTGCTTGATTTGTATAACAAATGCCATTGACAAGAAGCATGACAAGCAGAATATCCCACACCCTAAGCAAGCCTCCAGAAAGAGCATCGAAGAGACGGTGCTGGCAATGTCGGACATCGTCCGTTTGCGCTGGTGGGCACAAGTGCTGGTAGACGCAGAAGTTCCCGAACAATTTGGTGCGTACACCCCCAAACATGTTACCTAAAATGGCCCACAGCCAACTTCAAGGTAAACCTGCTTATGGACAGTATCTTCATGAGCTTTGTTTGGGCCCCTACTTAGCACCCTGTAGAATTGTAGAAAGGTTGTTCAAAGGCCAGGACACTGTTTGAACGTACAGCCCTTCCCGGATATTGGAGCAAATCAACTTGATGTATCCTGTTTCGCCTTGGTGATTCGGGGGAAGCCATAGGCGAACTGGCCACCTATTCTCCTCCATTTCCTTAAGAATATTTGTTATTTTCCCCTGTTGGTTTTCAAGGGAATCTATCACTACTGGAAACATTTTTGCGGAACATGGCTCCCCTGCAGAGCTTCCCCTCCAGGTGGGGGTTGGCCACTTTTCCGAGGAGGTCCTTCAGGACTGCCAGCTGCGTGGGCGCCAAGTGGTGCTCCCGGGCCGCGCCCGCAGCCGCTCCCGGCGAAGGGGCAGGCGCCCCGACTCGGAGTCGGCGCGGTGACTCGGCGCGGACGTCGGAGGGACGCGTGGCTTAGGCGTGCGGTTTTCCATGGGGTTTGTCTAGGATACCCTCCTTCCAACGATGGCAGCTGACCGGAGGGTTTTGGAAGGTTGTTTTGTGTTTTTGTTTGGGGGGGGGAAGCCCCGTCTCCACTTCCATGATTGTTGGAAAGAGGATAATTCGATGGTTGTTGCCGGATTGTCCATGTTGCGTGGGATTTGTCATGTTTTTGGGCGGGTCCACATTCATCAAAGGACTTCTTCGAATAGTATACAATGCCCATGATTTCATTTGGGGGCGAAATGGCCCTCATATTTTCCGTTAGAGATGGGGTTGTTGCCGAGGTGGTCAAGGGTGTGGTTTTAATTTGTCCCATGGTTTGTCCCATTTGTCTGAGGGGAGTCGATGTGTTGTTCCAGTGAATCTAGGCATTGTCCGATTTGTTCAAAGATGCTTCCGTATGTTTGAAGTGTGTTGTCAATTCCTGGATTGGCATTACCCCATTGGATAACAAGGCTATCAACCAGCTTATATAAGGGCCAGAGACAAGAAGCCACAACACATGAGAGACTTTGAATGAATGGGGAAGCCCCTTTTAAGTCATAGGCTGTAGGGTATACAAAGAGATGGGGAATCAACTACTGTGGCATCCTGGAAAGGATGCAAAGGGGGTCGCGATTTTGTTCATTTCCAAGCCGCACGATTGTTTGACCTGGCGTGTTTGGCTCATGGGTGCCCTCGGAAGCACCGCGGTGTTTGCCCAGCAGTTTCAAGCATTCCAGTCAAACCCCGCATTTGGAAACCCCGGAAAACGACGCGCGTTTTGCAATTGCAGCGCTGAGACTGCTGGCTGTGCTTCTGCCATCATGGAACCCTGATTGTGTTTGCGTTTAATGCGCCTCGAAACGTTAGCAGGCACGTTGGTCCCAGGCATCGTGTTTTTGGTTTTGTATTTTTAGACCTGAGAATGTTGGAGGGGAACACTTTGCCCACGCACTGAACAACATCAAACGCCTTAACTTAAACTAACGAGTGCTGAATGCAAGTCCACCAAATTGAAAGAACCGACCTGCCAAGATAAATAAGCGTCAGATCAGAACCGCCGCGACCCCCCCTGAGTACAAAAATGATGATTTTTTGGGAGGGGTTCCCGTTCCCGACAGCTCGCACGCACCCAGCCGATGATGGCAAGTCCCTCTTGCATTTGACCTTAGCCGTTCGGAGGAGGGGGGGAAGTTCGGGTTTCTGGCTTTGATCGGATCGGTTGCTTCACCGACCGTCCAGTCACACTTAGCAGCGTGCCTCATTTGACTCAAGCCTTGCGGATCGGATTGCGATCGCACTTGAAGATATTTTGTGTGACAAATTTGCAGTGCTCCGTCTTGCGGAGCAACCAGATTTGGGGTTAACTTTACTTTACTCCAGTTCTTGAGTCTCTGGGCAACCTGATTACGCGCGCGACACCGAACTAAAAGCAGGTTGGCACCTGCTAGCAGGTTGGGGGTTCAACGTGCTGCGTTGTCCCGCGTCTCTATGATGATTTCCTTATCCCAAAATGCCCCCAGGGGACTTCAAGTGCAAGGTCAATGTTCTGACCTTGAATAAGGTGAGTCGTATCAATATCCTCTTGTTTGTGTATTTGTTGTGTGCCTATTTGCCAGGCACGGCGCGCAGCTGGAGGAGACCGGCCTAGATGGGCCCCTTGGCATCGGGCAGTTGGGCATGAATTTTAGTTGACCCTTTGCATCGCCAGACTTCGCTTGCCCCTTTCACTTTTTGCTTTTTGGCGTTCCTTTATGTCGCCTTATCAGCAACAAGTTAGCTCTATTTATGCCCACCCAGCAGTTTAAGAGTGTCATGGCCATCAGGAAGGAGCTTTTGCATAGTCCAACTCCTTGGAACGCCAAGTCTCGGATGTGGCGGGTCTTTGATTTGCGTGGTCAGCGCTTCACTCAGCGCGCCCTGTGACACATGGCGTCCTGGGCCGACGGTTCAAAATGTGGAACTCGGATCCAGAGCTCACCCATGAAGGCTCCATTGGCCTGGGGTCAGCACATACCGCCAAGGAGTTTGTACTGGATGCAAAATAATCCAAATTGTCAATCAAAGAGGGGGGTAACCATTTGTCTTGTTGAAACACCCCCCAAGAGAGTTGCTTCCATGCAAGAGTCGCCATTGACCGCTTGTGGCGCGTTGTGGCAAGATGTGCAAGTGACGATTGCCAACACCAAGCAGGCTAGTGAAGGCGACTTCTTCATACTACCCAGCGAATTAAGAAGGGCAAACAACAGCAATTTCGGAACCGGTTCGGGTGACAGGCGTTGGCCATGTTTACCTTAAGCCCCTTTCTTGATTCAGGGGTGAATGTGTGATTTCTTCGCAGGCGAAGATCTGACGTGCTCACTCAGATGATTCCCGCGTCATTGGCAAGGCCAGCCATGCTTCCCTTCCAGCTAGCTTGGTTCAACCACTTCCTTACCGGTTCAGTTGGCAGAATTCAAAGTGTTCGTTGCTTGGCTCCTTCATCTTAGGACAGGGTTCGCCCTGCGAACTCAGCAGGTCAGAAAAGGCAACCATTGCTTGTTGGTGTGCATGCCAGTGGCGATGCGCCTCAGATTGGAGAGTCCGGCCCTGTCGCATGCAATCAGGAAACCAAAAGGAGGCTGTTTAAACAAAGGCTTGCCGATGCACAGGCCTTGCCCTCGGCCACTGCCACCACTGCCAATGGCGAGGCGAGGCTGCGAATGCAAATGCAAGACGGTTTTACTTGTTCACCCCCCCCCCTTCCCCCATTTTGGTTTCATCATTCCATGGGGGGTCCCTTGACTTGTGTAGGGTTAAAATGCTGGATGGCCCTGACTTCATCCAATCATTGGTTGAGGGCTCACAGCTGAATTTGTTGCTTGCTCCAGAGTCAGGGAAGCAACTTTGTGCTAAGCATGGGGCTGAGCTAAGGATGCGTTTTATCATGCTTGCGACGCGTCGCTGAGTACCACTTCTGACGTCTGTGTGGGACCCGGTCCTTTTATTAAAAATAAAGGTCTAAACCAGGGACCCCCCCCAAAAAAAAAAACAAAACTCAGGTTGCATGGTTTAATTGAGGCCAGAGGTCATATGAGGTCATAGCTGGTGAACAAATCGCTGGGTGCCTCGCATCCCAGGCCCAGCGCCAGCCAGCCTGTCAGGCGGGTCGCGAAATTCGGAAAACTCGCGCGCAAGGCGAAGTGACTTTTTAGGGAAACTATCTACCTACCGTGGATGGACGAAATCCTGCACCACTTGGAAACCATGCGAACCCATGGTTGGTTGGTACTTACACAGGAATCAACATTTTAGGGTTTCTTAGGTCGTGCAGGATTTCGTCCATCCACAGTAGGTCCCCCAGTAGTGCCCTTTTGCCCCGTTTTGGGGGGAGGGTTCCTCTACTGAAATAGACTACAGAGAAAAGGTATCCGTATTCTAACCTCTCTACCGGAGGACCTAGCTACTGATCCAATCTCCTTTGACGGATGGTCGAACCAGGGCCTGAGATGCATGCAAAGCAATGACTTTGCTCAGCGTCATGATGCGCCCCAACCATTCATGACCCACCCAGTCCTGCAGCCTTGCTAAACATGCTGAGCCACTCTGCAGCACGCTGAAGTCTGTAACATTTGGCAGCATCTGCTACTCGACATAGTCACGGAGCAAGCTCTGCAAATATCACTAGACTGTGTTTGTTGATTGACTTCAAATCCTGTGCCTACAGCTTGTTCGTAGCAGGTTTGAGTTCTGAAAGAAAGTCCATCGGTGCATTGCCAGCTGAACACACGCCTCGCGTATTAAAGTCAAACCTGGTGACCACTTGTGACACATAATCCCCTGCCTCCAGGCACAGCAGTGACTTCCCAGGGAACAACAGAGAGTGCCGCACAACAGTAGTGTGGTCGGTGACATTTCCTGACATCTGATTTGTGGCTTCCGTTTGGACAACAGCTTAGCTGGTTGCTACTCTGCAAGCAGAGCTGGCAATGGTCGATTTGGCTGGTTTTTTGGATAAATGATGCACCCGATTGCGGGCTTCAGCTGGAGATACCGATCTTTTTCAGATTTCCTGACAGCTGATTGGAACCTGCTCCTAGACACCTATGAAGAACCGGACAATCAGGTCCAACCAATTTACTCCCTGGCGCCGCAAGCGACCTCCAATAATCCCACACCATGGGTCGCAAGCCGCTTGAAGAATATGCTGCTGCCTGACTTCCTTGATGGCTTTTGGTTCGACCTGGACATCTAAACATGTCGGATCAGGAGACGTGTTTCTCCAAGCAGTTCAGCTTGACCAACCCAGCTTGGACATCTGCGCTTTGAAGCCTATAAGAGCCAAATCCCGACCCCGGTTTGATGAATCTTCAATACAAATGGGGGGTTATTAGCCTCAAAAGTGAAAGTTCCCCCTAGAATGGAACGGCCCTATCAACCAACCATGGGGGTTTTGGCCTGGGTCTGGAAGCTCCCAAAAGGCCTCTAGTCAATGGAACCAAGTCCTCCATTTCGGAGTGGGAGCTTCCATGCTGGTTTGGGGTCCGAGCTCTTCAAACCCTCGCGCCATCTCAGGCCCAGTGTGAAGCCATCGATTGCGGCGCACCTGCAGGCCGTTTTTTTTGCCAGAGGAAACAGGGCTCCTTTGTGAGTAGGTCATAATTTGTTCGGATTTACTTGTTTAAATTACTGGGGGGACTGGGGCTAGTTCTCTTGGCATGGCTTATCATTTACCTAAGTGGGTTGAACATCCAAGTAAAGGATACAGTTTGGCCATTCAAGACATTATTTGCTTCATGAACAGGAACCACCACCTTATGGGGAGTGCTCGGGTGCTGCCGTTTCAGTTACCCCGTGGGGATTTAGAACTGATGTTCTCTTGGCGACCCTCCACCCCCCCGTCAACGAAGGAGGTACCCAGAAAGAAGTTCCTTGATCCAAGTCGATTGATTTAGTACTGCTAAGAATTGCTGGGGCTAATTTTGAGTTTCCGTTTGATTTAGTATTGCTGGAGCTTCCTTTTGAGATTGGAAGCTTCCATTCAGCATTGGTGGACTTGAGGTTCCGTTCCACTTAGTATTGGTGGAGCTTCCTTTTGAGACTTTGATTTGGGGGGCAGGCAGCAAGACTTCATTGTAGGAACCTCTGAAAATAGTCTTGGGCTCAAATGTGGGGCCTGAAGCACTAACCTTCTTGTGGGTTTGATACTTGGCAGTTTTCTGTAAGAAAACATCAGTTTGGGAAGCTGAACACTTGAATTTTGGGGAGCAGGCTGATGTGTGTTGAAACATTGTTGTTGGGCTGCCTGCCGGGGTTGTTGTTTGTATTCCAGGTGTTCATATTTGTCAGCATCCTCGTTCTCGGTCCTAGGTTGACATGATTGTGGTGAAGTTCATGTGGATGTTGTATGCTGTTGGGATTCACAGGTCGTGAAACATATATAGGGCTTGATGTTTCCCCTTGCCGCTGGCGGTGTGCTATGGGGGGTGGGGGGTGACGTCTCCTGAAGACAAAGGTGTGTCGGTGGTGTTTGTGGTCGTGTCCCTTTGGTGTCTTTGTCTCGGTGGTGTTATCCTTGGTATTTCTTGATTTTGTGGTGTTCCAGATTGATTTTGGTGTTTCCCCGGTGCTGGTTTGGCAGTGCCCCGCTGTTTTGGTTGCGCCGCGGCGGTGTTTTACTGGTATCCTGATGGTTTGTAGGTGGTTGTGTCCTGGTTGTGCTCTGTTGGTGTCCGGTACCGTTTTGGTATTGTCCTGGCGGTTTGGTGTCCCGGTAATGTCTTGGTCATGAGTCGGTGGTTTTCAGGTGGAGTCTTGCTAGTTGTTGTTTTCTTGTGCTTCCAGTGGTGTTTTGGTGGTGTGTTGATGGCCCGTCTTGGTTGTGTTTTTGTTGTGTCGTGCTGTTCCGAATGAACATCTTGCCGGGATGTGCAGCGCAGATCCTTTTTGGGGCTTGCCACTGGGCTAGCTTGCAAGACCAAGACAAGCCAAGCGCAGTTCGCAACAGCGCAAGTGCAGCAAGCAACATGCGCTGCGGCAGCTTACCACGCGGGTGTCCAAGCTATCTGCAGTTTCAAACGCAAGGAAGTCAGGAAAAAGGGCTGCTGAATGCTGCGCCTCATGGGGCTCTGCAGTTTCCTGTTGCTATGTCAATCCCCTGTTGGACGCGGCAATGCTACACGCTTTCCGATACCGGTTTCAAAGCATTGAGGCACCACAAGCGGTACGACTGCATTGCATGATGCTACGTGCCATGGTGGTTTCAACTGCAGCTTGGACCTGCGGCATGCCAACGCATCTTTACTACATGCTGAGTTCCACTGGGTCTTTGAGTCAGTTTCTGAAGATGGCAGCAAAGCGAAGTGATTGCATTCTGTGCTCCAGGGAACTTACTTTTCTGAATGAAGTTTCAAGCCACTGGATGGCAGGAAAACGACGCCATTGTAGATGCTGGTTCCTTTGAAGTCTTGATGTTTCCAAATGTAGATTCAGACTGCTGTTGGAAGCAGACACAACGATGCCACATGATCGTTTGAGAAGCAGAGGTGATGCTGTCGCATGCTACGTTTCATTGTGTTTTGCAGTTTCGACTGACTGCTTGCTGCTGCAAATGCTACTGCATGCTGTGCCCACGTGTGGGCAAGTACCTACCCGCATGCACCGCAACCCTGTCCCAAAAAAGCAACCGCTTTTCAGCTTCGGGGGCGAAGCATGTATTGCTTGAAGTGTCCGCGGCGTTGAGCCTCTGCAGTTTAACGCCGCGAGGCACGAAGCCGAAGCCCGCAGGCGCGAGGGGTGCGGAGAACCTGAAAGAGGGGCGAGTGGCAGGGAAACCTGAAACGCCAAAAGGCGAACGACAGGACATGCTCCAAATGTTCGAACTGGATTCCGGTGAAAGGGCTTTCGCTTGGCTTGTTTGCTCGTCGGAGCCTTGGGGAACCGTGAGCACCTCTCCAGCCTACCGTCCCAGGAGCAGTTGGGTGTGCGTGCGCAATCTCGTGTTGGTTCCTTTTGGGATGGATGGGACACCACCAATTTTGGAGGGGTTGCCTAGGTTTAGACACCGCCATGTCCCGATTCGGTGGACCCCGACTTGTTTGGAGTTTGCAAAAGCAGGCTGCATGGGCTGCTTCGTTACGGAACAGCACTTGCGGTTTGGAATGGCGAGCAAGCTGGTGTTCTAGGTTTGTGCCTTGGGCGGCGTGCCTTCACTGGGCATTCAGGCAGTAGGTGTTGCGTGTCGTATACTGGTAGGCGCGCCAGCTGCCGGAAGGACGGTGGTGAGGAGAAAGGGGCGCTGCCATCAGGGTTTAGGCTTTTGATTGTCTCATGTTGAACCTTTAACGACGAGAAGCAGAGCTGCGCTCAGGGGGAGGGGCCTTTTATGTGCAATGGCAGCAGATATGGGTATGCTGGAGGCTCTAGCTTTGATATCAAGCGATTCATGCACATCATGAACAGCATTGCTGCAATTGCATCCCTTTTGCGCATCGTTGTGGCATTGTTGTTATGGACATAGTACCCTGTAGAGATTATTGCTACTGGCAATGGCTTGGCGCATGCTGTTGCCGGCATGACGCCGGCGGTTGAGAGCAAGGGCGCCTTCTTCGAGCCTTACGTTTGAACAACCCTTTGGTTGCTCATGTGTTGGCTTCCCGCTTGGGCATCGCGCCCACTGCGCCTGACATGGAGTAACTAGCACTTGTTTTGCGTCCATGTTGCTCCCGGCAGTGCAAGAAGAGCTTGTGAGGCAGTGAGTCAAAGCAAAGAGGCACAGACAACCGGAGGTGCTGACCAAGTAGGCTGGTCAAGCATAGGACCACCATCCAGCGCTCAGCGAGGGAGCCGGACCACACGTGCTTGCCTTTGAAGATGCATCCCTGTGTGGTTCGTAAGCCGTGAGATAAATGGCGTGAGCACTGCGTGCTCCTTGAGGCGATCGTCAAATTGTTGTTTTGGCATGCGGAGAACGGCTTTCGGCAGATGACAACTAGGACACTTCCAGCTGCCAGCCTTCACAGTGCTGGGTGTGTCAGTCATCTCTAGTGATGTCGTCTGGGTTTGATCAGAGAAAGCGAAGTTTTCAGCCTGCCCAGTTCCTTTATTTGTTGATTCGGGCAGGCATGTTCTTCGAGTAGCCCTGAATGGAGTGACAATGCCAAAACTCAGTGGATGATGGAGCCAGCCTTCATGGCATGGAAACTCAGGGAAGCCCCCTGGCGACTCATGTCCTCTAGGGACCTTCTGCCAGGTTCCATGTTGGAGGTGCAGCAGCCCCGAAGAATTTTGAAGCTCTCTAGGGATAGCATTCTGTTCCTGCCAGCGAGACTCTATGTACACGTGAGAGGACAGAAGCGAGAAGTTCCAAGTACAGTATTTTTTATTTTCAAGACGCATAGCTTTTTCAATGGTTGCACTGTGAAGCACTGCGCGGGAATCAGTGGCATTTGAGGCATCGGCTCCGATGAGTCGACGCTGAAATTCGACGATTCGCGGAAATGACAAGAGCAAATAGCAAGACTCACCCTTGAAATGCCAGGTGCATAAGAACTCCCTGTTGGTTGTCAATTGCAGGACGTGTGCCTGACTAGCCTCTCAGCACGGAGCCTTTTTGCGAACACTTGATGCGGTCATTGCTTTAGACGCCCAGGCGACACCCGTCATGAGGCAGAGACATGAAAGGGTCATTTTCCAAACGTGGGTTGACAGAGCCAATGGCCCTTTGCGACGGCAGCCCGGCAGCCCTTGCCGTGTTTCAATAGCCAGTAGTTTCAGCCAGTTCCACTGTATTCAGATTTTCCTACCCTTAGAATCTAAGAAACGCTTTTTCAGCCGGTTTTTTCCGCCGCTAGTTTCAGCTGCTTCTTGGCAGCACACGATGATAGGCATTTTGTGTCAATTGAGCAAACATTGAGCCCCTGAACCTGACATCCGCACCAGCAAACAACCATGCACACACCAGCTTTGTCCCGGGCGCAACCCAGTGCCGGTCGTGCGAAACGCAAGTCATGGACCGAAACAAAGACACGTCTAAAATGGGTGGTGTCCTGACCTTGACACCCATTGACACCATTGACACCCGCATCCTGGGTGTCCTTTGCCCAACCCTAAGCTGTGTCCCGCACTTTACTGTGCATGCTCAAGATCCAAGATCTTGTGTTCAATGCCTTCACGGAATGGCCAGAGACTTTGCCGTTCGCTTTTGGTTGGGTGTCCGGTTGGCTGTCGAATGCAAGAAGGCTCTTGCCCAGCCACGCATGGGTTCGCAAGCGGGTGTTTCAGATGCACAGCCTTGAAGCTTTTCCGGACCTAGCCAGGTGCAAGCTCTACCCGGCGTGCCAGGCAAGCGTCCTCAACACACTGGAGCTTTGTCGCTAGTGGCAACCTCTTGGATCCCGAAGACTCGGAGAGTCTAAGCCGTGCAGCTTTGACGAGCCGCAGCTTGGCCAACTGGCTGGAAGAACAATGGCTGTGGGCTGCCCAGATATGACACAGGGCACTTGGTCACAGCTTCTTTGCCTCGTCTGATTGGATATTTCTACTGGGGCCGAGAGCATACATGCAAGCCGTCTGGAGATTAGTCGCCACCTGAACTGGCGTCGTAACATTTGAGTGCACATTGCTTCTTGATCCCTCTACCTTAAGGACAATGTCGCGGAGGCCGGGTACGTAGTGGGAAGTCATGTTATTTGTTCACATTCTCGGCCTCAGGTTTAGAATCTTTACAATCTGAAAGCCAAATGTTTGGGTTCTTGAGCCTGTCGGCCACAGGGCCTCGGCAGAGCTTGAGAAGCTGCAGGTTTGGCCACTGTGCCTTGCCTTATGCCCGAGTCCGCGTAAGGCTGAGGCTGCTTTGGACGGGAGGGCTGCTTCTTGAGTCTGTGTTCCCCACGCTGGGACCTGGCCATCGCACAGAGCTCCGCGCTTGCAACTCGGATGTCTCGATAGCGGAGTTGACCTTTTCGAGGCCGGATGCAGGCCGCTACCGCTAGATGCTGGCCAGCTGGTGAGCGCCGCAAGATAGGGGGGCATGTTCGCTTTTGCCGGGCCGCGGGTAAGACATGTGCCCGTTTTCTCGCCCGAGACCAGCTAAGCGGCACCCGTGCAGGGCCGATCTGGAACTTGAAGGACCGTGATGTGCACTGTGACGAGCCGTTCTGTGTGGAGCATGGTTTCTCCTGTCGGATTGTCAGGGAGAACGGGCCACGAGTTTGGCTCCCTCTTGCCCTTTGCCAAGCTGACTGGAAGTTGCCGCGCAAAACTCTTGGCTTGAGGCCATCATTGGCAAGTTCCAAACTGGCAGACTGGGATGTGAAGCGGCCGTTCGGAGCCAGATATGCTCGCGTGACAGCCGAGGCTGCAAACTCTCAGTTTTAGGAAGTTGGCTGCCAAGATGTTGGATGAACCCCGCTTCAGGAGCAAAGGGACTCCAGCGCCATATGTACCATCGCCGGCCAGTGCAAGAGAAGTGCCTTTGCAAGCTGCAGCTGCAGCTTGCGCGCTTTGAGCACAAACAGTAGCACGATCACACATGCCCAAAGAACAAGTTGGCAAAAGAAAGGTATTTGACTTTCACGAAGGAGAAGGAATGTTCACACCGGGCTACACTGCGAAGGCAAACTGGGGGGAAATCTGCGTAGGTCCAGCACTCTCAAGACACATTGCCAGGAGGTACACCTCTTGGAGGCGCTGCGCAGCCACAAGGGCGAAGAAGATTCAATCTCCCCTGCTTCGTTAGGTACCTTTCAATGTTCAGGAAAGGAACGATGGCCTTAGTGGCAACCTCAGCATCCCCTTGAGGTAGTCCGTGGTGTGGTTGGCCTGCAAGCAACGCACAGTGAAGCCAGCAGGGTGCTGACATGGTTTTCTTTGGTGCCCACTGCTTGCCGCATAGTCTCGCTAAGGGGCAAATGGCCCATAACAAGTTGCACTCAGCCCTGGCGTCGACTCCCATGTCAGGAGCACAGCGTGTTGAAGACGCTCATTGCGAAAAGGACTTTTGCCCCAGGAGCAGCTCGCTCGCGAGGCAGTTGAAGGCTTTTTGCCGGCCTCAAGCGCAGAAGACTTGCGCGGCATTCCCAAGATGTGTGACTTTGGTGTCCGCCTCCCCCCAACTCTCACAGCGTGGTGCCATAGCAAAACCGAGCAGGCTGGGCCGGGGAGCTTGTTCTGCAGCTTCCTGCTGCCTGTGAGGACAGAGGCACGGAGGCGCCAAGGATATAACTGTGGTTGATGTGACATGAAGTGAAGCTGGCGATCAGAGGGCATGTTACACTGTGTGGACGAAGGCGACGCCTTCGAATAAGACGACAGGCGCCAGTTGCGTTGCTGCTTCGCAGGCTGGGGTAGCGAGCACTCCCCGGCCATAAACAATCCCATGAAGGCTCCCATGCGGTTCTGCAAATCGACAGAGCACTCGTGACCAAAATGGAACGGCTCACCAATTGACCGTCACTCCTTCGGCTCGCGGAAGCCCAAGAGCTCTTGTCGGAGTCCAATGCCTTGTTCTTGAGAAGGCTATGCGATCCATTCCCTTCTGTTTTTGAGGGCTGACGCAGGTCCAGGACCACGCTGATGCCCACAATGCCCACACTGCTTCAAAGATGTCACCCCAAAGTCGCACAGGAATCTTTTTGCAGGAACGCTGCTTTGCATGTCGGCACGGCCATGTCGCTTGACGCTGCTCAATACTCAGCCGCAGCTGACGCTTGCCGTCAGCCAATGAAACTAGGACGCCACTGCTGCCCGTGCCGCAGAATCTCAACATGTGCTTGAACTGCTTTCCCGCACGGTGTGCATTGTGACACTGATGCCGCACATGGCTGCGGGACTTTTATCTTGATCCGCCCTAGTGCTTCATAGTAGCTTCACCGCTCAGATGCATGGCAAGGCAACAGTCAGGATGAACGGCAGGGTTTCAGGGGTTGGCAGCGGCTGGAAAAGACCCAAATGGATGCAAGGGCCACGCATGGGGTGCCTCTACGTATTTTTCCGCGGGGCGGGGCTCTAGAAGGCAACCCTCTCGCAGTTTGCTTTTGAAAAGAGCAGCCAGACCAGCAGTGGGGTGCATTGGGTGCATTTGCTGCATGTGACCTGCGAAACTCGATCTTTTCCCCACACAGCCGCACAGCGCCCAACAGGGTTGCTTGGGATGTCATGGTCTCTCAGATGTGGCCTCTGAGCAAGTGAAGCCCGTCTCAAGATGAGTCTTAGGATTGTGCGTTGTGCACGCGAATAAGACTAGTCCAGTGCTGCCTTCGTGTTGCGCGCGACGCGCAGCGGTACTGAACATCGGTTTGTAAAATCACTGGTTTTGGAGTGTTAGCAGAGAATCTGCCCAGAGTCCAGCAAGCGCCCTTTGGCTCCCGGAGAATCAACGCCAAAATATTGGTCTTTACAGCTCAAACGGCTGAAAATCGTCGCCCGGCAGCGTGCCTCAATCGTTGGCTTCCTGTTGTGGTTGAGGCCCTCCAGGCTTCCGTGGGTCATGCCACTGCACGAAAGGGAGCCTCGGTAGAGACACTGGTCAGGTCGCCAAGAATTTGGTTACACCATGGCTGAACTTTGAATTGGCCATGTTTCATGGATGTCCCCACCACATCCTTTGGGTTCTTCTCTCAGGCCATGGTTTCCAGATCTGAAGTCCACTCGGTGAGTTGCAGCCATGGATCCCCAGCAAGCTGTAGCGCGTACTTTGGGAAAGGCTTAGAAGAGCAGCTGGGGCAATCAAAACAAGTCTCACAGGAGTTGATAGCTTTCCATGGGGCGACTCAAGTCCCGCCAGGCCTTGGAATGCCTTTGATATTCACACATCTTGGCACGCCTCGTTGCAAGAAGGGTTCCTGCCGGGTACATGTTTGAGCTGCGAGAGTGCAGAATGCAGGTGGCAACCAGCTCAGAGCCGGCGAAGTGCTTATGAATCGCCCGCTTGCTGTGAGATGCGGCTTACTGCCATTGCCCTGGTTGAACAAGTGTTGGAGCGATTTGCAGGCATACAGCAATGCACCAACTGCTTTGCAACCTTGGCCCTTCAAAGCAGCCGGGAAAAATGCCAAATTAACTGTGCGTGTAGCACAGAAGGCCGCAGCTGCAAATGTTCTTCCTAGCGAGTATTGGCCAAGGAAGGAGGTAGCTTGACGTTTGTGCGCGCAATGCGTCCAGCAAAGCCAAAGGCTCGATATCATGCAACGGTCAAAAGCATTTGGTGTAGGCGCCAGGCTCTGGAAAACGTAGAAGCTGCTCCATTTGTCGCACGTGACATGTTTATGATAGCGTTTCTGGGGGCTTAGAGCAAGACCTTTGCGATAGAATCGTCCGATACCTTTCAAAAGTCGTCTATCCTAGGACGGCATGATGTTCTGCATTTTTGCGCCGCCTTGAATGGTGCGCTCCTCAATTCTTGCATCACTCTGGCAACAGCTGGCGGTGCCAGGTCACGCAAGGCGTCGCGGGGCGGATGCGTTGCTTGGATCTCCAAGCTCCTAAAGCTGAGAAAGGGCATTCGGTGAGGCTGGCCAGCTGCAAGCCCTGGCATCCCATTCCTGGGCTCAGCCAAGCTCGCCTTGCAGGCAGGCTGGAGCAGCTTTGTCTTGGCGCGCGCATGGCGCTAATGTTTGGCATGGCCTCTCGTTGTGAGACGCTGAACGGCTTCTTTCCCGAGAGTTTATTTGCTCGCTGCCCATCGGAGGATGCAGCCGTTCTTTGTGTGCCTGGCGAAAAGGGCGGAGGCAAGGCCAACGAGGGCTGCAAAGCCAAGTCCACTCCTCTTGCTGCTGTGCCGAGCCCTGCCATGATCGAGGTTTGCAGTTGGTTGGAGAGTTTGCCCCAACCCATCCAGAGAGATGGAATCATTCTGCTGATTCGCTGCGCAAAATAGGCACCGCCCAGCGATGTATGTTTCTGTCCTGTGGAACACTAGTCCTATTGAGACAGTCAGCTGTGCTAGCCAGACTTCCATAGAAAAGCGTGTCACAGTTGGGGGTTTCAAAGTGGGAGTGCGCTGAGACCATGCGCTGCAAGTCTCCTTTGCACTTTGCGACGGGTACCTACTCGATTTGGCACTGAGTTGAGCGCGTTGGCGCCAGCAGAGCAGGTTCCCCAAAGAGCCGAAGGGCTTCAATAATTTTGCTTGGTGGTGCAGCTCGGACTGCCGATGGCACAACAGTTTACCAGTCGCTGCTACAATCCTGCTCGGGTTCTTGTTCAATTCTGTCTCCTTTGGAGGAGCAGCTTCAGGTGGGTTGGCCTTCGCTTGTCATGCGCTCATCTTTCGCGCAAGTCGTGCTCTGCGGGCACAGCTGGGGCTTCGAAGTAGCGGTTGCCTTGGGTCAGCAGTTGACTCTCATGGGACTGAATCTTCGAGGTTTGGTGGCGCTGGACTGCCGCTCCAGCTTCACCTGAGCCCCGTGCCGCGTAGCCTATCGCCGCCCCAGGCGTTCAACTGGCGCCTGGCCACGGAAACGCTTCGCCTCGTGGCGCCCATGCCTTATTCTCTTCAAAGCAGACGCGCGTGCGTCGAAGTGGAGCTGGCACCGTACGCATAGACATGTCGCAAGCAGCCTTTCTGGAGGACACAGACCATTTTAGCCTTCAAGAGTCTCATCCCTGGGATCTTGCGGGGCGAATTGCCAGCATGTGAGGTCGATTTTCAAAACTGCGGAGAAAAGTACGATTCTTTGCAGAGTTGAAGGAGTTAAGAGCCCTGGCGGATGTTTGATGGTTGTTCAGACCAATGATATGCTTTGTTTTTATAACAGAAGGGGGCGCCATGGGGGGCGGAGTTGTGAAAAGAGCATGTTTCACATACTTGCCCGAACTAATCAAGACTGCATCCACTTCTTTGTCGCACTCCTCAAGCAACTATGCAAGCAACGTAGTAAAAATGCAACAGTTTTCCAACAGATGAAAACAAGACCGCACGTGCCCCGAGCTTGGGAGAACCTTGCCATGGTGTTTTCTTGAGATGTCTTATTCCATTAGTATTCCTTTTGAATTGCACTCGGGCAACCTGTTTTGTATGCGCATCCTGGATTGCAAGCTTCCCGCATCACCAGCAGGAAGGACGCGGTTGGACAATCTAAATCATTTTAATTGTAAACGCTGCATATTGCCCCCCTCGGCCTAGCCGAGCGCGCAACGTCTGTAGTTCGACTTCAAGCAGCAGAGCTGGTTAAGTGGCGATTCAGGAATGGACAGGTTCTGCCGTCGTCGGACTAATTGATGTCACGGGCCGAAGTTGCGTAGGAATCCCGGAGGTTAGGGCAAGGCGATGCAGTAGGACTCATGGAGCCAAGAGCTTGTGGCGCTGGGTGCTGGGTGGTGGATGTCATTGGCGCAAGTTGCGCGGAAAGTCTTGATGCGCAACACAGAGCTGTGGTGATAGCCCACCACACATGGTTTGGGTGGGCTGGCGGCTTAGACAAGCTTGGCCAGTGGGTGGTACGCACCAAATTGGCCTTGCTGGGCGTGAGGCTGGCTTGCGTGTATTCTACGTTAATAGCTCTGCATGGACTAGGTTAATAGCTCTGCATGGATTAGGTTGGCTGCTTGTTGGAGCCGGGCCTGAGATTGGAGCCGGGCCTGAGACTAGTCTCAAATGGACGGGTGGTTGGGCTGGGCTTGTTTGGGTGGATTGACAAGAATGAGCCTTATGGAATTGGACGCCGATTAATCCGAAAATTTAAAGGATAGGCTTGGGCCGATCGATATTATTGAGGGAGGCGGGAGGGGTGGGGGGAATGAAGGAATAAGATGGGCAAGGGATTAGCTAAACATATTTTTATGGGGATTAGCTAAACATATTTTTATGGGGAATGATATCGATATAAACTATATTTTGAATTTTTAATTTTATATATTTATGATTTATAATAGGCAATTTAATCTAAATCCTTAATTCGAGAAATTCGAGGATACTAATTTTATGGTTTAATTAATTAAATAAAATCATTATATATTTTTAATTTAAACCGGTATGACCGAGGTCGCATTTCCCGTGCACTGGCAAGCCGTTGTAGCGGTATTCCGGCTAAATCGTAGTGTTTGCGGCGAGCGGTTATGTTTGTCTCGTTTTTTTTTTCTCCGTGGCACAAGCTCCCATAGGCCTCGCATTTTGCCGAAATTTCGGGGGGTTTTTAGCAATTTTGCTTAGAGCTTCTGCGGCGTAACCCGGCCAAATTTTCCCGAATTTTGGGTCGTTTCCGGCGACGCGGCTCTTAGGTTTCCGGACGTTACCCCCGCAAATTCCTTTAGAATTTGGCGGCTTTCCGAAGAAAATACCGGGCCAAATTTCGGGGAAATTTAGGGACCTGTCCGAATCGAAATTTCGTGCAAATTTCGTACCGGGTGTCTTCGTATCTTTGCCTCTCTCTGTGTTTCCCAGTCTGTTTCTGTGTGGCCATATCTATCTATTTCGTAAGCTCTGTCTTTCTCTGTCTATCTTTGTGCATCTCTGTGTATCCCAATCTATTTCTTTTTGGTGTTTGTGCCTCTCTGTCTCTATTTGTCTGTTTGTGTCTCTCTGTCTCTCGGGTTGTCTCGGTTTGTCTTTATTTGTCTCTATGTGTCCGTGTCTGTTATTCGTCTCAATTTCTTTGCTTTTTTTTGTGTCTCTCTGTTTATTTCCGCGTGTCCGTGTTTGTCTAGCTGGTAATGTTTATTTATTTCTGTCTCTGTCTTTCGTTTTTTGTCTACTTCCGCGTTGTTGTGTGCCGTATCTCCCCCTTTTAAGCTTCGTTTTCTTCTTTTCGTTTTGTCTTTCTTTTGGTTTTTGATTGTTTGGGTTTTGATTGTTTCTTTTTCTTTTTCTTTTTTGTTTATTTGTTTTTTTATCTCTCTCTTTTTATTTCTTTATTTTTTTCTCTTTATCTTTCTTTTTCTCTTTCTTTCTCTTTTTCTTTCTCTCTCTTTTCTCTCTTTCTTTCTCTTTTTCTTTGTTAATAGAGAGAGAGAAAACAAAATATATTTCTTATTTTTCTTTTTTTTTCCTCTTTTTAAAGGGTTTTTTCTTTCTCTTTTTCTCTTTTTCTCTCTCTTTCTCTGGTGATGCTTTATCGCTCACAGAATGAGGGATAATTTGCTTAGGTTTTGTTGGGGCATCGGTTGGTTTTTCCAGGGACCGGAGGCACTTTTGGGGAACCATTGCCTCCACCTCGGGTATTTCCATTAGAAATAATTATTCTTGTTCTATCTTTCTTTCTCTTTTTTATTCTCTCTTTTTCTATCTCTCTTTCTTTTGTTCTCTCTCGTTTTCTCTCTCTTTCTCTCTCTTTCTCTCTCTTTCTCTCTCTTTCTTTTTTCTCTTTCCTCTTTTTCCTTCTTTCTTTCTATTTTTTCTTTATTTTGATTTTTTTTATTTTATTTCTTTTTATGATTTAATAGTATTCTTTTTGTCGTTGTTTTTTGTTATTTTTATTTTTTCTCTTTTTTATTTATATTTTTCTTTTTTATTTATTTCCTTTTTGATTTATTTGTTGGTATTGATATTAATGGCATTAATATATTTATATATATTTTAATATATATATATATATATTATATTTTTAGTTATTATTATGATTTAAATTAATTAAATCTATAAATATATATAATATATATATAAAAAAATTTATTTAAAATTTTATTATATTTTTAAATATATTTAATTATATTATATATTATTATAAAATAATATAATAATAGAATTAATTGTTTGCAGTCTTTGATAGGGGGGGGGAATTATCAAATTTAAGGTTAGGAGAATGTTTTGAAGAATATGTGTTTATATATTATAAAAAATCGAATTATAGATATAATATATTAAATAAGTATTGTTTTGGATATATATATATATATATTATAATAATCTCTCCTCGTATATTATTTTAAAGAATAATTTAAATAATATAATCTTTTATTGTACTTTAAACATAAGAAAATATATAATTATAATATGGTTCGAAAATAAATATTAATTAACAATTATCATTTAATTAATTTTTAATTATATATATATAATTATATAATCTATTTATTATTTTTATATATATATATATTTATTTTATATATTTTCCGGATATATTAATATAAAAAAGATTGGGTTACCCCCTTATCGAATTTTAAGGTTTGTATTTTATTTTTTAGTTTAAGAATTGGATATAGAAATTTATTGAATAAATATATATATATATATATTGAATAGACGAAAATATTTCCATAAATTGAAACGATATTGATAATTCTAATTATATTTAAATATTTAGTTTTGTTATATATATATATGGTATTTTGTTATTGGAAATTATCCTGTAATAATAAAATATTTTATTTCTAATTCATATACTCAAATAATTAGATTTTTGTGACCCAACAACTAGCTCCATAAAATCATGAGGGCAATAATCACTAAATATTATTCATATTGAATATTCGTGTCCTCGATTACCTTAAATGTATTTTGTTTTTATGGAAATAAACCCTTTTTCTAGAAGCAATCAACGAATTAATGCTCGAATTGATATTTTTAACAACCTCCTATTCATAAATATTTCTCGTTTGCTACAGCAACGGCCATATGACTTTCTTAGGATCATTAATAATATATTTAAAGGATATTAATCGAAAAAATATCGGTTAAATTAATTATTATTTTCTAAATTTATATTAAATATAAATATATTATCTATATATATTTTATATTATTTCTAATAATTAAAGAACGTCATACAAATTAGTATTTTTTTATTTTTCGTTTTGGATGTTGTTTAATGAATTAGTTATTCCAAATTTCATAATAATAATGATCATAATATTTAATAAAGGCTCATACAAAATATATATTAATTTAATAAATTTATATACCATATGTTTCTTTATTTATTATTATATTTATTATATATATTTATTATAAATATTTATATATATTCTTTATCCATATAGGAAGGGTATTATCATTATCTTCATCCTCATAATTATCCATCATCACCATTATCAATATCATGTTCAATATCATTATTAATATCATTATCAATATCATCATCAAATATCACCATCATTATCTCATACATCAACAAGAATATTATTATCAATATTATTATCAATATTATTATCAATATTATTATCATTTTATATATATAAAAAACAAATATATTAATATTGACTATGAATTTTATAATTATCAAAATCAATATTATCCATCACCATCATCATTATTATTGTCGTCGTTATTATTATTAAGGATTTTGTAATCGAAATTGAATATCCTATTTTTTTGTAATGGCAAATATAATATATAAACCATTTATATACTAATCAATATTTATCATTCCTATCTCCTATATTCGATATCGTTCCTATAAGAAATATCATCCTCATCCTTATCCATCTATCACCATTATCATTAATATAATCATCTATCATTTTTAAGGTAACAATAATAATAATATAGAGGATATTAAATTAATAATTAATAACATTATTATTATCTTTATCATCCTCCTTATAATTATCAATATCTCTTATAAAATATCATTAATAGATATATAATAATGGATAGTATCCTCACAATGACAAATTTTATTATTATTAAAGATGCCAGGAATATACAATACATTTTATGTGATTTTAATTATTATTAAAGATATTGAAATATATAATAAATCAATATTATCATTATTGCTAGAGATATTAAAAAACACTAATAATAGGAAATATTTCTTATTAACAAAGGATATAAAACGATAATTATTATCAAACATCATAATTATGCTCATCAATACAATTATTGATAGAATTATATATATGATTATTATCTTAATATATTATTATAGTATTAATATTAATATCTTAATTATCATATTGTTAATTATTATATTCTTGCCATATTCTTATTATTATATTCATATGTTTAATATATATATTTCAAAATAATATTAAATATAATTAAAGATACCGAGAATATATAATAATTATTATTAGCCTAAATATTCTTTTAAAAATATATATTTAAATATATATATATATATTCATTTTTTTTATAATAATTTATCATTTTTATTATTAAGAATGCCGGAGATATATAATAATCATTATTATCCTAATTATCATTATTAAAGATATTAAAAATATAATTATACTTATTATTATTAAAATCATTAATAATATAGAATAATAATAATTAATATTAAAATTATTAAAATATCTTAATGTCGTTTTCCGTGATTAACCCTAGATATGGCGATTAAATCTCTTTTTCAATTTCGTATCTTAGGAATGGCGGCGTAGGAGTCATTTGCTACAGCATGCTAATATGCCGAACATAAACGGTCTCATAATAATTTGCGGAATCGATTTATGATTCATAACATTAATTACGAACCTCTGAGTTAGGAAAATACGGGTAAATTATATATCGAGGGAAAATGATTTCTTCGATTCCTTACTCGCATAATGGATGCAAAACATACTCTGTGATTTAGGATTATATAGACCCAATTTAAAATCCATATCTCATTTAAATTACAGAGAAATCATCATTTGGCGAATCAAAGGCATCGAGAAGTGGCGTTTAGCCGAACATATAAGTGATTTTAGGGATATATTCCAAAGATAATAAATTAATTATTTTAATTTCATCTATTATTCTCAATCATTTCTAATATATAATAATAATCTTTATAATTATTTCCTTTAATTTGTAATTAGTAAAATTATTATTCCTTATCTTACAAGATCTCCTTTTCGGAATAAAATAATATAATTTTCATGCCTAAAATAGCGTTAAATTATAAATAAGCAATATTCTATCTCCCAATAATATTGTATCATATTCTCGAATATTTCGATTTAAAAATTTATATTAATCTATCTATTATATTATAATTTAGTTATCCTTTTATAAAATTCAATATATATAAATTATATTTTAATAAATATATTTATAAAGACAAAATATAAAAATAATTAAAATTAAAATTATATTATTTTTATAAAATATAAATTATAATATTACCGAATATTAATAATTAATAATACACATAATATATAATAATAATTAAAAATAAAATACAATAATATTATATTATATATATATATATATTTTAATAATTTAAATTATTACGATTTTAATTCATTATTAATACCAATTTATAATTAATAAAACATCGAACATATATATTAAATATAGAATGTATTTAAAATCAATAACACCGAAGAACAATCCTAAAATAATTATAATTTCTATCTATCAAATCTATCTATCTATCACAAATTCCGGCCAACATTTACGAACCAAAATTTAAAATATTACCATAATTTCAACCAAAATACAAAAAACAAAAATACATTTATAACACACATTACAAATATTACACATATATATCCATCGTTTTTCAAAAAATTAATTCATTTCAATTAAAATAAATAAATTAAAACTTAAATATTAATATACATATTATTAATTATTAATTAATATAAAATCATATAATTTAATGTAATAAAATACAATAATAATAATATAAACATAATAAATACTAATAATAATAAAATCAACCTTATTTCGATTTTATTTAATTCCAATTCCCAATTCTCTCAATTACTATTTTTAACATTCTCGACTCTTAATTCGGCCATTCCCGAAACTCGTGACTCTCTTTCTATTCGAAACTCTTAACTCGCGACCTCGACTCTGGACTCGCTCCCGACTTCCCACTCAAATCTGAACTCTAATTTCAAACGTGAATACCAATCGATATCGTATTTCCCGCATATCTCATGGTTCATGCGCTTAACGCGAGGTGCTCTACGCAAGATGCTCCGCACAACTGCTCGCTCCATATAAGTTGCTTTGTGCAAGGGCTCCATGCCAGTTGCTTTGTTCAAATTCTCCATGCAAATTGCTTTGTGCAAGCTCCTCTGTGCAAGTTGCTATGAGGTCTCTTAACCCTTGATTTTCCTCTCGGCTCTTAACTCTAAACTCTAAACTCTGACCGCACAACTCACAACTCTCGGCTTTGAACTCGCATCTCTCAACTTACTACTCTCGCCTCTCGTCTCTCGAGACTTGAAAAAGTCACTTCTTCCAGGCACCAAAGAGCGAATAATGCTGGACTTACGTTTTCAACATCGTCGGATTGTAGTGTTTAGGATCGACGGCACAATCAGCCCAGAAACCCACCTGTGCTATGAACCTTAGCCGAAAGTTGCTGGGAGGACCTATATCATCAGCATCCTGGGCTCTTGCAAAAGCGATGTGTTCGACATCATTAAGCATATTTTGGGGCTAGGCACAAAAGTCTGGGCTCCTTCGGTAAACTACGGGGAACAGAAATTGCGATTTCAGTCAAGTATTGATTGCATTGCAGTTGTATTTCTTTTCTTGTTGCCTGAAGCAAAGGATGATTTGGATGGAGCCCAGATTTTGGCCAAGTATTGATGTAGTTGTAGCCCAGAGTGTGTGCTGTGTGCAGCGGTCAAGTTTGGCAGAGGCAAGGTCAGCCAAAAGCTGGCAAAGCCGTGTAAGCCAAAGAAGGTGTAACTATGCCATGCCTTGTGTGTCAAAAAAAAGGTACGTATAAGTACGTCTTTTCTTGAAATCTCTCGTCATTGCTTTCCCCGCAGAAGAGTGTGAATGCTGCAAGTGATTGGGCAGCATCCCGGGATACAAAGATGCCTTTGTTGCTATGGAAACATATTATTTGGCATTTTGTTATTCGCATTCTCCATAAATCGGTGCACCCGTGATGGTGGCTTCGGATAATGTTGCGAAGCCTTCTGCTCGATGCTTCGGCGGATTTAGCCGATTCGGTTTTGAGGCTGCGCGATGCTTGTTCTTCGGCCTCGTCGCAAGCGACGGAGCAGAGACTATATTTGTTCTGTTTTTCGGTGCTTGTACACTTGGCACAGAAATTCTGTAAGGTTTGGGAAACAAATCGGGGATTTGTAGGTGAAACGCCGGGAGTTTCGTTACAGAAAGAAACAAAGTTGTTGGTCCGATATTGGGAGGGAGGTTATGGTGGCGGTGGGAGCTTACACCGGCCTACATGTCTCAAACATTTGCTCTAAATTGCGTGTAGTATGGCTACCGAAAATTTCGGAGCTTCGCCTACGGGCCGCCATATGATGCCTACAGGCTGACACGGGCAATTCTTAACGGTAAACGTGTGCACTGCACTGCCGCCAGCGGCGGCAGACGGCTCAATGCGGGACATTTCTCGGATACAAATGTTGGCTCCCTTTTTGGATAATGCTGGTGAGGCTGAACGTTTGTTTTAAGGTGGGGATGCAACAATGCCCCGGTGCTGGTGATGCAGTGGGTGAATAATGCCCCATGTTATTCATCAGTTCATCAATTTTACTATTTATCATTTGTTCCCCAGCTTCCCCTAGCATAACTTGCAGGAAAATTGGACAAATTTGCACTAGATTAAGAATCAAGGCGATCGGCTTGGCCGACACCTCCAAAAAACTGGTTGCGATGGGCGTGCCGAAAAGCGACTCTACTCTTCGGAGGGATCCTTGAGGAAGGCTTTGATTCTGAAAGGCCCTTCTTAGATGTTCAACCCGCTGAGCGAGAGAGAGGGAGACAGGGTTGCTTCGGGTTGCTTCCCCTTGGTCTTATAACCATGGCCATAACCTACTCACTCAGCGGATTGAAAATGGCAGCTTCTCAAACTGTTGCTTGGCACCACCACGCTCAGCCAGGCAGATCTATTGCACCTGGCGTGGACGCTTAAGGCCAAAATCGCCTTTTGAAGGCAATTCGAACATTCTTAACACGGATGGCATCCACAACTCAAAAAGGTGTTTAAGGCCGGCCAGCAGGTTTAGCGTTGGGACCGTCGTCAACACAACATGCCAGCGTTCCAACAGACTCAATAGGGGTGGAGCAAATGAACCCGGGGTCAGGTTTCACGGGAGCTTTGAAAGCGCTGAGCCAGCAAGCGCAAGCACATCCCCTTCTTTTCTCCGCGTCGTCAATGCGGATAATCGATGGAACGTGTGAAACATTCTGGTTCAATCGGGCGCTAGCCCAAGGCTGGCGGAAGGCCTTGCACTCGGCCTGCACACACAAACCTCCCCGGCCTTGGACTCAAACATGGCAAACCGCCCCTTGCACAAAAAACAGCAAACGGCAAACAACAAATACGCACGCACACACCCGCACACCCGCACACCTGCACACCCGCACACCCGCACACCCGCACACCCGCGCACCCGCACACCCGCACACCCACCCCCACACCCACCCCCACACACACACACACACACACACACACACACACACACACACACACACACACACACACACACACACACACACACACACACACACACACACACACACACACACACACACACACACACACACACACACACACACACACACACACACGCACACGCACACACACACACGCACACACACACACACACACACGCACGCCCGCACGCACCGCACGACGCACGCACGCACGCACGCACGCACCCACCCACCCACCCACCCACCCACGCCCGCACGCCCGCACGCCCGCTTGCCCGCCCGCCCGCCCGCCCGCACGCCCGCGCGCCGCGCGACGCCCCTGCCCACGCCCACACCCACGCTAATGCCCACGCCCACGACGCCCACGCGCGCACACACACACAAGCACAAGCACAAGAAAATGCCCAAGCCCAAGCACAAGCATAAGCACAAGCACAAGAGCACACACAAACACAAACACAAAGACAAACACAAACACAAACGCAAACGCAAACACAAACACAAACACAAACCACGCACGTGCACACGCACGCGCGCACGCACACGCAAACTGACACGCGCACGCACAGGCACAGGCACAGGCACACGCACACTCTTTGCACACCCACACACACACACCAACACACCAACACACACACACACACCAACACACCAACACACCAACACACCAACACACCAACACACCAACACACCAACACACCAACACACCAACACACCAACACACCAACACACCAACACACCAACACACCAACACACCAACACACCAACACACCAACACACCAACACACCAACACACCAACGCACCAACACACCAACACACCAACACACCAACACACCAACACACCAACGCACCAACACACCAACGCACCAACACACCAACGCACCAACGCACCAACGCACCAACGCACCAACGCACCAACGCACCAACGCACCAACGCACCAAC
Source organism: Effrenium voratum (assembly GCA_963377175.1). Classification (NCBI taxonomy): domain Eukaryota; class Dinophyceae; order Suessiales; family Symbiodiniaceae; genus Effrenium; species Effrenium voratum. Next base: position 72,667 of record CAUJNA010001504.1, read on the forward strand.
GCACCAACGCAACAACGCACCAACGCACCAATGCACTAACGCACTAACGCACTAACGCACTAACGCACTAACGCACTAACGCACTAACACACTAACGCACTGACGCACTAACGCACTAACGCACTAACGCACTAACAGACTAACACACTAACACACTAACACACTAACACACTAACACACTAACACACTAAAACACTAACACACTAACACATTAACACACACATTAACACACACACACATTAACACACACACATTAACACACACACATTAACACACACACACACACCCACACACACACCCACCCAC